>JAHDVF020000323.1:0-428088 GCA_022606425.2 Lepidostoma basale | reverse complement strand
TATCGCTAGATGTCGCCAGTAAAGAGTTAGTAGTTAGTGTACGTTTTGTAATTGACAGATACGGTTTGTTTTTCTATAATCTGATAGTTGCATTAGTTGCATTTAAAAATAAATTTGGGATTTACTATGGCAATGATAATCGCGGAATAAATGAACCAAGAAACAAAACTAGTGCGCAAATATACAATGGAGTACATATTAACAGTTTTCCTGGAATGGAATCACATTACTGTCGAAAGTCATCTGGCCGGAAGTACCTTGATGCGAGACTTTCAGTTTCCAAAATGTATTCTCTATATACAGAGGATTGCATCTAGAAGAATATTACGCTTGGTCAATTTCTCTTGTATGCCCACGATATATATTTATTTGATAACATTCGCTTACTTGTACAGCCGATTTCGTCACTGTTGGACAAAAGCTTCACCCACACATCTGCATACATTCCTGTTTTGCGCTTTCTGCGTCCACTTCAGCAATTCACTCAATGTCGCTTATATTAATTTAAAAAACTTCTTTACAATTTCAAAGGCATTGATTTTGGCGATAACTTTTGTCAAGGTCCACGTTTCCACGTAACATCCAACTATTCTCGATGAGTATGTCTCTGTTGCATAGCATGGATTTCATTTTGAAGAAGCTATTTCAGGCTATTTCTCTTCGTATTCTTATACACTGGCTGTAGTCAAAAAAAAAAACTCAATGGTGTTCTTGTACGGACCCTTATGTATGGAAGCGAAGCATGGAACTGGCAAGAGAAGGATGAAAGTAGAATAAATGCAGTAGAAATGAGATCTCTTAGACGAATGTGTACATTATTCTGTGTATGATAGTGTCGAATGAAAATATAAGAAGTGAATGTGAATTTAATATTCCCTAAACCCTGAAATTGTTTTATATTCTCTAATAACTAGGGCTAAAGGGAGTCTATGGATCTCAAAATATAAAAAAAACATTGTATTTTTGAAAGCTAAGCACAAGATATGCATTTTATATCAATTCCGATCCCTAGTTATTATAAACACGAAAATATTGAGATATCAAGCTATGAAAGTCGAAGGAATATGTATATAATAACATTAATGATTTTTCGATTATCTACCAGTAGCACAGAAATGTTAAGAGATTGCTTTGATAATTAACACACACAAAAACGTCTGTTTTCTAGAAGTTTTATTATATTTTATCTAATGATATGTTTCGCTTTGTTAACACCTGTAACACGTTGTAGCGAAAGCGAAGCAAATGCAAAACTCTGTATGTCGTGCTTTTAAAAATGTCATCGCAGACAGCATAGAGAACGAAAAAGGCCTGATAGATTTTATTAAAAACATTATTACATATTGATGGTTGAGGTATTAGTTTTGTAAAACTCCATTATTAATTTATAATAGTCAACACGATTGTTTAGCAGTTTTTCTTGGATTTAATTTATATAAATTCTGACAAATTTGTTGTGTGACGTTTGAGAATGCCCTCGCAAGGTGAAATAAATTTGTCACAATTTATATAAATTAAATCCAAGTTAAACCACTAAACAATCGTGTTTACTATTATAAATTAACATGATTTATAGAGTTTCGATATTCGCTAGAGTTTCACATCTGCTTCACTTACCCTGCGGGCGCAAGGCATTATCAAATGCCTTAGCAAGACGAAACATGTCATTCGCATAAAATATAATAATACTTCTGGAAACCAGACGTTTCCATTCGGTATTTATGTAATTAATTCTTCATTCAAGAAACAGAAAATAGTAACAACATTTTGAATGTATACAAATTCTTGTAGACAAATACTGGATTTCACCCATTGCGGATTCAATGTTGTTAAACGTGAAGCGATCGCTCAACCCAACCAATGACAGGTCATAAGTCCTGTAAGCGCCTCGGCCACCACCTTCTGTTCCCAGAAAAACAATTTGCATCTTCGTTTTTTTCTCTTGAGATACAATTTGCTCTTGAGATACAATTAATCCATATAAAAGAAAATAGTAATTTAGATAAATTCTTTAGCTATATTTAATGTTTTTAAAATTATTACTATTATTATTTAGTTGAATCGCTCATTACAACATTACAGCGCGAGTCAAATCGATGTAAAGGGTACAGCAATCATATTGATTCTCATGACATGTGGTGCCATTTTATTGTCACGTGAATTCTACACCAGACCGAAACAGCATGACGATCACTGCCATCGCCGGGAATCGAATCACCGATAGATGTCAATAGATTAATGCTTTTATTTATACTACTACTTCTCAGCGCTGCATCCCGGCATGGGACTTGGCCTCCCCCACAACAGTCCTCGACTGGCTTTTGTCCCTGGCCATCTCTCTCCATTCTCCAGCTCTTTCCATTTTCCCCCAGTCTTCTTCCACGCAATCCGCTCATCCTTTTCTTGGTCTGCCGCTCGTTCTTCCTCTGGCATTCTTTATACATGGCCAAGGAAATAATTTTTTATTTGGAAAATATATTTGACTTATATTGTAATGGTTTTAGAGCGCGCTTGAGATGAATAATTCATAAAAATGGTGCTTTATCTCATCCAATTATTATGTAAAGTTTTTTTTTGTATGCAAATTTTACAGTATGGCCAGGTTCTCACTATGCCGGACCAGCGGATTTGCCGGACCGGTAAAAATCCCGGAAGATCTAGTGGCTGTACAATTTATATGAAGCTATTCACATTATGCCGGATCCGGCAAAAACACCGAGCTCGGCATTTTTACCGAGCGTTTTGTCACTGCGAAGCGCCGGTGGAACACCTGGACCAGAGGAATGTGAACGAGTTTGCCCTGGTATCTATGTCCCCCGCTCGCTCCACCCGTGCTTCCCTTGCGTCTTTTCGGCTTTGCATTCTGATAAAGAACATCTATACCAGGCATGGGCAACCTTTCCTAGGTCTGGGGCCAAATTATCATTCTGTCTCCTTGTCAAGGGCTGGAACAAATTATTAATAAATACGGTAATATTAAATTAAATAAAACGCGTTGCTACTTCTTATATATATTTTTATTTATATAATGAATGACATAATAATAGAAACTGATTACAAAATTTAGTGTGAAGATTGGCCTTGTACTTGAATTACGAGACTATCAATATTGGCGTGGTATTGCTTAATGATAATCACATAGAATTTTCGTGTTCATGTGTTATCCACGTGCGAATTTTTGATTTAGTGTGTTTCATCCTCGAAAAAAACTGTTCACATGTACAATATGTGCTGCCAAAAAGACAAATGATTTTTCTTGCAAATGTACGTAAATTTGTACATTTTTCTTCCACCAAATATAATTTATAAAAATCCGTCAAAGCAACAATGTCAAGTTGTGATTTTAGCGCTAAATCCCCCTGAAGCTCAATAAGTTCCATCTGTAAATTTGCTGGCACATTATTTACATCAGCATCCATCGGACGAGCAAATATAGCGAATGTTAACTCTTTGTTTTGGAAGTCGGCAAACCTCGTATCAAATTGCTCTATTAGTGGTTTTGAAAATGGTTGCTTGATCAACTCCCAATGATTTTGCATGTTCTTCTTGCGTTTGGCACGCGTCTTCATCGAGCAATGCCTCCAATTCTTCATCTTCAAACTTTTTTGGCTGTCCGGGTCGTTCTTCGTCTTCCAAGTCGAAATTGCCACTTTTAAACCGTGCAAACCACTTCTGGCACGTTCGATCAGCTAGAGCATGGTCACCATAAACCTCCACTAAAATACGATGACTTTCGGTAGCTCTTTTCTTCATGTTAAAGTAATGAAGAAGAACTCCCCGCAAAAACACTTTTCTTGCACAAAGTTCGACATTTTCAAATGAATAGAAAAAATTGTTGTTTACGCTTCAACCAAATGACATATACTGAAAAAGACGCGCAATGACAGTAGCTTTCAAATGAATATAGTCACGGATGAACACGACGCGAAATAATACTAGTAACGTCCTCACTTAGAAAACCGCACGAATTAATGCATACTCCCAATATATGTGATGTTTGTATGAGTTGATAGATTAGGAAAATGGTAACAATTTTTACCTCTTATCTGATTTTCCAAGAAACGGAGTTTATTACAAAAAAAAAAATTCTCTATTACTTCGCCGAGATGAATCAGGGCCGGACAAAATAGCTCCGCGGGCCGGCGGTTGCCTATCTATGATCTATACCATCAACTTCATCTCAGTCATCCAACCCGATTCCAGCCTCACCAACAGCATCTAGTAAATCAATCAAATCAAATCAAATCAAATCAAATCAAATCAGTTTATTTTCTCAAAAGACATTACAAACATTTTTTATAGTTTAAGGCATCTATTGAGAACAGGTAAAACATAAGGAATATATAATACCAGGAACGCATGAGAGATGGTTCGACATTAGGAATACAAAATACTCTCCAAAGTCAAGAGCATTTGTCTTCTGAATGTACTTTCACGAATATGAAAGACATCGATCTCCGAAGCGATCATGTTCAGCAGTTTGATTGCTCTCCCCACCGGCATCACCAGAGGCAGGTTGGTTCTGCATGCTGGGAGATAAAACAGTCTGTGCTGACGCTGTCGAAGATAGCCATCCGGAACATAAAGATGGATAGCCTCCAAGATGACGGAGTTCTCAAAGAATCCCCTGATAAGTCTGAAGAAATGGGTAAGTGTGCACCCATCCCTTCTTATCTGTAAACTATTGGTCCCCAGCATGCCCAAGAGGAATGCAGTGGGATAAAGCCACGGATAGCTACCAAACTCCCTCATGTAGAGATATCTCAGAAATCTTTTCTGAACCCTCTCTAACATGAGCGAGTATCTCGCCTCGTGGGGGACTCCATATCACCGAGCCACACTCGAGCCGGCTCCGGACCAATGAGTTGTACAAAATTCGCAAAACATAGGGATTCTTGAAAACTCTACCAGTTCGGAGAATAAATCCCAACATTTTCAGTGCAACTCCACATATTCTCTCGATGTGAGCATGGAAAGTCAGCCTACTTTCATAAACGATACCAAGATCCTTTATCGTTGAAACACGCTTAAGTTGCTGGTTATCCATTGTGTATCTGTAATAAACAGTACGCAATGCTCTCGTAAAAGATAAAATTACGCATTTAGAGATATTGAAATAAATTTGATTGGTTTTACTCCAGCGGATGATATTATTTATATCTGACTGGAGATGGAGGCAATCTTCAGGGCTTTTTATCTCAAGGAATAATTTAAGATCATCTGCAAATAAAAGAAATCGCGAAAATTGTATAACCCTCGCGACATCATTAATGAAGATGGTGAAGAGGAGTGGACCAAGGTTTGAGCCCTGTGGCACTCCGGAATATACGGGAAAAAGTGCAGATTGAAATATACCGTATGAGGCAAACAAACAAATCAAATCAAATCAGTTTATTAACTCAATAGACATTACAAACAAGAAAATGTTTAAGGCATCTATTAAGTAAAGGTAAAATGTTATAAAAATACAACAAAGTACCAGGAACGCATAAGAGATGGTTCGACATTAGGAAGACAAGATACTTTCTAAAGTCAATAGTATTTGCCCCCTGAACGTACTTTCACTAACATGAAAGACGTCGATCTCCGAGGAGACCGCGTTCAGCAGACTAATTGCTCTTCCCACCGGTGCCACCAGAGGCAGATTGGTTCTGGCGGCCGGTAGGTAAAACAATCTGTGCTCTCGCTGTCGGAGATATCTATCGGGGACAAAAAGACCAACATCCTCCAGTACGGCCGAGTTCTCAAAGTATCCCCTAATTAATCTGAAGAAATGGGTTATTAGATGTCCATCTCTTCGAAGTTGTAAAGAATTGGTTCTGAGCATTCCCAGAAGAAATGCCGTGCTAGTAATCAGATTTTGAAGGTGAGATGAGTACTTGACTGTCCGGTTTTCTTGTGGGATCCGGAGTTAATGTGAACACTATTGTCCGGGAGCAGGTTTCCGGCAAATCTGCCGGTCCTGCGTAGTGGGAATGTAGCCTATGATATTTCTGATTTACCTTTGTGACATATTTATCTAGTTTATATTAATTATTTTTTGTTGAATTTGTGCGATCAATTGCGTCAAATGTTAATTTAATAATGATTGCAGTCTCGAGATAAGTGCTAATCTTTCCTCTTCGTGTTATAATATTATGGATGAGTCAATGTTGTTATTGCCGATTGATATAAGTTATGTTTCATACATCTGCATTAATTAATAATTATACTCTGTCATTATGATGGAAGAATATACTAGAGCATTTTTAATTTCTTGTTTTCTATATTGAGTCTACAGCAATGCTCTCACTGAAGTTTTACTCCTTGAAAAAATACGGTCCAATCACCCCAAATTTGGAAATCGCACACCACACAGTCACTTCTGGGGGGTGAAGAGGTCTCTCGTGAAGTTGCCTTGGGTTATTTTCAGCCCAGTACCGAAAATGTTGTTTATTCACCGCTCCACAGAGATGAAAGTGGGCCTCGTCATTACTGAAAAAAGTATACCTCGCATGTATTCGGTTCAACATTTCTTGGGAGCGATTCATGCAGTTTTCAAAGTCAGGAGGTTTCAAGTCTTGGACAATCATAATCTTGTAGGGGTGGAATGATTATTCTTGATGCAAAATCCTCCTTAGTGAGCGGTCAGCAATGCCCAATGCAATTGCATGCTTCCGGGCAGAGCACCGAGGCGACAGTTCAATAGCTTCTCTCACTCTCGTTAAATTTTCGGGTGTTCTTACGGTTTTGGGTCTTCCTAAACCCCTAGGTCTTAGTGTGGAACCAGTTCCTTCTAATGTACGCACCCAAGTTACGATTAAATAACGGTGAGGGACGGTATCACGACGCCCAAGATTGAAGTGCAGCCGAAAGGCCCGCTGGGTGACGATGACAGAACGGTCATTTTCAAGAAACGTGCGGACGGCAAAGCCTTGGTGTTGTCCGGACCAAACTATGGCAATGAAATCACGCTGTTTCTTCCTGCGTAGAAACAGCGTGATGATTTGTTTGTTTATGGAATTTTCATGTTACCATTCATCTTATTAAATAGCCTTTATTGAAAATACTGTATCTCGGACCTTGAGACTTACTCGAGTACCGGATGTATTTGTAATCGAAAGACCTCCTTTTTGATTACTTTTAGATAAGATTATTTGTTAAGAGCCAGACTAAGCCATTTTCTCTCGACGTAATGTTGAAAATGCAATTTAGGCTTTTCTTTTATTAGTTACATTTCAAAATTCACCTATTACACTGTCATCCTCCCTCCCAAACAGAACAGGCAGAGAAATAAAAGCGCGGGAAAAAGAGCGTCAACGATCACCGAAGATCGGGGGAAAAGGCGATCCAAGGCGTCCTATCGACGCTCCGGCCTATTTCATCGCCGTGTACCTGACCTACCTTCCGGATCCTCGCCGAGTCCTCTCGCGCATCAGCGGCTCCAGGGTCCTCGGGAGAATAGCTCACCAGAAGGGAGGTCCAGCGATGCCGTCAGTCGGGGAAGGTAGACAAGCCGGAATGCGCAAATAAAAGCGTGGTTTGTCAATTTTAAACATATAAAAATTTATTAAAAATAAAAGACTTACCCTAAATATAATTATCCTTATGGTGGCCACCTAATTATAAACTAATTAGCCTAAACAACGCTTAAAACTAACTATTACTAAAACAGCGACACGGTGTTTCGCCGAGCGCGGCTCCAGCCGAGAGGGCGAGCGAAGGGCGGGAAGAAACATGGAAGTGAACCAGCCACGGCTCTCTCGTTCTCTGACGGGGCGGCGGCTGGGTCACGACGAGAAGGATGACCACGGCTCGCTCTCGTTCTCTGACGGGGGCGGCGGTCTATCCTCTCTCCGCGGAATGGAAGGCGGCTGAGGGCGGCGACATCATAAGCGGACCGGCCCGGCTCTTGGCTTCTCGTGGAGGGCGGCGACCGGTCCTTCATCTTGGCGGAGACGCGTGTGACGCACAATATTTCGTGCGCGCCCATTTTGGCGCGCTTTCGGCTTGGCGCGAAAGAAAGTTCTCTAATGTTCACATTTTTATCACACACTTTTTGTTTAGCCCTCCCCGCGAGATACTACATCGCGAGGAGGCGATTAACTTCACTTATACGGTTCTTAAACCATTGTTATTAATTTTAATAGATTTACACAATCGCGACGTGTCCGTCCGACTGTAACTTTCATACACCCTGTCCGACTGTCACTTTCATACTATCTGTCCGACTGTCACTTTCATACTATATGTGGCGATTCCGTTCATTTCGGAACTTGCATTGCGGGGATGTTTGAGGGGAAGGTCTCCGAGGGGTAGGAAGGCTTTTGTTCCTTCGAAGCAAGGAGCCTGTAGCCTTCCTACCCCTCGGAGACCTTCCCCTCAAACATCCCCGCAATGCAAGTTCCGAAATGAACGGAATCGCCACATATAGTATGAAAGTGACAGTCGGACAGATAGTATGAAAGTGACAGTCGGACAGGGTGTATGAAAGTTACAGTCGGACGGACACGTCGCGATTGTGTAAATCTATTAAAATTAATAACAATGGTTTAAGAACCGTATAAGTGAAGTTAATCGCCTCCTCGCGATGTAGTATCTCGCGGGGAGGGCTAAACAAAAAGTGTGTGATAAAAATGTGAACATTAGAGAACTTTCTTTCGCGCCAAGCCGAAAGCGCGCCAAAATGGGCGCGCACGAAATATTGTGCGTCACACGCGTCTCCGCCAAGATGAAGGACCGGTCGCCGCCCTCCACGAGAAGCCAAGAGCCGGGCCGGTCCGCTTATGATGTCGCCGCCCTCAGCCGCCTTCCATTCCGCGGAGAGAGGATAGACCGCCGCCCCCGTCAGAGAACGAGAGCGAGCCGTGGTCATCCTTCTCGTCGTGACCCAGCCGCCGCCCCGTCAGAGAACGAGAGAGCCGTGGCTGGTTCACTTCCATGTTTCTTCCCGCCCTTCGCTCGCCCTCTCGGCTGGAGCCGCGCTCGGCGAAACACCGTGTCGCTGTTTTAGTAATAGTTAGTTTTAAGCGTTGTTTAGGCTAATTAGTTTATAATTAGGTGGCCACCATAAGGATAATTATATTTAGGGTAAGTCTTTTATTTTTAATAAATTTTTATATGTTTAAAATTGACAAACCACGCTTTTATTTGCGCATTCCGGCTTGTCTACCTTCCCCGACTGACGGCATCGCTGGACCTCCCTTCTGGTGAGCTATTCTCCCGAGGACCCTGGAGCCGCTGATGCGCGAGAGGACTCGGCGAGGATCCGGAAGGTAGGTCAGGTACACGGCGATGAAATAGGCCGGAGCGTCGATAGGACGCCTTGGATCGCCTTTTCCCCCGATCTTCGGTGATCGTTGACGCTCTTTTTCCCGCGCTTTTATTTCTCTGCCTGTTCTGTTTGGGAGGGAGGATGACAGTGTAATAGGTGAATTTTGAAATGTAACTAATAAAAGAAAAGCCTAAATTGCATTTTCAACATTACGTCGAGAGAAAATGGCTTAGTCTGGCTCTTAACAAATAATCTTATCTAAAAGTAATCAAAAAGGAGGTCTTTCGATTACAAATACATCCGGTACTCGAGTAAGTCTCAAGGTCCGAGATACAGTATTTTCAATAAAGGCTATTTAATAAGATGAATGGTAACATGAAAATTCCATAAACAAACAAATCATCACGCTGTTTCTACGCAGGAAGAAACAGCGTGATTTCATTGCCATAGTTTGGTCCGGACAACACCAAGGCTTTGCCGTCCGCACGTTTCTTGAAAATGACCGTTCTGTCATCGTCACCCAGCGGGCCTTTCGGCTGCACTTCAATCTTGGGCGTCGTGATACCGTCCCTCACCGTTATTTAATCGTAACTTGGGTGCGTACATTAGAAGGAACTGGTTCCACACTAAGACCTAGGGGTTTAGGAAGACCCAAAACCGTAAGAACACCCGAAAATTTAACGAGAGTGAGAGAAGCTATTGAACTGTCGCCTCGGTGCTCTGCCCGGAAGCATGCAATTGCATTGGGCATTGCTGACCGCTCACTAAGGAGGATTTTGCATCAAGAATAATCATTCCACCCCTACAAGATTATGATTGTCCAAGACTTGAAACCTCCTGACTTTGAAAACTGCATGAATCGCTCCCAAGAAATGTTGAACCGAATACATGCGAGGTATACTTTTTTCAGTAATGACGAGGCCCACTTTCATCTCTGTGGAGCGGTGAATAAACAACATTTTCGGTACTGGGCTGAAAATAACCCAAGGCAACTTCACGAGAGACCTCTTCACCCCCCAGAAGTGACTGTGTGGTGTGCGATTTCCAAATTTGGGGTGATTGGACCGTATTTTTTCAAGGAGTAAAACTTCAGTGAGAGCATTGCTGTAGACTCAATATAGAAAACAAGAAATTAAAAATGCTCTAGTATATTCTTCCATCATAATGACAGAGTATAATTATTAATTAATGCAGATGTATGAAACATAACTTATATCAATCGGCAATAACAACATTGACTCATCCATAATATTATAACACGAAGAGGAAAGATTAGCACTTATCTCGAGACTGCAATCATTATTAAATTAACATTTGACGCAATTGATCGCACAAATTCAACAAAAAATAATTAATATAAACTAGATAAATATGTCACAAAGGTAAATCAGAAATATCATAGGCTACATTCCCACTACGCAGGACCGGCAGATTTGCCGGAAACCTGCTCCCGGACAATAGTGTTCACATTAACTCCGGATCCCACAAGAAAACCGGACAGTCAAGTACTCATCTCACCTTCAAAATCTGATTACTAGCACGGCATTTCTTCTGGGAATGCTCAGAACCAATTCTTTACAACTTCGAAGAGATGGACATCTAATAACCCATTTCTTCAGATTAATTAGGGGATACTTTGAGAACTCGGCCGTACTGGAGGATGTTGGTCTTTTTGTCCCCGATAGATATCTCCGACAGCGAGAGCACAGATTGTTTTACCTACCGGCCGCCAGAACCAATCTGCCTCTGGTGGCACCGGTGGGAAGAGCAATTAGTCTGCTGAACGCGGTCTCCTCGGAGATCGACGTCTTTCATGTTAGTGAAAGTACGTTCAGGGGGCAAATACTATTGACTTTAGAAAGTATCTTGTCTTCCTAATGTCGAACCATCTCTTATGCGTTCCTGGTACTTTGTTGTATTTTTATAACATTTTACCTTTACTTAATAGATGCCTTAAACATTTTCTTGTTTGTAATGTCTATTGAGTTAATAAACTGATTTGATTTGATTTGTTTGTTTGCCTCATACGGTATATTTCAATCTGCACTTTTTCCCGTATATTCCGGAGTGCCACAGGGCTCAAACCTTGGTCCACTCCTCTTCACCATCTTCATTAATGATGTCGCGAGGGTTATACAATTTTCGCGATTTCTTTTATTTGCAGATGATCTTAAATTATTCCTTGAGATAAAAAGCCCTGAAGATTGCCTCCATCTCCAGTCAGATATAAATAATATCATCCGCTGGAGTAAAACCAATCAAATTTATTTCAATATCTCTAAATGCGTAATTTTATCTTTTACGAGAGCATTGCGTACTGTTTATTACAGATACACAATGGATAACCAGCAACTTAAGCGTGTTTCAACGATAAAGGATCTTGGTATCGTTTATGAAAGTAGGCTGACTTTCCATGCTCACATCGAGAGAATATGTGGAGTTGCACTGAAAATGTTGGGATTTATTCTCCGAACTGGTAGAGTTTTCAAGAATCCCTATGTTTTGCGAATTTTGTACAACTCATTGGTCCGGAGCCGGCTCGAGTGTGGCTCGGTGATATGGAGTCCCCACGAGGCGAGATACTCGCTCATGTTAGAGAGGGTTCAGAAAAGATTTCTGAGATATCTCTACATGAGGGAGTTTGGTAGCTATCCGTGGCTTTATCCCACTGCATTCCTCTTGGGCATGCTGGGGACCAATAGTTTACAGATAAGAAGGGATGGGTGCACACTTACCCATTTCTTCAGACTTATCAGGGGATTCTTTGAGAACTCCGTCATCTTGGAGGCTATCCATCTTTATGTTCCAGATGGCTATCTTCGACAGCGTCAGCACAGACTGTTTTATCTCCCAGCATGCAGAACCAACCTGCCTTTGGTGATGCCGGTGGGGAGAGCAATCAAACTGCTGAACATGATCGCTTCGGAGATCGATGTCTTTCATATTCGTGAAAGTACATTCAGAAGACAAATGCTCTTGACTTTGGAGAGTATTTTGTATTCCTAATGTCGAACCATCTCTCATGCGTTCCTGGTATTATATATTCCTTATGTTTTACCTGTTCTCAATAGATGCCTTAAACTATAAAAAATGTTTGTAATGTCTTTTGAGAAAATAAACTGATTTGATTTGATTTGATTTGATTTGATTTGATTGATTTACTAGATGCTGTTGGTGAGGCTGGAATCGGGTTGGATGACTGAGATGAAGTTGATGGTATAGATCATAGATAGGCAACCGCCGGCCCGCGGAGCTATTTTGTCCGGCCCTGATTCATCTCGGCGAAGTAATAGAGAATTTTTTTTTTTGTAATAAACTCCGTTTCTTGGAAAATCAGATAAGAGGTAAAAATTGTTACCATTTTCCTAATCTATCAACTCATACAAACATCACATATATTGGGAGTATGCATTAATTCGTGCGGTTTTCTAAGTGAGGACGTTACTAGTATTATTTCGCGTCGTGTTCATCCGTGACTATATTCATTTGAAAGCTACTGTCATTGCGCGTCTTTTTCAGTATATGTCATTTGGTTGAAGCGTAAACAACAATTTTTTCTATTCATTTGAAAATGTCGAACTTTGTGCAAGAAAAGTGTTTTTGCGGGGAGTTCTTCTTCATTACTTTAACATGAAGAAAAGAGCTACCGAAAGTCATCGTATTTTAGTGGAGGTTTATGGTGACCATGCTCTAGCTGATCGAACGTGCCAGAAGTGGTTTGCACGGTTTAAAAGTGGCAATTTCGACTTGGAAGACGAAGAACGACCCGGACAGCCAAAAAAGTTTGAAGATGAAGAATTGGAGGCATTGCTCGATGAAGACGCGTGCCAAACGCAAGAAGAACATGCAAAATCATTGGGAGTTGATCAAGCAACCATTTTCAAAACCACTAATAGAGCAATTTGATACGAGGTTTGCCGACTTCCAAAACAAAGAGTTAACATTCGCTATATTTGCTCGTCCGATGGATGCTGATGTAAATAATGTGCCAGCAAATTTACAGATGGAACTTATTGAGCTTCAGGGGGATTTAGCGCTAAAATCACAACTTGACATTGTTGCTTTGACGGATTTTTATAAATTATATTTGGTGGAAGAAAAATGTACAAATTTACGTACATTTGCAAGAAAAATCATTTGTCTTTTTGGCAGCACATATTGTACATGTGAACAGTTTTTTTCGAGGATGAAACACACTAAATCAAAAATTCGCACGTGGATAACACATGAACACGAAAATTCTATGTGATTATCATTAAGCAATACCACGCCAATATTGATAGTCTCGTAATTCAAGTACAAGGCCAATCTTCACACTAAATTTTGTAATCAGTTTCTATTATTATGTCATTCATTATATAAATAAAAATATATATAAGAAGTAGCAACGCGTTTTATTTAATTTAATATTACCGTATTTATTAATAATTTGTTCCAGCCCTTGACAAGGAGACAGAATGATAATTTGGCCCCAGACCTAGGAAAGGTTGCCCATGCCTGGTATAGATGTTCTTTATCAGAATGCAAAGCCGAAAAGACGCAAGGGAAGCACGGGTGGAGCGAGCGGGGGACATAGATACCAGGGCAAACTCGTTCACATTCCTCTGGTCCAGGTGTTCCACCGGCGCTTCGCAGTGACAAAACGCTCGGTAAAAATGCCGAGCTCGGTGTTTTTGCCGGATCCGGCATAATGTGAATAGCTTCATATAAATTGTACAGCCACTAGATCTTCCGGGATTTTTACCGGTCCGGCAAATCCGCTGGTCCGGCATAGTGAGAACCTGGCCATACTGTAAAATTTGCATACAAAAAAAAACTTTACATAATAATTGGATGAGATAAAGCACCATTTTTATGAATTATTCATCTCAAGCGCGCTCTAAAACCATTACAATATAAGTCAAATATATTTTCCAAATAAAAAATTATTTCCTTGGCCATGTATAAAGAATGCCAGAGGAAGAACGAGCGGCAGACCAAGAAAAGGATGAGCGGATTGCGTGGAAGAAGACTGGGGGAAAATGGAAAGAGCTGGAGAATGGAGAGAGATGGCCAGGGACAAAAGCCAGTCGAGGACTGTTGTGGGGGAGGCCAAGTCCCATGCCGGGATGCAGCGCTGAGAAGTAGTAGTATAAATAAAAGCATTAATCTATTGACATCTATCGGTGATTCGATTCCCGGCGATGGCAGTGATCGTCATGCTGTTTCGGTCTGGTGTAGAATTCACGTGACAATAAAATGGCACCACATGTCATGAGAATCAATATGATTGCTGTACCCTTTACATCGATTTGACTCGCGCTGTAATGATGTAATGAGCGATTCAACTAAATAATAATAGTAATAATTTTAAAAACATTAAATATAGCTAAAGAATTTATCTAAATTACTATTTTCTTTTATATGGATTAATTGTATCTCAAGAGCAAATTGTATCTCAAGAGAAAAAAACGAAGATGCAAATTGTTTTTCTGGGAACAGAAGGTGGTGGCCGAGGCGCTTACAGGACTTATGACCTGTCATTGGTTGGGTTGAGCGATCGCTTCACGTTTAACAACATTGAATCCGCAATGGGTGAAATCCAGTATTTGTCTACAAGAATTTGTATACATTCAAAATGTTGTTACTATTTTCTGTTTCTTGAATGAAGAATTAATTACATAAATACCGAATGGAAACGTCTGGTTTCCAGAAGTATTATTATATTTTATGCGAATGACATGTTTCGTCTTGCTAAGGCATTTGATAATGCCTTGCGCCCGCAGGGTAAGTGAAGCAGATGTGAAACTCTAGCGAATATCGAAACTCTATAAATCATGTTAATTTATAATAGTAAACACGATTGTTTAGTGGTTTAACTTGGATTTAATTTATATAAATTGTGACAAATTTATTTCACCTTGCGAGGGCATTCTCAAACGTCACACAACAAATTTGTCAGAATTTATATAAATTAAATCCAAGAAAAACTGCTAAACAATCGTGTTGACTATTATAAATTAATAATGGAGTTTTACAAAACTAATACCTCAACCATCAATATGTAATAATGTTTTTAATAAAATCTATCAGGCCTTTTTCGTTCTCTATGCTGTCTGCGATGACATTTTTAAAAGCACGACATACAGAGTTTTGCATTTGCTTCGCTTTCGCTACAACGTGTTACAGGTGTTAACAAAGCGAAACATATCATTAGATAAAATATAATAAAACTTCTAGAAAACAGACGTTTTTGTGTGTGTTAATTATCAAAGCAATCTCTTAACATTTCTGTGCTACTGGTAGATAATCGAAAAATCATTAATGTTATTATATACATATTCCTTCGACTTTCATAGCTTGATATCTCAATATTTTCGTGTTTATAATAACTAGGGATCGGAATTGATATAAAATGCATATCTTGTGCTTAGCTTTCAAAAATACAATGTTTTTTTTATATTTTGAGATCCATAGACTCCCTTTAGCCCTAGTTATTAGAGAATATAAAACAATTTCAGGGTTTAGGGAATATTAAATTCACATTCACTTCTTATATTTTCATTCGACACTATCATACACAGAATAATGTACACATTCGTCTAAGAGATCTCATTTCTACTGCATTTATTCTACTTTCATCCTTCTCTTGCCAGTTCCATGCTTCGCTTCCATACATAAGGGTCCGTACAAGAACACCATTGAGTTTTTTTTTTTGACTACAGCCAGTGTATAAGAATACGAAGAGAAATAGCCTGAAATAGCTTCTTCAAAATGAAATCCATGCTATGCAACAGAGACATACTCATCGAGAATAGTTGGATGTTACGTGGAAACGTGGACCTTGACAAAAGTTATCGCCAAAATCAATGCCTTTGAAATTGTAAAGAAGTTTTTTAAATTAATATAAGCGACATTGAGTGAATTGCTGAAGTGGACGCAGAAAGCGCAAAACAGGAATGTATGCAGATGTGTGGGTGAAGCTTTTGTCCAACAGTGACGAAATCGGCTGTACAAGTAAGCGAATGTTATCAAATAAATATATATCGTGGGCATACAAGAGAAATTGACCAAGCGTAATATTCTTCTAGATGCAATCCTCTGTATATAGAGAATACATTTTGGAAACTGAAAGTCTCGCATCAAGGTACTTCCGGCCAGATGACTTTCGACAGTAATGTGATTCCATTCCAGGAAAACTGTTAATATGTACTCCATTGTATATTTGCGCACTAGTTTTGTTTCTTGGTTCATTTATTCCGCGATTATCATTGCCATAGTAAATCCCAAATTTATTTTTAAATGCAACTAATGCAACTATCAGATTATAGAAAAACAAACCGTATCTGTCAATTACAAAACGTACACTAACTACTAACTCTTTACTGGCGACATCTAGCGATAAGTAAAATTGACCAACTGTCACTAGGTCAATTCTTTGGATCTTAAATTTACAAGTAAAAGTGACTATGTGTGTTGATTAGTTTTACTTGTCAATAATCTGTGAGTTTCTATCAAATAGTCACATTTATTAAAACATAATTTATTTTTGGAGTGTCAAATCAATCAATTGGAATTTTTTACCAGTCAAGCATTATGCTAATACAATGTTAAAAAGTGAATAATCTCAATTTCATCATTTGTGCAGATAGTCACTTTTACTTGTATAACCACAATATAAAATATAAAATATAAATTGTGTTTGGCAGTGTTTAAGGCTCGACACCAGAGAGCGCCAGCGTATATATCGGACCTCTGCGTGACACCCATGCCAACTGAAAGGCAACGTTCACTCCGATCAGTAGAAACAAGTGCAAACAACATAGCAATTCCAGTCAGAGCCAATAAAGCATGTTTCTATGATCGTGTTTTCAGCGTTGCGGGTCCGTTGACGTGGAATAGCCTCCATGTTAGTATTAAGTATGAGGATAGTGACGTTAAATTTAAGAAACTTCTGAAGACTGCACTGTTCGGTCAGTCATTTCCTAGTGCGCCCTTGGAGTAATTGATTTTACAAAACGGCGCACTCGGTCAGTCATTTCCTAGTGCGCCCTTGGAGTAATTGATTTTACAAAACGGCGCACTTAAAATACAAATCATCATAATATTAAATAAATAAATAAATATATAAATGAAAAAGTTACTTTTTTTCTTGGTAAATCTGGAACTCAGCGGATCTCTGGTGATGAGGCACGGCCAAAATGGATACGATCCCACTCTTGCCCACGCCAAATCACCGAGCTTCCAGTTTGATTCTGCTTCCTCTTTCAAAACACCTAAATCTTTCACTGTAACACTCGGAGTATTAACAACGACGTCTTCACGTTTTTCAGACACACCAAGAAACATGGAAAATTCCGGTTCTCGCTTAATTTCATTTTCAAAAATTTGCATTTTATTCAAAATAATGTTTTTTGATTCCTCTTTAGGCGACAGTTCTTTTTTCAAACTAATCTTTTTAGGTTTGTTCTCCGTCACTTTTTTCGGGGGGCTTACTTTCGGCGAAGTATCTGTCGCATTCACAGAGGGCTTGATCGGAGCGAATATATTCATCATAAGATTTCCGGTTTCTTCTTTCTGCTCGTTTTTACGTTGTATCAGATCTTTTCTCACGTAAACTTTTGTGGGCATCTTCGAGGGACTCTTCCACGGAGTATGTATTAATTTCATCTCAATGGTAGAAGGCGAATCTTCGACGGGAGAACTCAATTTCGACGGCGAATAGGAGCCATTGTGAAGAAGGGTCTGATCGAATGGCGTAGACTGCATTCTTACGGGTGATTTTATCGGCGTTGTAATTATTGATTGTTTTTTTAACGGAGATTTCGAAGGCGATCTCGATTTTGAGTTTCTTTGAAAAGCTACATCAGTCGGATAGAAGTCTGCGATAGTTTTTTGCTTTCTCGCTCTTCCATAACGACTGGTGTTGGGCGGACTGGGATCAGAATTGAACTTCAATATTTTAGAAGTGAGATTAGATTCCAACTCTCGTTCCAGTTGAGATTTCTTTCCATATTTACGTTTAACTTCCATTACTTGAATCGGGCTATTGTCTTCAAACAACTGGGATGATTCGGGCGAAGAACTGGCTGACACATCAACCCCGTTAAGTGTATTCAAAAGATTAACACTCTCCGACGATGCTTTAATGTTTTCTTTATCCATAGCAACGTTATTTTCGGTAGCCATGTTTACTTTTAAGTCATGTCAGTCTGTATCAAAATTCTGTGTTTCACTATGTTTCATCTCAAAACTTAATTCACTTATTTTCCTAGAAAAAACAAAAAAACACATTTATTATTGCGATACAATACTGTATAATGAATTAGATATGTTCATATTTAGGATTATGGTTAAGGTAAATGTAATATTTGAGAAATACAAAGCAACAATATACGTTGGTAGAGGAACAAAAAATATCGAAAATTTGAAGATTATTATGATAAATAGCGCAAATAATTGCAGCTAAACGAATAAAGTGTATATTATAACCGACCGCACCTGTTTATCAGCGGGAAATGTCAGACAACGCGTCGGAAACGTCTGGCGAACAAAATGGGAGACCCAAGGAACTGCTATTATGCCATACGATACTAAAATAGGAACTAAAGAACTGCATTATTTCACTTCGTTGGCGCGTTAAAAATAAACTCGGTACCATTTTTCACTCCAGGATCACGATGGATGCAAAAACTCTAATGATAATCCACGCTTTTTCTGTGATAGCAAAAATATTCGTCAAAAACTTTCTACGAAATCACACTCACCCGCTATACGTACTACACGCCATAAGATCAAAAATTTTCGAGCGCAATTTGAACGATGATATAATTAGGAATGTCCTAAATAATAAGACTTACCAGCGTTTTCCTATTCGTTTTCTGAAAAATTGTACTAGAATTAGTGTAACTCGCTGTCAATTCACGACATTAAACAAAATTAAGTTCAAACGTTCAATGACACAAGCACCCCGAACAAACGGCTCATCGGCCATCGGCATTCGCGGAGCTGCTTTACCGACGTTCCGTTATACATTTTTCCCGCCAACCATCAATAATATTACAAACATCTTAAATGATACTATGTATAAGAACCAAACCAGTTTCAAAATTAGATTTTTAATATAAATGAATAATTTATATTTACGTTTATTGCATGCTTATCGCAGATCTTTTTTTTTCCACGAAAAATGGGGTTAGGTGTCGTTTATTTCTCATTATAATGAAATAATGATTTAATTTTATATTGTAAACCAACATACTTAAAATGCAAATTAAACAATCTGTTTAGATTGTTAAATCATTCTACATTTATTTAATTATAAAAAGGTATGCACACATTTTTTAATTTATTTATTTTGAATTAGCCGGTAAATGTTTTTACCGACACAACAAAAGTTTTAGTTTAAATCGACAGATGGCAATAGTACACCAAAACAAAATAACTTTTCCACTATATTCTGACGTTTCTGTCCCATTTCTACAAAAATCGAAAATGGCTGTCGGTGGTAGAGGTAAAGGTCCCAAATCGGGTGAAATATTTGCTTATAGTGAGATGGGATTGAGAAATAATGCTGCTGTAGTAGAATATTGCCGAACTTCTATGGCAGCCTTATCAGGTGGAACCGCAGGTTTGTCAGGATCATTTTAGAGACATTTCGAGCGTGATATTTTCTACCTTGCAGTTTTATTAATCAATCAAATTATTCTCAGGGCTGCTTGGACTGACTGGCTTTTATGGATTTGGATTCTACTTATTCTCGGTAGTGAGTTTATGGGCTCTATTGCTCATGAAGGCGGGAAGTAACTGGCAGAAGTATTTCATGTCGAGGAGAAGTTTACTCACAAATGGTTTCCTTGGAGCCCTCTTCACATACATCCTGTTCTGGACATTTATATATGGAATGGTTCATGTATACTAAATCATTTTATATCTAAATCAATAATATATTATTTAATATTATGTTTTACATATAATTAACTTAAAGATTTACTTTGTACCATATTGTTTTGTTATTTGTCATACATTTATTTAATATGGATATTTTATAAATGAGAATGACATGTGAATATCAAATTCTCATTTTAATTATTGCATTATGCATTCCAAATTTCATAGTAGTTCACCTGTTTGAAAAATGATTAAAATCGTAGAATTTTTAAAATTATAAAATCTATGGTTATTGGAAGTAGCTATCCACGTGTATGACTTTAAATATAATAAATTATATTCTTGTATACTGAATACTGTGTTTTCATTGATACCAACTTTTAATTATTCAATTGATTTATGAAACGTATGAGGTAAGTATTAAAAAAAAATGAATAAATTTCTATTCAATGAATATTTTTTAAATGAGCAATACTGAGGGTCCCTTCTAATGAGTTATATTTGCTGGCAGTTTGCACAATGGAGTTCTGGTCCCAACCTTAATGTATGGAAGCGAAGCATGGAACTGGCAGAAGAAGGATGAGACATTTGTGTGGTAGAACAATATACGACAGAATCTCAAATGCTGATATGAACTATCTGAACAAAATTATGAAAGGATCACTGCGTGGGTTTGGACATATGGAGCGCATGGATGGAGAAAGAATGGTTAAGAAAGTACACGTTAATGATGTAAATGGAGTAAGTTGTTGAGGCAAGACGGAGGAAAACATGGCATTACCAAATTAATCAAATTTTAAAGGTTGATCATGTTAGAAGTCGGAAGAATCGATGTGCGTGTATGACTTGCTGTATGAATGTGGAGGAAACTAGAGAGGTGTGCCAGGATAGAGTAGTGTGGCGGTCCATTCTCTCTGCTTACCCCTGCGGCGTAGTGGCATGATGGCTGGACATCATCATTCTAGGACAATCCACCCTCACAAACAGGTCATACGATCTAAACTAAGAGGAAGAAGAAGAAAATTAAGACAATTTATTACATTTGTGCATCCGGTAAGCATGTTTACTTGACAAGGAATAATTGAGAAAATCATCTAAAGGTTTGATGCTAGGAAAATAATAAAAGGTAAGTTAACTCAATGTTATCACTATATACACCCATAGAAATATATAGACTGAAACAAATACGGCAGTACATAATAGAGTTCCTGTAACAACGCTTCTATGTAATATAGAAATGTATAATGCGCTTATGTATAATGTAATGCTTATGTATAATGATGTGGACCCTGATATGGTTGAAGAATACAATCGTGGACCCAAAGACTCTGAAGCACCTAGAGCATTAGAAGACGTTAGCAGTGGAGCGACCACTGCCTCCCAATGGTATCTCCTATCTTCCTATCCACGTCGTCGTCTCTGCACTATGCTTTGAAGCTTATAAAAATATATTAAATATTAAATCAACTTTGGTTATGTATAAGTTACTACAATTCTTGCCATCAGATGAAGTGAAACCAAATCTTCCACATAAAAACTATAGAAGTTGATACTGTGCCAACACCCATTGTCACGAAATAGATTGCTCTGTCCATAGGCCATTGATAGGTTGATTCTGCAGCGTTGTAAATAAAATAACCTATGTTGTCTTTGACAAATAGACCTACCCAATCAGGGAGAAATAGACCTACATCACAAGACATTAAAGAAATGAACTCCTAAGTGAATATTCCTCCTTTTCCCCAATGATTAGTAGCTTAGCATATCTAGCAAGAAGTCTATTGGAAAGAGTAACGGGTAACAACTATACTTCGTGAGGTAAATTGTAATTATTACGTTGAGATAAACTCACATATGTCTGAAGCAGTGTTCTTTTTATGATATGTCGCATGATAGTTTATTATTCTTCTCTAAATGCCGTCTCCTCTGCGAATGTTAGCGATCATCAGGGCTATTTCCACCTTGTTGACTGAGGCCCTGAACAGCGATGTGGTGCTACTTCTGAACCACTGTCTCAAATTGTGCACCCAAGAGATTTTTCTTCAACCTGGTTTATTACAATATGCATTTTGAGATACAGAGAAAGGTCTTTATTGGTCAGAATGTTTTGCATCTTCATGAAGACTCCAAGTGCGTGCTCAATGCGTCATTTAAATTCTTGACAATTATCCCATCTCTCATTGACGTATGGTCAATGTTTATATGAGAATAGTTCGAGCTTACCAAAAGTTAGTTTATTTTCAAATAATAATAATAAATAAATAAAAACAATCTGTTCGGATATGTAAGGAGAGGTTGAGTTGAGTTAGGTTAGGTTAGGTTGGCTAATAAAATATGTTCATAATACTATCTGAGTAGTTATGATACACAATATTTATGTTTTACTTGTCATTTACAGATTATCAAACACCTTGACTAGTCATAATAAAAATAGTTCAAATCCAATTTGATTTTCCCACTAGTCACAGTAGACATTAAGATTTTCTTCCACGTTCCACGGTAATGTATGCACTATATCTATATATGTCTACATACATTTTACATATTATATGTAGGCACAATGAATGCAGGGCAGGACAGAAATTAAAATAAAATATAATTTTCCTTGTATCATCCATATACTGGTAAAAAAAGATAATAAAATTATGTTGCCAGTATCAAAATTAGCTAAATTGACACATGACATATTATTATCTTGACATTGTGACAACTGCTTTTTTGTATTTATTTATTTGACACATTCAACATAGAGTGTTACATGTCATACAAGTAATGCTTTAAAGCAGTGATCCCCGAAGTGGTCTATATAGACCTCTAGGGGTCTATGACAACTTGCACGGGGTCCATTTCAGCAAAAAATAAAATTGGGGGTCTATGAAATGAAAATGGGGGTCCACGATAGTGGATCTCATGTCAATCAAATCAAATCAAATCAGTTTATTAACTCAAAAGACATTACAAATAGGAAAATGTTTAAAGGCTCTAGTGAGTTAAAAAAACGACATATACGATATTGTTCTTTATTCTCATTCCCCGGTTCATTCTTTTTAACTTTGTACTCAATAAAATGATTTGTTCCCTGTGTTCCTGTTCCAAGTTTTCATGACCAGCGTTTCCTTAATTTTCCTTGGTTATTATTTTCCTTCATTCCCCATTTACTCTCCCATTCCTCACCCTCACCCTCACCAATATCTGTCTGAATTTTTTTATGTTAAGTCTTAAGTTTTTATTTTTTTATTGTATAATCATATATCTGTTTTGTGAGCTTGGGACATAGAAATGAAAAATAAGTTAAATTAGATTAAATATAACCGGGGGTCCCTCTTGATCTCGTTGGGATGTTGCATTCCCCAGTTAACATGGATGAGGGACGGGCCTAGGGACTGCATGAGGGAAGCTGACGAAAGGGTGCCGCTGCATCCTATGACAGGTTCAGGTAAGAGGTGGGTAACTTTATGTATTATTTATGGGATAGAAGTATTATAAGCCCACATTTTGTTTCTACTGCAGAAATCTAATCAGTTTTTCTCTATTATCATTCAGCTCGTTACCTTCTCCAAGGTTTTGTGAGCAGGTCTCTGGGAATCTAAATAACTAAAATAAATGTGAAAAATATGCTTTAACTCTACTTTATTATCTTTCTAAAAAATTCGTGTTTCAGATTGTTGTCATCCTTCATCAGAGTGAAAATATTAACAATACTTCTTGTTCTTCCTTGTTGTAGACCTATGTGGTCTGTTCTCAAGAGGGTTGCTCCTCCTGTGAGGTAGATTCCCAGCTGTCCTTCCATTTTTTTGGAGGTCTTCCACGAGGACAAGTCCCATGAGGCTGATTTCCCACTCTATATAATCTCAATATACAAAATACAAATTTAGGGAACAATTAATGAACAAGGGGAACAAAACGTATATTAATGTGTAATAATTTAAAATTAATTGTCTTATAAAATATATTACAACACTATTTAAAACAATATACTTATTTTTAAAAGTATATTACCTTCAAACCGGCCATTTTTATTGTCTCTGAAGTAACAAGTTTTTTGTAATTATGCATTGTCATTTTTTGTGGGTCGTTTATAGTTTTGTTTATTATATTGGGTCCTTACAGATGAAATTGGCGTTTTGTATGGGAGGAACATAAAGTTGATTTTTTTTAAATATAATATATTTATTTAATCAAAGTATGTACCATTGCTATCTATGCACTTTTGCCATCTCATAGGTAGTTCATCGATCCCTTTACTAAAAAAATCATTCGGACGGGAATCAATAAAATCTTTTGGACTGCCCCATCGGAGTTGAATTTTTTCCCTTGCAAGAAGTTATCCAAATTTCGAAAAAAATAGTAATCTGTTGGGGCAAAAAAAACTTTATTGACGACTGTATATCGACAAAACTCACGGTTACAAAAGAATAAGTTACAAAAACGAATTTTATAATATTTGAATCTTCAAAATGATGTAAGATTTTTAAGCAATATACCGAGCAATAAATGATAATTGGGGCTTCCGCAGAAACCGTTCGAATTCGAAGCCATTTGACAGCTGAGAAACAATTGAACAAGAACGCAAAATCAATTTTCGAATATTCAAATCCGCCCGCTTCCTAGACGGTTCCTGCTTGGATTGTTATACCTAATTTCATTTGTCAATGAACGGTGGCATGGAAGCCTCACAAGGGTACCTACCGGTCTTTAGAGCCCATACAAGGGTCCAATCAATAATGTTATAAGGAATAGGCAACTACTGCCGCGCCGCCGACTAACTCCGGATACTGCTCGAGCTTTCTGAAACATCGCCAGATGGGGTGCGATTCTCGTATTACATTTAATTATTAATTATATTATAATGCGGTTAACATAAGCCACATTTCTTTGCCTTCTGTTCACTTTAATATATTTTACCTTTCGTCGCTTCTGAATATTATTGTAGAGATATGAACCAAGAAATAAGTAATATGAACTATAATATAGAAGCGCATTCGTTATACAGACACGTCGAAGAATGCTTCGAATACCCCAGGGCCTAGGCCATAGGTTCGCAACCTTCTCTAGACCATCGCACTCTTTACAAGAAAAAAATTCTAATGCCCTCTCTACCATAATAGTTATACCAAATATTAACAACAATAACAACAAACCATCACGCCATTTCCCCGCAAGGGTACGCAGAGAGAATGGACCGCCACACTACTCTATCCTGGCACACCTTTCTAGCTTCCTGCACATGCATACAACACGTCAAATCAAATCAAATCCAATCAAATCAGTTTATTTTCTCAAAAGATATAACAAACAACTAGTGATAAGTCTGAAGAAATGGGTAAATGTGCACCCATCCCTTCTTATCTGTAAACTATTGGTCTGATCAGGGGATTCTTTGAGAATTCCGTCATCTTGGAGGCTATCCATCTTTATGTTCCGGATGGTTATCTTCGACAGTGTCAGCACAGACTGTTTTATCTCCCAGCATGCAGAACCAACCTGCCTCTGGTGATGCCGGTGAGGAGAGCAATCAAACTGCTGAGCATGATCGCTTCGGAGATCGACGTATTTTATATTCGTGAAAGTACGTTCAGAAGACAAATACTCTTGACTTTGGGGAGTATTTTGTATTCCTAATGTCGAACCATCTCTCATGCGTTCCCGGTATTATATATTTATTATATTTTACCTGTTCTCAATAGATGTCTTAAACTATAAAAAATGTTTGTAATGTCTATTGAGAAAATAAACTGATTTGATTTGATTTTTTGGAAAGCTCCAGCACCTACTGGGTAGCGGTACCGCTTTCGTTGGGAATCTATGCCCTAGACAGAGTTAATTAACTATTCTGAAGTACTCCAAAGGCCAAGAAATGCTTGACGTGTACTTGGAATGATATATTTAAGGCAGAAACATACTATTAACACGCCACGCCACCCGATGCCACGTGATGCGTGTTGAGTCGAATCAAATTGTATTGTTTTCTATGGACAGAATCTCACTATGAACACCCTATGTGGGAGTAAACATTTAATCTCTTTCACTACAGATTACGTGAAAAACTCTCCAGTACCTACTTACTTGCGGTTTGGGATGATATTAAATGAGTTGACGGGGTACCTACTCGTGATTACTTACAAATTAAATGTAAGCGATACTTCGAGAGGGGTAATTCCGAGTTCCTACCCCACTCTGTGAAGACAGCTAGCGCCCACCGCAGCTGCGGCGACTGATGGATATCAATTACAAACAGAAAAGAAATTACAACAAGATGGACGCGTGGACAATATTGCTATCATTTAAATCTGTAACTCTAGATTATAGATCATTCTGCAGTCCGGAGCGTGCCGCAGTGAAGAGTCGTTATAATTATTTATGTTTTAAAAGGGGATAGCTAAATATTACAGATTGTTTTATTATCTGAATCGTATTTAAAAAAAGGGTTATCGGACTTCATAAATTAAAAAAAAAAATAACCCCTCAATCTAAATGGATAAATGACACGACTTACTATATGTGATAAATACTTACTTACTTACTTCCTATGGCCATACAACTCTTGAAGAGTTTTAGCCTCCTCGATGATTTTTAGCCAAGCTCCTCGATCCTACGCCTTTTGCTCCCAGCAGTCCGATTCGCCCAACCTAGCCAGGTCAGCCATAAAATTGGCCATTAGGCGCTGTCTAGGCCTTCCTAGAGGTCTTACTCCAGTCGGTCTAGACGCGTACAGGGTCTTGTTTGCTCTGGTCTCTTCGGCTCGGCATACGTGCCCAATCCATGCTAGGCGACCGGCTCTCACGGTGCTCGTTATAAAGGGCTGCTGGGTCATCGTACGGATCTCTTGGTTGGTCCTATGCCTCCAAGTTCCCGCTGCAACACCGGGTCTGGGTCCCAGGATCATCTAAGTATCCTAACGTATAATTCTATGTACATATTCTAGGATACTTAGAATATGTGATAAATCCATAATAAAAACAGAGAAGTGGTAGATGAATATGTGTACCTTGGTCATCTGTTAGCTTTTTGAAGAGGGGGTCAAGTCAAGGAGATTGATAGGATAATACAGCTCGGTTGGTCTGCATTCGAAGGGCTGGGCAACATCTCAAGTCGGACATGCCACAAAATTTAGTAACAAAAGTGCTGGACCAGTGTGTGTTACCCGTGATGACCCATGGATGCAAGACATGGACGTTAACTAAAGAAGGAATGCACAAAATCAAAGTTGCACAACGGGCCGTGGAAAGATCCATTTATTGATCCAGATCTTGCTGCCGAAACTGTCAGACCGTACATACAGACCAGAGCCGCAAGGCAGCAAGCTGCCGAAACCAGTCGACGATAAACACAAGTGGAAGCACACTAAATATATAACAATAAAGAAATTTTGTATCAATTTTTTTGTTGTTTTCATTAATAATTATATAATCTTAAAGTCAAAACAGTAATAACGTATTACGTATCATAATTAACTTTTATAAAGTGCGGCAACAATCAAATTGACCAAAACAATTCACTTATACACGATTATCTCAAAATTTACGGGAGAACCACAATGAACCAAACCAAATTTTCAAATTCAGAGCTCTATGGTTATTATAGAAAAAAATAAACTAACTAACTAACCAACCATCACGCCGTCTCCCCGAAGGGGTAGGCAGAAAGAATGGACATTTTTCTTTCCTGACATATTTCTCTCGCTTCCTCAACATTCATACATCGTGTCATGCACGCGCGTCGATTTCTCTGACTCCTCACATGGCCGACATTCAATATTTGATTTATTTGATCGTGCCACGTTTTCCTCGGTCTTCCTCTATTTCTGGTTCCATTTACATCATTAACATGTAATTTTTTTTTTACCATTCTTTCTTCATTCATTCTTTCCATATGTCCAAACCATCTTAGCGATCCTTTCATTATTTTGTTCATAACACTTCTTATATTTTCATTCGACACTCTATCATACACAGAGTATTCACACATTCGTCTAAGAGATCTCATTTCTACTGCATTTATTCTACTTTCATCCTTCTTTTGCCAGTTCTGTGCTTATGAAAATAATAAAGGAAACAAAATACTAAGGATGCATTATTTAGATTCCTGAGGTAAAATAAATATTTTATAATATTAAATGAATATCTTGTCACATGTGAAATGGTAGATTTCACCATCATACTCTGACACCCCTCTCCGCAAGGGGTAGCAGCGCCGCCGCTGTATTACCACGGTACCTAAGCGCTTACAAGTCGCCCGGTGACCGCGCACGTGCCAGACACGCGTCTCGGACCATTTTCAGCTGTATTAACTCAGACATCCACAATGGCCACAGATGATCGCGCCCATCCCGAGGAGATAATTCTCTGTTTAATATATCTAAGTGCAAATATTGCAAGAACTAATCGGCGAGTACCTACGAGGATTTTGATTTTCGGGTGAATTATCTTCTTAAGCATATGACAGTACAGTAAAATCTCGATATAACAACAAAAACTTGACGACCTTCGTGGCAGAGTGGTTACGAGCTCTGACCTCCATGCCGAAGGTCCTGGGTTCGATTCCCGGCGATGGCAGTGTGATTGTCACACTTTCTTTGGTCTGGTGTAGAATTCACGTGACAATAAAATGGCGATAGATTGGCTACCTATCACATGTCACGAGAATCAATATAATAGCTAAAAAATAAAAATTGGATACAGTAATTGGGTCTTGGACTTGGACTTGGATATTCTGGCTTACAGAGGTTCAGCTCATGTGGCTATTCCTCTTACGTCTGATGGGAACATTGTTGGAAGGTGATTTGGTGGGTTGTTAGTTTATTCGGGGGCATGATTTGTATGGCCCGGAGTGTTCCTCTGAAGGAGAATCGATTTTGGGCGCTTGTGGCGGCTGGAAGTGTTTGGGTCGTAATTAGAGAGGTCTTTTATTGTGGGGTTGGGATGTGAAGGGAGTCCTTTGTAAAAACGTTCGGCAAGTTTCAGAATGAATTCATCTACCATCGGGATTCCCGATTCTAGGTGCAGTTGTGTAATCCTGGTCCATGAAGGCGCACCAAGCGATAAACGGATAGCCTTATTTTGCAGGATTTGAAGTTTTTATATGTGACTCGAAGCTGCATAGCCCCAGATTGGGGCTGCATAAGTGAAGATCGGCCTTATAACCGTTTTGTATATCAGGAGTTTATTATCGATGCTTAGTTTACTGTTTCTAGCTAACATTGGGTAGAGGGCTGAGATTGCTTTTGACGCGGCTTTGACTTTATTTGTAATGTGTGGCCTCCATGTCAGCTTAGAATCCAAGGTAACCCCAAGGTATTTGATTGTTTTGGTCCAAGGAACGTCTTGGCCGAACATTTTTATGTTGGGAAGTAATTGGGTCCAAACGACCTGTTGTGTACAAAAAAAAAACATCACGCCGTTTCCACCGCAGGGGTAGGCAGAGAGAATGGACCGCCACACTACTCTATCCTGGCACACCTCTCTAGCTTCCTCCACATTCATACATCGAGTCATACACGCACGTCGATTCTTCCGGCTTCTGACATGACCAACCTTTAATATATGATTAATTTGGTCATGCCATGTTTTCCTCGGTCTACCTCGACTCCTTACTCCATTTACATCGTTAATGTATACTTTTTTGACCATTCTTTCTTCACCCATGCGCTCCATACGTCCGAACCAACGCAGCGAACCTTTCATAATTTTGTTCATAATACCTTCTTTCGCTCTACATTCCTTCCTAATATCAGCATTTGAGATTCTGTCGTACATCGTTCTACCACACATAGGTACGTCTTAGGGACCTCATCTCTACCGCATTTATTCTGCTTTCATATTTCTTCTGCCAGTTCCATGCTTCGCTTCCATACATAAGGGTTGGGACCAGAACGATATAACGGACCTCTATTTAAGGAACTTCGGATATAACTGACAAAATACCGGTCAAATGAAAAAAAATAAAAGCGTCCTGCTCATTCAAGTGTCGCCGCGTGTAAACAATTTTTAGCGGCCATGATAATCACGTCATACGTCTAGCACTAGAATTTGAGACATAATGCCGAGGATGGAAGTGAAGATAACGAAGAATAAGAAACAACCCTGCCAAAGATGAAGTTATCAGTGGTAAGATCACAACTCGACGATCTAATAACATTTATTAACTATATATTCGTCAGATAACAAAGTGCGTTATATTATACGCGTTTTCGTAATTTTAGCGAGATGGTTATAAAAAAAAACAGCAAACTTCAAAAGTGCAAACAAAACTTGATTCCTTTTTCAAAGCAGGATTACCGAAAGCAAGCGTGTCGATACCAAACAACAACTCTTCACGACGAGTGTCTGAAGACAATAAATACTTTTTTTTTTTGTGTTTTGAATTGTTTATGTAAATATATTTTAATACAGTGTACATATTTTCAAAAAAAATATTTATTTTAAACCTCTTTTTATATAACGGACTTTCGGCTTTAACAGACAAGCCCTCCCCCTAATTAGTCCCTTATATCGAGGTTTCACTGTAGGTACTTACTCTTTCCAGAATTTGTAATATATTTTTTATCACTGACACTGAAAATGTCCAAATCCGAGACGATTAGATTCAACGTTCGAATCACCAAAGGCAGGTTGATTCTACGTGACGGAGCAAAGAACAATTAATTAATATCGGCGCTGTCGCAGGTAACTATCAGGAACAAATAGACCTATTTGTTCCGGAACATAGGGATTCTCCATAGAGCCCCGTGAATGAATTTTGATGAATCAAGAGAAGTATCTTCTTCTTCTTCTTCAGCCTGTATTGACCGTCCACTCCTGGACGTAGGCCTCCTCTCGCATTTTCCATTCTCTTCTATCCTGAGCAATCCGCATCCAGGCACTTCCCGCACTTCTCCGGACATCGTCGCTCCAACGCGCCCAACTCCACGCTTTGCCGTCCTTGGCCACCAGCACAGCAGTCGCCTTGTCCACTTTTCATCTGGATCGCGAGCGACATGTACCGACGATGGACAGGCCTAGGAAGAGTACGAGCGACGAAAGGGCGTCGCTCCACCCTATAACAGCCTCGGGTATGTGGTGGGACCTTCTCTAATGTGCAAAGGCAAATAGCCGCAAGTTAAAAATAGTAGTTTTGAGATAAACGGGTTTATAGTTTTATTTTGTTTTTTGCTATATTTTATCATTTAAAATAAGTTTTCTTATGCAAACTAAGTTTAAAAAGTTAGAATACAGTTCTTAGAAATGATTAAGACGTGTTTTTGCCATAAAAGTATAGTAGGCTTCATATTGTTAAAGAAAATGTGTTTTGCCGCCACTGTCTGGACCGTCGCACAAATAATTTGGTAATGGGCCGCAATTTAAGTTGCTGTCATTTGCCAGGATACATATTGTGTCGCAGCAAAAGGCCGCAAGTTTTGGCTGTACCGTGGTAAAAAGCAGCAACTTAAAATCATGTTTTTTGCCAAAACACGTATCAAATTAATACAATTTCGCGGCTATTGGGATAGTGAATATCTCAGTAAAGGAAAGAGATAGAGAAAAATCTGTGATTGTATATGATAGAGGCCAGTTATAAGAATGCTTTGAATGTGTTACGCCAAACAGCCGCAACTTAAGTTACGGCTTGTTGCCTTAACACATTAGTTCTATGTCTAACTGTAACAGTGATTAATCACTTTCTACATTAATATCACCAGAGGCAGGTCGGTTCTACATGCTGAAAGGCAGAATAGAAATGCTGACTTTACTATTAATCGAAGCATTAAAAATACGAACTATATATGTAGTAGAAATGAGATATCTTAGACGAATGTGTGGAAAATCTGTGTACGATAGGGTGTCAAATGAAAAATAAGAAGTGAATGCACTGCGAATGAAAGTGTTATGAACAAAATAATAAAAGGGACATTAAGATGGTTTGAATCTATGGAAATAATTAATGAAGAAAAAACGGAAAAAAATATGTGTTAACGTGTAAATGGAACTAGAAATAGAGGAAGACCGAGGAAAACGAAAACAAAAAAAGTATGTCAGGAAAGAAAAGTGTGGCAGCCAATTTTTTCTGCCAACCCCTTCTGGGAGACGGCGTGATGGTTAGTTAGTTAGTTAGTAACCATATATTTTAATAAAAGCGAGTCCAACCTAAATATTTCTAAAAGAAATGCCGTTGGGTTAGTACCTACTAAAAATATACCTACATCGCAATCCCACTTGTAAACTTTCCCGCAGAATCCTTTAGAAGAAGAGAAAAATATTGAAAGGTTGTAACATAAGAGTGAATCAGGGGAACCTAGAGCAGGTGTCTGAATTAGCATGTCTGTTGAGGTAGCATGTTCACAGCGGATGGCCGAACGGATAGTGACGTCGAAAGAAGCGTTGGTGCTTGTGACTGGAGTGAATGGAGCTTTAAAAACTGTATTGGAAAAAAAATATCAATGAAAGCAAAAATGGTCGTTTGAATGAAGTTTTAGTACCATTCCTTCTTCTTCTTCTTCAAATGCCCTGTCGGGTCCCCCCAACGTTGGCGATCACCTCGGCGAACCTGTCCCTGTCCTGCGCCGCTCGGAACAGCTCCTCCACACTTCGGATGCCGGTCCACTCCCTCACGTTTCGCAGCCAGGACATTTGTCTCCTCCCGGGCCCTCGGCGTCCCTCAATTTTTCCCTCCAATATCAGTTGGAAAAGGGGGTACTTTTCCCCATGCAGTATATGACCCAGATGTGAGATCTTTCGAACCTTGATAGTTGATAACAGTTCCCTGTCAACTCTAGCTCGCCTCAGGACTTCGGTATTGGTAACCATGTCTGTCCAGGGAACTCTGAGCATTCGGCGATGGAGCCACATTTCAAATGCTGTACCATTCCTGATGTATGGAAAAGAAGCATGGAATTTACAGATGAAGGATGAGAGCAGAATAAATGCGGTAGAGATGAGATCGCTAAGACGTATGTGTGGTAAAATGATGCACGACAGAATTTCATACGATGATATAAGGAAGGCATGTAGAGCGTAAGAATCTACTATGAACAAAATTATGAAAGGATCACTGCGTTGGTTTATATGGAACACATGGATGAAAGAAAAATGGTTAAGAATTCAAATCAAATCCAATCAAATCAGTTTATTTACTCAAAAGACAATAAAAACAGCATAAATGTTTAAGGCATTTATTGAGTACAGGTAAAATATTATATACATAGGTATAACATAGTACCAGGAACGCATTAGAGATGGTTCGATATTTACTAGGAAGACAAGATACTTTCTAAAGTCGAGATAATTTGTTTCCTGAAAGTATCCCTAATATGAAAGACGTCAATCTCCGAGGAGAACGCGTTTTCAGCAAACTAATTGGAGAAAGTACCTATACGTTAACGGTGTGAATGGAAAACGGAGTCGTGGAAAACTTGGCATGACCAGATTAATCAAATTTTAAAGGTCGGTCATGTTAGAAGTCGGAAGAATCGACGTGCGTGTATTACTCGCTGTATAAATGTAGAGGAATCTAGAGACGTATTCCAGTAGTAGTATCGAGTAGTGTGGCGATCGGCGTGTTGGTTTGTTGTTGTTATAAAAGTATCAGGATTGCATATTATTAAACAAAGTTTTTTATCAACAAAACATACATTATTTCAACTACTTGCAATGTATCGCAAATCTGACCCACACTTTTCAACCGTAAGATTCAAACAATGTATCCCATAAAACCACTAAACAAACACAGGTGCGATAAAATTGATAGCGGCCCTCTTATCACCCTTCCAATATTACCCCTCTCCAAATCATCAAACGGGTACTTGAGTACTTGCATATTAATTGTTATGAAGAGCAGGTAAGTACTTGGTTTATTTACATTTTTGAATAGCCACTCTGTAAATAAAAACAAACGAATCCCCAAATGTTGACGTTTGGTCTTAATTTTTAATACGCGCCACACGTAAGATTCAATTTATTTGAACCGCGTTTCAGTCAAATAATATGATAGCTATCTCTTGTGAGGGCTGATAAATGCTTAGTATTTTGATTTACATTGATAATATTTTGTATACATTGAAAATTTACTTTGGTTCAAATGGTGCTCCCGTAAATTTGGAGATATTTCGTGTATAAGTGAATTGTTTTATTCAATTTGATTATTGACGCACTTTATAATTGTTAATTGTGTCACGTAATACGTTTGTACTGTTTTGATGTTAAAATTATACAAGTTTTTTCGTTTATATAAAGAATTTTGACAGATGTAAAAATAAATTTTTCATTTGTTCCAATGACAATTCGAATAAATTCTTCAATATTATTTTAAAGTTCTTGCTGGTGTCGGCTTGTTTTTGTTTTAAGTGCCTAATTACAGCTAAAAAAAAACGGTGGATACGTGGGATATAAATTAAAAAGACAATGTAAAATAGACGATAGACAATGTGCACCATGTGTTAAATTATTTTTATTGTGTTATTTTATTGTATACCTATCATTGTATTTTATATTATTTGTTTTAGATTTATTTTGTGGATGTTTTACGATTGAAGTGTGCGCGGGAGATGCCTATTGGTGGCGATGTGGTTCGCAACCCATCACACCGCGTCTCCCGCGGGCGAAAAGAGAAGGATGGAGTGCCGCATCGGTTAAAGTGTGACAGTCCATTATTTCTGTCTACCCTTTCGGGGAGACGGTGTGATGGCTAGTTAGTTAGTTAGTTATATTTTGTATTTATTGTTTCTTGAACAATGATGTAAAACTCCAAAGCGACAGCCGTGGCTGTCTGCTTGCGCGACACCATATGAAGGAACAAATACATGCTAACCGAAAGTAAAGTCAGGATATATAAGTCATGCGTCCGCCCCATCATAACGTATGGAATAGAAGTCAGAGCCGGTACCAATAGAACTAAGAACTTTCTTAGAGTAGCAGAAATGCGAACCCTACGCTCCATCACAGGCAAAACCCTCAAAGATCGGATTAGAAATTAAACGATAAGGTCTGTCTGTGGTGTTCAGAACAAAGTAAGATGAACAAGAAGCAGAAGGCGCTTTTGAAGAGATCACGTGGACCGCATGGAGAGTACAAACTAACTAACTAACTAACCATCACGCCGTCTCCCCGAAGGTGTAGGCAGAAAGAATGGACTGCCACACTTTTCTTTCCCTACATATTTCTCTCGATTCCTCAACATTCATACATCGTTTAATGCACGCGCGTCGATTTTTTTTCTATTTATAGATAAATAAAAGTTAAAATAAACAATGTGTGCTAGGTAGGTACTCTGCATCGGTGAAGGAAATTTAAAAACAAAATTCTTCTTTGATTAAGATTCAAATAAATACTATTCAAATACTGTTTATTTTACCGAATAAACAAAATCAAATGAAAATATAACGCATAAAATTCGTTCGTATTCATAGACCCAAGTAATCACAATTCTATCGCTTACGTTAGAGAAAATCGATTATCCGTTGTCATGGAAACTCAGGGGTAGTTCCCAACCCTTCCGTAGCCCCGCCCCTTCATTATAATCCCCCGTGATTGGTGAGAATCCTCCCCTAAGTTTGTTTTCATTGGTCGCGTAGAAGCGCAGTTTTCTCTACGAATTCTATTTCGAAGGAGAAATTCGTATAATATTTTTCTTCAATATAATATATTTTAACAATACTGTAAAAATCCATATAAGATAATTAATACGAATAAAAACGTCTGTTTTATACAAGTTTTATTATATTTTACGTGAATTACATGTTTCGTCTGTCTTAGGCAGTATCAAATATCAAATGTATTTCTGTCCCCGATAGATATCTCCGACAGCGACAGCACAGATTGTTTTACCTACCGGCCGCCAGAACAAATCTGCCTCTGGTGACACCGGTGGAAAGAGTCTGCTGAGCGCGGTCTTTCATATTAGTGATGGTACGTTCAGGGGAAAAATACTCTTGACTTTAGAAAGTATTTTGTCTTCTTAATGTCGAACCATATCTAATGCGTTCCTGTACTCAATAGATGCCTTAAACATTTTGCTGTTTGTAATGTCTTTTGAGTTTAAAAACTGATTGGATTTGATTTGATTTGATGTTAATAGATATTTGATAATGCCTTAGACAGGCGAAACATGTCATTCACAAAAAAATATAATAAAACCTCTAGAAAACAGACGTTTTCATTCGTATTTATTAAGGTGAAAACTATTTATTGTTTCTTGAACAATGATGTAAAACTCCATATTAAATACGATCAAAACATCAGTTTTCTTAGAAATAAATAAGCATAACAAAAAACCCTAATTTAAGTTTAATTAATGAACAAACTAACATAATATATTCATCCCCACTCCTTAATGTAGTTCCGATATAAAATTAGATTCAAAGAACTCTTGATTCTGCATTGTATTTATTTCACATTTCAGATACAGAAGAGAAGAATACATCAATTGGGTCTACGCACACAGGATGGCGATTTTATTTTATATATCGTGGGTATACTGGCAAAAAACGTTAAGTCGAAAATTGTCAGTTTTGACTTAGTGATGCAGTATTGTAAAGTTTACAATGCTCTACAAATTGGCAAAATACACGAAGTCGAATGAAACAGATTTTTTCTCTAGTTTTAAAAATAAATTTAACGTTAAATCGTACAAAAGGTATTTCATACAGGCTAAAAGCTTCAAAAAACTTAATATTTTTCGAAGAGTCTTGTTGAACATTTTTGTACTGGAAAAAAACGTTAACTCTACTTATTGTCTTCGGCTGAAAAAAATTCCCTCGATTGACTTTTGACAACGACACTTATATGTTTCAAATTTAAAGAAAACTTAAATGTTCGATTTCTCAAAACAGCGATTTTAGACTTAACGTTTTTTGCCAGTATACCCACGATATAATACTTAGAATCATTAGTCTTCTTGAAATATGTAAAAAAATTGTAAAAATATGTTTTTCTTATAAACACTTTATTTCATCCTACCTCAAATAACTTATTTTTGATTTATATAATATCATTTAGTATCCCCTAACTATGTAACCATTGTCATAAAGTTTCTTAACGAGTTCCAAGAAACACTTTCCAATAATTCTGGACCCACCCAAATAATTCTTTGTTAAATGTATAAAGTCACATCAATTTTCGTTAATTACCATATTCTGCTCCATTTACTAGTGTATATAAACTGCAACGAGTTGAAGTTTCGTCGTTATTCGTACCTATTGATTAAGGTGAAAACGAACTAACTAATATACCATCACGCCGTTTCTCCGGAGGGGTAGGCAAAGAGGACGCTTTCATCCTCCTTACACTTCTTTCTTACTTCTTCTTTCGGTAGACTTTGACACATTCATCACCAGGTCACTTTTATTGCATAATTTGTCTCGATAAAAAAAAGTCCCATATAACACAACATCTCAAAGAACTTCACTGGCTTAAGAGTCCAGAAATAATCCAGTATAAACTCTGCTGGACAGTCTTCAAAGCGCTACATGGAATGGCTCCAAATTATATATACGAACTCTGTATAACGGACAGCCTAAATACAAGGAAATCTATCTACACTTTGCTCGGCGAACTCCTCGGCAACAGGAAGATTAGTTGAGGCAAAGCGTTGCCCTAGTACAAATTTCGAGGATCGAGCGTTCGCGGTAGCCGGTCCATCAGCTTGGAACAATTTTCCTTCACACCTCAGGTGCATAAATGATCCGACAAACTACAGATCTAAGCTGAAAACTCATATTTTTCATATTTCATACCCAATTTAAAACTTGCATATTTTGTTCTATTATACTTTCTAATCGATCGCGAATATCAATCAGATGCACCGTTCACATTTAGATTTAAAACAGGTCTCAATGCGCCCTTGAGGTGATTACATAATGGCGCTTTAAAAGTTGGCATATTATTATTATTAAGACTTAGAAGAAGACGAGAAATATATCGTTTTTAAGTCATTCATATTTTTAGAACGCTTCTCATAAACCGCACCTGTCAGAGGTATTAAATGTGACGTATGTTCGATCCAGGATATACGGGTCCTTAGCACCGGGAAGTATGTGAGGGCGGATTTCCTTATTACTCGCCCCACTGGGTCAGGGTAGTCTTAAAGCCTGACAGAATTCTCATAATCACAGGAGACATACCACAATACATACAAACAGCGCAAATGGCCGTTATGGTTTGGTAATCTGTTTTATTCTTATTTTTCTTCTTGTATATCCACATAATATCCACAGAAGCAAATATGGCAGTACACAATGGAGTTCTAGTGCCAACCCTCATGTATGGAAGTGAAGCTTGGAGCTGGCAAAAGAAGGATGAAAGCAGGATAAACGCCGTAGAAATGAGATCACTAAGAAGAATGTGCGGGAAAACGTTGTACGATAGAATACCGAACGATGAAATAAGAAAAAAATGTAAGGCAGATGACTGCATCGTGGATAAAATTAAAAAAGGACCCCTGAGATGATTTGGACATATGGAACGAATGGATGAGAGTAGAATGGTTTAAAAGTTGTACACAAGCAGCGTGAGTGGGAAAAGAAGCCGAGGACGACCGAGGAAAACATGGCATGACCAAATTAATCAATTACTAAAAGGCGCCCACATTCGAAGTCGGAATAATCGACGTGCGCGCATGGTACGATCTATGAATGTAGAGGAAGCCCGAGAGATATGCCAGGAGAGGCCATTGTGGCGATCCATCCTCTCTGCCTACCCCTCCGGAGAAATGGCGTGTTGGTTAGTTAGTTAGTTTTCTTCTTGTTCCTCTCCTACCCCAGGGTTAGACGACATCATGACTATTTTAACCCTTGATATAGCAGTTCAAAACAGTGTTGTTGTGCTGCAACTGAACCATTGTCCAAGGTTTTCTAGGCAGGAGTTTCTTTTTTTAAATTTATTTATTTTTCTTCTAACTAACCATCCCGCCGTCTCCCCGAGAGGGTAGGCAGAAATAATAGACTGCCACACTTTAATCGATGCGGCACTCCATCCTTCTCTTTTCGCCCCCGCGAGAGACGCGGTGTGATGGGTTGCGAACCTCATCGCCACCAAAAGGCATCTCCCGCGCACATTTCGATCGTCCAATGTCTACAAAATAAATCTAAAACAAATTATATAAAATAAAATATCAAATAAAAATGATTTAACACGTAATATTATTTTAGATGGTGCGCTTGTCGTCAGCTGGACGATCCGGACATTTGTGTTTATTAAATTTTTATTCCACTTTTTTTTTATTAACTGTAATTAGGCACTTAAAACAATTCACCAGCAAAAACTTTAAAATATTATTGAAGAATTTATTCGAATTGTCATTGGAACAAATGAAAATTTTACTTTTATACCTGTCAAAATTATTTTTATAACTGGGTGGGGGTCTAGGGGATAGAACGCTTGGCTTCTGATCAAGGGGACATGGGTTCAAGCCTGGACACGACCTGATTCCTTCATCATAATAATGAGCTATTTTCTGCTCGCATTGAATATTGTAAAATAAATTCTAATATCTTATTCTTCTTCTTCGATGGCCCTACAGCCCATATCGAGCCTTAGCCTCCAGTATTCTTCGCCTCCAACTCCTCCTGTCCTCCGCTTCGACCCTCCAATCTGACACTCTTAACAATCTTGCTCCATCTCTCCCAACTTCATCCTTCCATCGCAGCCTTGGTCGTCCAATTGGTCTTCTACCACCTGGGTGCCACTCCAGCAATCTTTTTGGGGTTCGGGATGACGGCATCCTCTGCACGTGACCGGCCCATCTCAGTCTATTCAGTCTGACCTGGGGTGGAGAGACTGGGAGCTTTGTAAATATTGTACAGCTCGTCATTATGCCGCACTCTCCAGCCTTCACCGTCATTCACAGGCCCCAGAATTCTGCACAGCACCCTTCTCTCAAAAGTATCCAGTCGCTCTGCAGATTACGCTGTCATTGTCCACGCCTCACACCCATAGGTCACTACTGTTCGGATGATTGTTTTATACAGGGTGATTTTGGTTTTCCAGTGTACGTTTCTAGATTTGAGCGCTGGTAGTAGAGAGAAGAATGTTTTGTTACCAATTGTGATTCTTCTTTCGATTTCCTTGTGATCTTCGTTTTGTTTTGTTATAGACGAACCCAGGTAAGTGAAATCCTCCACCATCTTAAAGTTGTATCTAACATACTTCCATAGCAGCCAGATAGCAACACATACTTTCATAGCAGCCAGATCATAGGATATGCAGACGACCTTAACATTGTAGGAAGATCCCTAGCAGCCATACACGAAGTATTTGAGCCTTTAGAGACAGCAGCCAAGGAGGTGGGTTTAGAGATAAACGAAGAAAAGACACAAATAATGAAACAAACCAGGAATGCAACCCATAACTCAAGGCGAACCATCAGATTCAATTCTAATATCATTGATTTAAAATCTTTGGTGTTAGTCTTTTAAAAAAAAAACGAAATAACTTGTACAATTAACATCCAAACAGTGAAAACGTATTTTGTGTCACAAATAACTATCATAAAGTGCGGCAACAATCAATATATTTTTCTTCTAATATATTCGCCATAACTTTGTGTTGCGGATTCATTGAACAATGTTTCTTTTTTTATAACTTTGTAGACAACACCAACTTAATAAAAAATAAAAAATAATAAAATTTTAATATTAGTCAAAACTGACCACATTCATGATTTTTTTTTAATATCACTGATATCACTGATGAAGGGCTTCTGTATCCGAAACATGTTTGTTTATCAATTTTTTTTTCAAAGATAAAAAAATATATATCTATTCTTTTTGATATGAAAAAAAAAAACGGCTGGATTATAAATACATTGATATTTACATCTTACATATGATTTTAAGGTTTATTTTTTGGTAAGTCTTTTAGTTTCAAGTAGTTTCAAGTAGTAATGTTTTATTATTATTAACTAACTAACCATCACGCCGTCTCCCCGAAGGGGTAGGTAGAAAGAATGGACTGCCACACTTTTCTTTCCTGACATATTTTTCTCGCTTCCTCAACATTCATACATCGTGTCATGCACGCGCGTCGATTTCTCTGACTCCTCACATGGCCGACATTCAATATTTGATTTATTTTTTCCTCGGTTTTCCTCTATTTCTGCTTCTATTTACATCATAAACATATTTTTTTACCGTTCTTTCTTCATTCATTCTTTCCATATGTCCAAACCATTTTAATGATCCTTTCATTATTTTGTTCATGACACCATCATTCGCACCGCATTCACTTCTTATATTTTCATTCGACACTCTATCATTCACAGAGTATTCACACATTCGTCTAAGAGATCTCATTTCTACTGCATTTATTCTACTTTCATCCTTCTTTTGCCAGTTCCATGCTTCGCTTCCATACAAAAGGGTCGGTAGAAGAACACCATTGTGCACTGCCATTCTAGCTTTTTTGGATAGGTTTTTGTTTGTTATTATTATTATGATTATTTTTTTATTATTATATATTCCACCTTTAATATTTTCTCCTATATATAGTAATTAACCGTTCTTTTAATTAAAATAGTAAGGTACCTAACTCAACTCCAGCAAGAACTTCAAAATTATATCAAAGAAATTATTCAAATTGACCTAGAAACAAATACAATCGAAAAATCACGAAAATTTTACATTTGATATATTATTGTAACACCTAGGTTGACGAAACAGCCGTCGCGTAAAATAAAAATACAATTGTGATACATAAAACAAAGTTTTTTAATTTAACATTTTATAATGTTAAAGTATCATAGTGTTTCGGCCAAAACAATGGACTATACAAAATATATATTTTATTATAAATAAATGATTGTTATAAAAGCTGTTGTCTTACTTTCCCGCGCAAACAGTTTCGGATTTCAACTGCTTCCTGGTTCCCGCCTTTGTGTTACCTCTTCCGGTCTGCCGGGGCATATCCGTATCCGCTTTTCGGACAACTGTCAACGCGTTGGATTTTATTCCAATTTCGAATTAGCCTGTTTAGTGAAATTCAATACTAATTTCTCAATATATGGAATTAGCTGTGGGACTTTGACGATATTGAATTAAAATTATAGTATTACCAGCAGATTAACGATCACATACTATTTAATTATTTTTTTAATTAAGAAATGTTCGAGTATATTAAAAAAAAAAGCGCCAAAAAATTAAAAATGGTTCAAAGATGTATGTAAAATGAAATGTTGGGGATCAGTATAGCGGACAGGGTGGGAAACACCAGAGGTTGGCGAAACAGCTGTCTTGACAATATCATAAAAATATTGGGTTGATGCAAGAGTTTTGACGTTTTTATTTAATGAAATAAAACTGTTCCATTTTTTGTTTTTGTTATTTATATAATCAATTATATAATTTCCGTTGGTTCTTATGACCTTCTCCAACCTTTCTCTTTACTAATAAAAATTGTTGGATTAAAATTCCGGTGATTTTGATTCGAATAATGTATTAAGGGACACAGTTCCGGTGTTCGGTAGACCTGCTCTATTGTATAAACAATATATCATTAAAAAAATGCAGTGATCTGAATAAATGATAATCATAAGGAGCCAAGTCTGGAGAATACGGTGGTTGCTTGATAGCATCCAAACTCAACTAATTTAGCTTATCAATGCCACATGTGGTCGTGCGTTGTCGTGATGTAACACTACCCAATTTCTGTTTATCAATTCTGGTCTATTCTCTTCAAGGACGATGTCCAATTTTATTAATTGCTGACAATATCGTTTTGATGTAATTGTATGATTGCGTTTTAGAAGTTCAAAATACACAATTCCCTAGCAATTCCACCAAATAACAAAACGTTATTTTTTTTACGAATTCCGGCCTTGGAAGTTGTTAATAGGGCTTTTCCAGATATAGCTTAATGTATTTTTCGGGTAATATTATTGTACGCAACCCGTTTCTCGTCTCCTGTTACCAATCCATTCGGTCCGTGCTTTTGTCTAGCACCCAAAGCAACGCAAGTTGAAATACGATACAATAAATTGGCGGTCGATAATTAATTAATCCAAACGTCGTACCACGAAACCATCCCTATTAGTTTCTAATGTATCAATACAGTTAATTGGATGACTCCTATCATCTACGCAATTTTCACTAGTGGTTAGACGTGGATTGATGTCAATTAAGACTTTTGAATTGTAGTCATCAGACTTCAGGCAATAATAACATATGGCGTTGAAGCAAGGGCAGACACAGTAAGGACTAAACAAGTTTTGAGGACTTCCGAAACGAAGACACAGTTCCGGTGTTCGGTAGTCAGTACCCGATCAAAAATTAGCGATTTTAAATCGGAAAAAAAGAACATTCATATATGGACCCCCTTAATTAATTATAATTGAAGTAAAAAAATATTATTGATTTATTTTCTGAAAACGTTAAAAAACCATCTGGCAACGCTCACGGAACGGGCATAGGCCCACTCTGGTTGCAAGCCCGAGAGCTACTGCCGCCGGCAGTGAGAACATCGAGCTCCTCGCGCTTTCACAGTGAAGTATGAAAGAGTGAGATGCGAATATAGTGTAGCGCACTCACGATAAATTCTGATTATTATTAATATTTATTTTTAAATCAATGCGTAAATATATATTATGAAGGAATACCCAAAATCTTAACCATGTATTTTTTATATTTATAGAGATATTGATGGTTATAAGAAGCAACGTGTTGAAGATACCCATCATAGGGAAGGGAGGGTTCAAAAATGGTTATGGAATATCACAATCGATTTTATTTCTTTTGAAATTATCGCGACAGCTGCTTCAATCAACTGATTTACAACTTTTTTCTTCATGGTTTTAAATAGAAGTAATTTGTTATGGAGGTGGGGTGGTGGAATTTTTTTTTTTTTGTAAAGCGGGCGATGTTCCAGAAAAGGTTGTGAAACTATGGTTGAAACGATACGGTACGCCACCTGACATGCCGGCTTACAGAATTCTGGTACTTACACATAGGCCAGCCCGTGTTACCTGATACCTCGCAGTCGCTACTCGCCCGTGAACTGGCGGAAGACTAATTGTCCTTTCTGAAATATCCAATATATCCCATATCGACACTCACAAGGGAGAAGCACGCCTTGGAAAACTGACTTCAAGATGGAATCGCAGGATTGTAGTACCCTCCAAGAGTCATAAGCTGTAAATGTGAAATAAAGTATAAATGCTGGTGCTAAGATGAGTGATCTGTCTGTAAATTGTCTGCTTTACGCGGACGATGCCGTTCTCGTTGTGGATAGTGCGGACGAATTACAAATCTTGGTGTCGAGAATATATGAGGTATGCAAGTCGAACGATTTACTGATGAATGTCGGAAAGTCAAAAGTGTAAGTTTTTGAAAGGGAAAAGCAAATGACAGTTTGTAATATAAGTGTGAATGAAGATAACTTGGAACAGGTGAGGGAATTTGTGTATTTAGGTAGCATGTTCACAGCTGAGGGCCGAATGGACAGTGATGTTGAAAAAAGATTTGGTGCGGGTAACAAAGTGAATGAAGCTAGTTATTGAAAACAAGAAAACGGCCGTTCACAATGGAACTCTGGTCCCAACCCTTATGTATGGAAGCGAAGCATGGACATGGCAGAAGAAATATGAGAGCAGAATAAATGCGGTAGAGATGAGGTCCCTAAGACGTATGTGTGGTAGAACGATGTACGACAAAATCTCAAATGCTGATAATAGAATGGAAGGTAGAGCGAAAGAAGGTATTATGAACAAAATTATGAAAAGATCGCTGCGTTGGTTCGGACATATGGAGCGCATGGGTTTAAAAAGAAAGAATGGTTAAAAAAAAGTATACGTTAACGATATGAATTAACAAAAATTAACATTTGAGTTGGCCTTCGTGGCAGATTGATAACAGCCATGACTACCACACCGATGGTCCCGATTCGATTCCCGGCGATGACAGTGAGAAAAAAAATCACGCTGTCTTTGTTCTGATAGAATTTACGTGACAATAAAAATGGCGGTAGACTAGCTACCTATCACATGTCATGAGAATCAGTAGCTTAAAAATGTATCTTGTAATTACATTAAAATATCATTTTGCATACAATAATGTGGAAAGCTACGAGAAACTACCGCATTAAAAAGCCCAAGTATTAGCCTGCAAATCAGTGATAATATATCGTCGCCCCAGAGTAGTAATAGTGAGATAAACCAGTGCCATCTTGACATTATAACAAGCTGTAATGTTCCTTTGATATTGTTTATGGTTTGACTTGGTGGAGGCCTTGCACTTATTTGAGTCTCCTAGGGCCTAAAAATCAAAATTTCTTTATTATTATATACTTAGTGTGCTTCCACTTGTGTTTAACGTCGACCGGTTTCGGCAGCTTGCTGCCATCTTCTTGTTAGATGGTTTCAGTCCAAGTTTCACAGCCGTATAGTAAAACAGACCTATATACACACTTACTCATTTCTTCAGACTTATCAGGGGATTCTTTGAGAACTCCGTCATCTTGGAGGCTATCCATCTTTATGTTCCGGATGGCTATCTTCGACAGCGTCAGCACAGACTGTTTTATCTCCCAGCATGCAGAACCAACCTGCGTCTGGTGATGCCGGTGGGGAGAGCAATCAAACTGCTGAACATGATCGCTTCGGAGATCGACGTATTTTATATTCGTGAAAGTACGTTCAGAAGACAAATACTCTTGACTTTGGGGAGTATTTTGTATTCCTAATGTCGAACCATCTCTCATGCGTTCCTGGTATTATATATTCCTTATGTTTTACCTGTTCTCAATAGATGCCTTAAACTATAAAAAATGTTTGTAATGTCTTTTGAGAAAATAAACTGATTTGATTTGATTTGATATAACATTTAATCATTCATTGTCGGAGTTTCAGGTTAAAATTATCGTTGCAAAAGAAGGTTTTCATTTTATTAAATGCAGCTCGTGCAACTTTAATTCTGCATTTTATTTCAATATCTATAGCATAATATTGACTGTGCCAAAACGCTGTCCAAGCATAAACTTTGGCGACCGAGCCTTCGCGGTAGCCGGCCCTGAAGTGCTGAAAGGCTGAAGCCTGGAACAGTCTTCCAGCAGACCTTAAGTGCATTGAGAATCAATCAGAGTTTAAATCGAGACTTAAAACGCACCTTTTCAAATTATCATTTCCTGACAGGAAGGGTTGATCGACTACGTCAGGTGCAGCCTTCATACTAAATATGTTTATTATTATTATTATCATTATTATTATTATAATTATGTTTATCATTATATGGTGTTCTTCTACCGACCCTTATGTATGGAAGCGAAGCATGGAACTGTGAAAAGAAGGGTGAAAGTAGAATAAATGCAGTAGAAATGAGATCTCTTAGAAGAATGTGTGGATACTCTGTGTATGATAGAGTGTCGAATGAAAATATAAGAAGTGAATGCGGTGCGAATGATGGTGTCATGAACAAAATAATGAAAGGATCATTAAGATGGTTTGGACATATGGAAAGAATGAATGAAGAAAGAATGGTAAAAAAAATTGTACGTCAATGATGTAAATGGAACCAGAAATAGAGGAAAACCGAGGAAAACGTGGCAGATCAAATAAATCAAATATTGAATGTCGGCCATGTGAGGAGTCAGAGAAATCGACGCGCGTGCATGACACGATGTATGAATGTTGAGGAAGCGAGAGAATTATGTCAGTAAAGAAAAGTGTGGCAGTCCATTTTTACTGCCTACCCCTTCGGGGAGACGGCGTGATGGTTAGTTAATTAGTTTGGTCGGAGTTTCAAATTAAGATTATCGTTGCAAAAGTAGGTTCTCATTTTATTAAATGCAGCTCGTGCTACATCAATTCTGAATTTTATTTCAATATCTATAACATAAGAGGTCTTTAACCCAAATGAATTTAGAACTTTTTATGTGTCAGAATTTTAAGGATTTTTTTTTGTGTATCGTGAGAAATTTATGATGAAATGAAGCGTATATTGGTCCATTATCTTGTGAGATGTGAATAACACGTTATAGGAAGTCAACCCTAGTGGCCTGAGACACACATGGACGGTCGGTAATGTTTTCTGTACGAGTACTTTCTTATTTTCTTAATTTGTTAATAACGAAAATAAAAATAAAATGTTATAAATATTTGTTAAGTGCGTATTTGAATAAAATCTACTAATGTTTGCGTCTTTGACCGGTTTCCGAAGCTCGCTGCCGTCTTAGAAAATTATATATGCCATCTTGGAAAATTAAAATATGCAGGTTTTAAATTGGGTATGAAATATGAAAAAGATGAGTTTTCAGCTTAGATCTGAAGTCTGTCGGATCATTTATGCATCTGAGGTGTGAAGGAAGATTGTTCCAAGCTGATGGACCGGCTACCGCAAACGCTCGATCCCCGAAATTTGTACTAGGGCAACGCTTTGGCTCAACTAATCTTCCTATTACCGAGGAGTTCGCCGAGCGAAGTGTGGTTTTCCTTGTATTTAAGCTGTCCGTTATACAGAGGTCGGAAATATAATTTGGAGCCATTCCATGTAGCGCTTTGAAGACCGTCCATCAGAGTTTATACTGGAGTCTTTCTGGACTCTTAAGACATTGAAATTCTTGGAATGCCTTTAATGAGTCTTGCTGCTGCATTGAACGCAGATTGAAGTTTGTTTAATTGTTGCTTTGGAATTCTTCTTCTTCTTCTTCTTCACTTTTGGTAGACTCAGGAGTCTGTTATTTCAGTCGGGTCCTCTTGAGAAGCTGAACTCCAGCTTTCTCTCCACCGTTTCGGGGGTCTTTCTGGTCGGCGTTGTCTGTTTGGCGTTCCATGGAGAGCTATGTATGGTATCCTATTTTAGCTCATTCTTTCTACATGTTGATGCCAGTATCGCCGTCTTTGACGTCCCCATCTGATCACATCTTGGACCTCGCAGATTTCTCGGATTGCTGTATTCCTAACTCGATCACGTAGGGTTTTGCCAGCTATAGCGCGGAGTGTTTTCATCTCGGTTCTCCTTAGCATGCTCTTTGTCTTTACAGTGTCTGCCCTTGATTCAATGCCATAGTGAGGATTGGTCGCACACAGGTCTTATAAATGCGTACCTTGCTATCAGTCCTTATGTCCTTGTTTCTCCATATGACTTCTTTCAGGCAGCCTGCAACCGCTGCAGCTTTATCTACCTGTGACCTTACTTCTCTGGGGATATCATTAGAGCTGGTTACTTATGTTTGCATAAATTCCATTACAATAGTCAAGTCGGGACGTTGGAGAAAAAAAAGAAGAAAATGATACATAAGTATTACGAGCCATCACTGTCGTTTTAGGTAGGTACTAGAAGTACCTACCTATCCAGGTGCCACATGGGTGGCGAGGCCCGTCAAATATTCGCATTACGGGGGCTAAATGACTGCGAATACATCACATTTGTTCATCAATATGAACAATGTGAGAACAGGGGACTGAACATCTCACTTTATTAATATTTAATTTTTATTTCATTTAAAATATATTATAATTAACCTGTTTTTTTTTAACTAAATAAAATTAAAAGAATTCAATGCCAAATCATTTGACGACATTCATGGATGAGTGATAAATGATTTGACTACCACACCGAGGGTCCCGGGTTTAAATCTCAGATGATTATTACACTGTCTTTAGTAGAATTCACGTAACAATAAAATGGCGATAGATTGGCTACCTATCACATGTCACAAGAATCAATATGATAGCTACACCCTTTACATCGATTTGGCTCGCGCTGTTTGATGTAAAAAGCGATTCAACAAAATAGCAATAATAATAATAATAATAACATCATACATTTTTCTTAGGAACTACTCGTACTTCAAAATAATCAATCTTAAGCGAATTATAGGGAAAAATAAATAATCTAACTAACTTATCATCACGCCGTTTCTCCGGAGGAGTAGACAGAGAGACCTGACATTACTCTCGCGCATCTTCTACATTCACACATCGTGACACGCACGCTCGTCGACTGTTCCCACTTCCTACAAGGCCGCCTTTTAGTATTTGATTAATTTGATCATGCCATGTCTTCCTTGTCTTATTTTTCCATTCACCATTCTCCCCTCATCCATTCGTCAATATGTCCAAACCATCTTAGTGACCCTTTCTTAATTTTATTTAGGACGTATTCATTCGCCTTACATTCATTTCTAACATATTCATAGTTATTCTATCATACATTGTATTTCGTCACATTTAATACTTCTAAATTATCTCATTTCTACAACATTCATCTTACTTTCATCCTTATTTTGGCAACTCCAAGGTTCACTTCCGTACAAAAGGAATTTATGGAATAAATAATATTCCTTTAAGCACCCCTGGCTACCTGGGTGGCCCGCAGGACTGGCGTGTCCTGTCCATGGTTTTAATATCCTCCAAGAGAACCATATTCACTTTTTGCGTCCTTATGGGATAATGTAACCATTGACTTACTGCTGGAATATTTCACATGAAATATTTTCACACATGAATAATGAAAAATATTTTTTTTAGTTTAAAACCCTTCTTTCAAAGTACCCTATTATGTATTATTGTTGTTATTTGAAATTTATTGATAGAAGTCAGAATATATAAAACCTGCGTAAGGCCTATACTGACATATATATAAGCATTGAGACCAGAGCGGATACCACAAGAAAGAAGGCTAAAGTACGGGTAGCAGATGAGGACGCTGAGGATGATAGCAGAAAGGACTATTCGCGATAGGGTGAGGAACACGGCCATCCGCGAGATCTGCAAGGTGGAGGATGTCGTGAGATGGGGCAGACAACGTAGAAGATACTGGAATGCGCACGTGCAGAGGATGGATCCCACCAGAATCCCACACGCTGTGGCGCATCAGATTCCTACCGGCTGCCGTCCCCCTGGAAGACCGGCGAAGAGATGGAGAGATAGCTGGGAGTCAACCTCCCAAGAGAGGCCAGCCTGATTTTAGGAACAGACCAAAGGTCTATAAGGAGAAGAAGAAGAATATTTATTTTATCTTCTTCTTCTTCTTCTTCTTCTTCCTTATTGTAGACCTATGTGGTCTGTTCTCCAGAGTGTTGCTCCTCCTGTGAGGTAGATTCCCAGCCGTCCTTCCATCTTTTAGGAGGTCTTCCACGAGGACGAGTCCCATGAGGTTGATTATGCGATGCAATATAGAGGAGTCTGGTGGTGTCCATTCTTTGAACATGACCGTACCAGTCCCTGTTTCGCTGTCTGCTCCATCTTATAATATCCTCAACCTCACATATCTCTCTTATTCTGGTGTTCCTCATGCGATACCTCAGTGTCTTGCCTGCTATCGTCCTCAGTGTCTTCATTTCAGAAGTCCTCAAAACGTGTTTGGTCCTTGCAGTGTCTGCCCTTGCTTCGACGCCATATGTTATTTTTGGTCTTAGGCATGCTTTATAGGTTCTCATCTTACTCTTAATGGCCATGTCTTTGTTTTTCCATATTGTAGATTTTAGAGCCCCAGAGATTGCAGCTGCCTTGTTTACTTGGGCTTGTATTTCTTCCCGCAGATCAGCTCTTCCCAGCAGGTCTATGCCTAGATACTTGAAGGTCCTGACCTGTTCTATGGGTTGATTTTCTATAACCAGGTTACATGTTTTGGGTGTTTTCGAAAAGGTCATACATTTTATTTTTTCCATAGAGATCGTCATGTTGTATTTCATACAGGCGTCATGTAGTCTGTCACCAGAGGCAAGTTGGTTCTGGCGGCCGGTTGGTAAAACAATCTATGCTGTCGCTGTCGGAGATATCTATCAGGGACAAAAAGTCGAACACCCTCCAGCACGGCCGAGTTCTCAAAATATCCCCTGAGTAATCTAAAGAAATGGGTTATGAGATGCCCATCTCTTCGAAGGTGCAGAGAGTTGGCTGCAAGCATTCCCAAAAGAATATTTCCATACATACATAATATATATATAATACAATCATTTGCTGTCACAATTAAAAGAAAAAACTGTCTATAATGCCAACCTTTACCTTTATACAAGTGTATCCAAACAAGTGTTAAACCTGTTTTCATAGTAAACTGTAGTTTATGAAATCAAACAGACTGATAGCTGTTTGAGTAGGTCGTTTATTTGATGATATAGGGCAGTTTACCTAGCCTACTATGTTATATCATACAGGGTTCTATCCTCTCCCCACAGATCAAAGTCACTGGACCGGAATGCTAAATCAATTCGCTTTGATGCGTTTACATGTGCTTGAAATGGAAACAGTTCTAGTAAACTATTTAATATTTTTGACTGATAATTCAGCTAGCTAATTAGCTGATATTAGAAAGGAATGTAGAGCGAAAGAAGGTATTATGAACAAAATTATGAAAGGATCACTGCGTTGGTTCGGACATATACCATAGAGCGCACGGGTGAAGAAAGAATGTTTAAAATAGTATACCTTAACGATGTAAAAGGAGTACAGAGTCACTGAGGAAAACATTGCGTGACCAAATTAATCAAATTTTAAAGGTTGGTCATGTCAGAAGCCGGAAGAATCGACGTGCGTGTATGACTCGCTGTATGAATATGGAGGAAGCTAGAGAGGTATGTCAGAATAGAGTTGTTTGGCGGTCCATTCTCTCTGTCTACCCCTGCGGAGAAACGGTGTAATGGTTGTTGTTGTTGTAAATACCAGGAAGAAGACAATCAGATCGGAGAAGAATCTCATTACTGCACAGTTTAAGACAATGGTTCAGAAGTAGCACCACATTGCTGTTCAGGGCCGCAGTCAACAGGGTAGATATAGCCCTGATGATCGCCAACCTTCGCACAGGAGACGGCGGAGGAGAGAAGAAGTAGGAGAATATTACTTTTTCTGACAAGAAAAATGTATTATTTCCAACACTTATATACGGTTTGGCCATGTATTATAGAAAGAATGCCACAGAGCATAGCACCAAAAATTATGCCGAGATGGGTGCCACGCGAAAATAAACCAAGAGGCAGATCAGTAAAAATACGGGTGGATTGCGTGGAAGAGGACTGGGAAAAAAAAAGATCTAGAGAATGGAGAAAGATGACCAGGGATAGGAGGGAGAGAGTGGAGGCCGGTTATGGAGGAGGCCAAATTCCACACCTGAATATAGCGTTGAGAAGAAGTAGAAAAACATACGGCTTAGAGACACCTACCCTCACAGAAAAAATGTGCACAAATTAAAATGCACACAACGTACTATAGAGTAGCAAGTAATGACATCGTGGATTGTGCAATTAAAGTGAAGTGGCATTGGACTAGACATATAGACATATATCATAGATACACAATGAACAACCAGCAACTGACACATGTATCTATGATGAAGGATCTCGGAATCATCTATGAGAGTAGGCTGACTTTTCGTCCACATATCGAGAGGATTTGTGGCATTGCACTGAGGATGTTGGGGTTCATCGTCCGGACCGGAAGAGTTTTCAGGGATCCCAATGTGCTTAGAGTCCTATACAACGCATTGATTCGGAGCAGGCTCCAAAGTGGTTCTGTGATATGGAGTCCTCACGAAGCGAGATATTCCGTTATACTGGAGAAATTGAAAAAATTTCTGATTTATCTCTACATGAGGGAGTATGGTAGTTATCCGTGGCTCTATCCCACGGCATTTCTTCTGAAAATGCTCGGAACCAATTCTTTATAGCTTTGAAGAGATGGACATCTAATAACCCATTTCTTCAGATTAATTAGGGGATACTTTGAGAACTCGGCCGTACTGGAGGATGTTGGTCTTTTTGTCCCCGATAGATATCTCCGACAGCGAGAGCACAGATTGTTTTACCTACCGGCCGCCAGAACCAATCTGCCTCTGGTGACACCGGTGGGAAGAGCAGTTAGTCTGCTGAACGCGGTCTCCTAGGAGATCGACGTCTTTCATGTTAGTGAAAGTACGTTCAGGGGGCAAATACTATTGACTTTAGAAAGTATCTTGTCTTCCTAATGTCGAACCATCTCTAATGCGTTCCTGGTACTTTGTTGTATTTTTATATTATTTTACCTGTACTTAATAGATGCCTTAAACATTTTCCTGATTGTAATGTCTATTGAGTTAATAAACTGATTTGATTTGATTTGATTTGATATATAAGAATATCATCTATCCCACTGCATTTCTTTTGGGAACGTTAAGGACCAACTCTTTGCAGCTTCGAAGGGATAGGCATCTCATAACCCATTTCTTCAGATTAATCTGGAGATATTTCGAAAACTCGGCCGCGCTGGAGAAATTTGATATTTCTGTTCCTGATAAATATCTCCGACAACGACAGCATAGATTGTTTTATCTACAGGGCGCCAGAACCAACTTGTCTCTGGTGACACTGATGGGAAGAACAATCAGTCTGCTGAAGAGATCGACGTCTTTCATATTAGTGTAAGTTCGTTCAGAAAATAAATACTCTTGACTTTAGAGAGTATCTTGCCTTCCTAAAGTCGAACCATACATCATACGTTCTTGGTATTATATATAATATTTTACCTATTCCAAATAGATGCCTTAAACTTTAATTTTGTTTGTAATACCTTTTGAAAAAATAAACTGATTTGATTTGAAATTTTTTTTAATTATTTTTACGTTGATATATTAATTAACTATTATTTTTCTCTTCTTCTTCTTTAGCGTTTTCCCGTGCACTCTTGAACAAACGCCTCTTTCATTTGCTTCCACGTCACTCTGTCTTGTGCAGTCTGTTCAGGTCATTCTTCCACCGTATTTGCTGTCGCCCTGTACTTCTTTTTGCCATCTACGGTCTCCAAGTCTTCTGGCTACGTGACCCATTGCCACATTAGAGTCTCTACCCGGTGGATGATGTCAGTGACATTTTGTTTCTCTCATCGTATTGTTTCTGACTGTCTCTTAGGCTTATTCCTAACATGGATCATTCCATGGCTCTTTGGGTCACTCGTAGTTTCTCGGCACTTTGTTTGGACAATGTTACATGTCGAGGCCATAAGTAGCCACTGGCAGAACACGATTCATAAACTTTTAATAATGAATAATTCCATTTGAAGAACTGCTGCATGTTGCAGGTACCCCAAAAGGAAGGTGTATAATACAATATTTTCTGGTGAGCCATTTCATCGTTCATTTGTTTATACCTACTTACTTTCCATTACTCCCTTCCTATGAACGAGTAGGCACAGAGATTGAGCCTTCTAGTTTATTTAATTTTATGTAGGCATATAAATCACATATATTATAAGAACCCTTCTATATGAGGTCCGCAACCCTGGTGGGTGGAAGGCGTGATCGCCACATCTCCCGCAGAGATAAACAGAGAAGGATGTAGTGCCGAATTGATATTTTTAATATAAGGCAACAGAGGGACGTCGGCGACTTAGAAGAAGGAGAGGAAGGAGAAGAAGGAGAAGAAGGAGAAGAAGGAGAAGAAGGAGAAGAAGGAGAAGAAGGAGAAGAAGGAGAAGAAGGAGAAGAAGGAGAAGAAGGAGAAGAAGGAGAAGAAGGAGAAGAAGGAGAAGAAGGAGAAGAAGGAGAAGAAGGAGAAGATGGAGAAGAAGGAGAAGAAGGAGAAGAAGGAGAAGAAGGAGAAGAAGGAGAAGAAGGAGAAGAAGGAGAAGAAGGAGAAGAAGGAGAAGAAGGAGAAGAAGGAGAAGAAGGAGAAGAAGGAGAAGAAGGAGAAGAAGGAGAAGAAGGAGAAGAAGGAGAAGACGGAGAAGAAGGAGAAGAAGGAGAAGAAGGAGAAGAAGGAGAAGAAGGAGAAGAAGGAGAAGAAGGAGAAGAAGGAGAAGAAGGAGAAGAAGGAGAAGAAGGAGAAGAAGAAAATTAGTATTTAAAGTTTTAATACAAATATAAAGTTTTATTACAGTTTTAATGATTTTTACAGTTTTAATGTTTTATCACGGTTTCAAAGCTTTATGTCTGTTTATTTTTTCAAAGTTTTATATCGGAATTTTTTTTTAAATAGTCCAATAAAAAAGTGATACATAAACAGATACTTATAATTTAACAGTCAATATTTTTTTAGTATTAAAGTATTTTTACAGATTAAATTTTTTTTTTACAATTTTAAAAAATTCAGAAGAACAAGTATTTTAATTTCATAATGTGGTTTTAACTATTAATTAATAAATAATCATCTTACCTTCTAGCCACAAGACAGTATGCGCTAAAGAAGGCCCAGATAGGTAAGTAAAAAGTGTTCTAGTATCGGGTGAACAGGAAATCCGATGTTCGGTGATCTGCGAAACCGTTGTCAGATGTATAACTCTTCTGTTGCCGAGACTCTCCGCTCGGGAGATGCCTGTCGCAGGCTGGCAGGATCGGACTAGGGGTAAGATTTATAGGTACCTAAAATATATAATTTTTGAAAATTCTTAGACTTCGTACATTGACAGAGAAGTTTCTGGCCAAAAACCGCAAACTTTACTGTGCGTTTTTCGATTTGCAAAAAGCATCTGATACGTCAATTGAGTAAAGTTGTGTAAAATATTGTCTGAATATGGAATAAGTACAAAACTGATCACGGCAATTAAGTCGCTATACACGGAAAGCACTGCTAGTGTCAGAGTAAATGGACAGCCTCGTACAGCGAAGTCGAAATCGTACAGCCTGGTTTGATATCAATAAAGGTGTCAAACAGGGTTGCGTAATGTCCCTGTGGTTATTTTATCTATATATGGAAAAGTGTATGAAAGAGCTGAAAGGGTTGGATTTAGGTGCCAAAATGAGCGGAGTGTCTGTAAGCTGTCTCTTGTATGCGGATGACGCTGTCCTGCTTGCAGACAACGAGCATGAACTACAAGTCCTCGAAAAAGAAGAAACCACGACAGTCTGCAACATTAGCGTGAATGGTGAAAATTTGGAGCAAGTAGTTGAGTTCGTGTATTAAGGTAGTATGTTTACAAGAGATGGGCGAGTGGAGAGGGATATTGAAAGAAGGGTGGGGGCAGGCAACAAAGTGAATGGTGCACTTAAAGTTGTCATCGCAAACAAAAACCTATCCAAAAAAGCTAGAATGGCAGTGCACAATGGTGTTGTTCTACCGACCCTTATGTATGGAAGCGAAGCATGGAACTGACAAAAGAAGGATGAAAGTAGAATAAATGCAGTAGAAATAAGATCTCTAAAACGAATGCGTGGATACTCGAAACGAATGTGTGTATGATAGAGTGTCAAATAAAAATATAAGAAGTGAATGCGGTGATGGTGTTATAAACAAAATAATGAAAGGATCATTAAGATGGTTTGGACACATTGAAAGAATGAATGGAGAAAGAATGGTAAAAATAGCATATGTTAACGATGTAAATGGAACTAGGAATAGTGGATGACCGAGGAAAACGTGGCACGATCAAATAAATCAAAAATTGAATGGCGGCCATGTGAGGGGTCAGAGAAATCGACGCGCGTGCATGACACGATGTATGAATGTTGAGGAAGCGAGAGAAATATGTCACGAAAGAAAAGTGTGGCAGTCCATACTTTCTGCCTACTCCTTCGGGGAGACGGCGTGATGGTTAGTTAGTTAATTAGTTATAACTTTAGTATCAATTTAGGGTCAGTAATGCAGACGTACTACAGAGAGGCAGAGCCAATAGAGAGCTGTTGTCGAGTGTGAAAATTTGATTGGTCTCATATTTGGGTCACGTGCTAAGGGAAGAAAAATACCACCTCCTTCGACTGATATTAATGGGTAAAGTGGAGGGACGTTGGGAAATTGTTCCAGAACCTGTTCCAAGTGGCGCAGGACAGAGATGCCTTTGCTGCAGTGATCGCCAACGATGGGGGGACCTGACACGGCACCAAAAGAAGAAGAAGAATATCAATCATTTACCAGGTACATGCTTTTCATATGTCTCAACTGAGGTAACCCGTTCTAATAAGGCATTGTTAAGAATATGAATAAGTTTTTGTTGATTCAATTGAATAATATTTTTTTCCAATGTAACACAAAACATTAAGACGAATTTTTATGATTTAAAATTCTTTTTTTCCACTTTTGAGTTTATTTTTCTCGACATATTTCGAAGGAGTCATTTAGAGAACGATATACCTAAACTGATCGTTCTCCCAATGATGAAGGTCTTCTGAACGATATAAACCGATCGTTCTCCCGATCATGAAGGTATTCTGAACGATATAAACCAATCGTTCTCCCGATGATGAAGGCTTCTGAAAGCCTTCGACACTTTATGACGAATTTTTACGAATTAAAACACTGTTTTTTCCACTTTTGAGTTTCTTTTTCTCGACATGTTTTGACATAAAAATTCATCACTATGGAGTTCCACAGTGTTAACGCCTGAAGTTTATCTAAAACAACACTTTATTTTTAAAAACTAACCACAATCGTGATAACATTTGTTTATGTATGATATCATACATCTTAAAATTAATTAATTAATTATTTTACAAGCACAGTTCACCCCTACGTCAGAATATCAGATGTTATAGCGAACGTAAATGTCAATACACATCTGTTGGAAAGTTCCTGCCTTCGTCAGGTACGAAGTTAGTAAATTGTTGACATAATATAATAGTATCGATTTGCTTCAAGGGATCACGAATACATGGTGATCAAAAATCAACCATATTACCCCTTCAACCTGTCTCCCTTCGTCTTATTGTCCTCTCAAACCCTCGCGGTACATTCAGCCTTAGGATATTTCTCTAGTCCGTTCGTTTCGGGGAGAATGTTTGCAATAATGTGAGTGATAATGTATTTACAAAAATACTTCTTCTTCTTCGTCGATGGGCCTACAACCCATATCGAGATTTAACCGCCATTATTCTCGGAATGATCTATGAGAGTAGGCTGAATTTTCGTGCACATATCGAGAGAATTTGTGACATTGCACTGATGATGTTGGGCTTCATCATTCGGACCGGAAGGTTTCCAGAGATCCCAATGTGATCAGAGTGTTATACAACGCGTTGGTTCGGAGCAGACTCGAAAGTGGTTCTATGATATGACGTCCTCACGAGGCGAGACATTCCGTTATGCTGGAGATCGTTCAGAAAAAAATTCTGAGGTATCTCTACATGTATGGTAGTTATCCGTGGCTCTATCCCACGGCATTTATTTTGGGAATGCTCGGAACCAATTCTTTACAGCTTCGAAGAGATGTGCATCTCATTATCCATTTCTTTAAATTAATCAGGGGATATTTCGATATAAGGCGTCGAAGCAAGGGCAGACACAGTAAGAACCAAACAAGTTTTTTCTTCTTCCTTTCAAGGACTTCTGATGATGAAGACATTGAGGACGATAGCAGGCAATACACTGAGAGATAGCGTGAGGAACACCAGAATAAGAGAGATATATGTGGTTGAGGATATTATATTATAAAATGGAGCAGACAGCGAAAAAGGGACTGGTCATCGCCGGGAATCAAACCCAGGACCTTCGATGTGGCAGCCGTAACCGTTGTCACTCGGCCATGAAGATCGTCAAATATATTTGATAATAGAATTTTCTCGTTGACATATATAATATGTATTTTGAATAGGTAAGGGATGATATTATTAATCTTGTAAGATGAGCATAAATAATAATGGAGCGAAGAGAGACTACTACCAAAGCTGTTATAGGACGTAGCGGCGCCTAATCGTCAGCTTTCTCTAGGCCCGTCCTTCGTTTATACAGTACTAACTAAGTATGTAGATGCCTGGTGTGATGTTAGTAAAAATATGCCAACCCGGCTCCCCTGGAAACGATACAAATACAGCCAAAACCTTCACCATTAAGGCAATAAAAAGAAGATATTGCTTCTATATACGCCATACTTTATGTTGTTACGTTTGTTTGTTTTTCTTTTTCTTTTTTATACACTTTGTATTTACATCCCTTTTATTAAAAATAAAATTATATAGACATATTTCGGACGAACAGTCCTTCTTCAGTAAATATACAAATTCATAAAAAATATTATAAAATTGTTTTTGTTTACATGTAGAAATAAAGAAGCTTATTTTTTGCCTTTCTATTGATTCTAAAAAGAAGAAGATAAAGCATAAGATTAATTTAAATGTCGAAACTGAATTAAAAATGACGATTTATTTATGAATTATGACACTGTTTATACACTTTTGAGTTTGTTTTTGTATTGAAATGTTTTGATAGACAAAATCATCAAGGAGGCTAAAATTCTTCAAGAGTTTTGTGCCCATAGAAAGTAAGTATGTACATGAAACTTATTTATGGTCAAATCAAATAAATTTATTTTCCTTAAGATATTTCAAACAAAATATAGATAATAATATAAAAATAAATTAAAATAATCTATTGAGAATTGGTATAATATAGTTAATATTGGAAAATGGAAAATTGGAAACAAGAATTTATCAATGAAAGCGAAAACGGCCGTTCACAATGGAGTTCTGGTCCCAACCCTAATGTATGGAAGCGAAGCATGGAACTGGCAGAAGAAGGATGAGAGCAGAATAAATGCGGTAGAGATGAGGTCCCTAAGACGTATATGTGTGGTAGAACGATATACGACAGAATCTCAAATGCTGATATAAGAAAGGAATGTAGAGCGGAAGAAGGTATTATGAACAAAATTATGAAAGGATCGCTGCTTTGGTTCGGACATATGGAACGCATGGATGGAGAAAGAATGGTTAAGAAAGTATGCGTTAATGATGTAAATGGGGTACGAAGTCGAGGCAGACCGAGGAAAATATGGCATGACCAAATTCATCAAATTTTAAAGGATGGTCATGTTAGAAGTCGGAGGAATCGACGTGGGTGTATGACTCGTTGTATGAATGTGGAGGAAGCTAGAGAGGTTTGCCAGGAAGGAGTAGTGTGGCGGTCCATTCTCTCTGTCTACCCTTGCGGGGAAACGGCGCGATGGTTTGTTTGTTTGTTTTATAATACCAGGAACGCATGAGAGATGGTTCGACTTTAGGAATACAAGATACTCTTTAAAGTCAAGAATATTTGTTTTTAAAACGAACTTTCACTAATATGAAAGACGTCGATCTCCAAGCATGTTTAGCAGTTTGGTTTCTCTCCCCACCGGCATCACCAGAGGCGTATTTTAGGTTAGTCGATTTTTATGATTTTGATATTTTATCGATTTATTCAATATATTCTGTATGAATTTTATTTCAACACAAAGTTTTAAGTAGGTTGCCTGTATAAGACGAACGCATCGAGCTTATGTGACGTCACGTGTGTGGAATTAGTCAGGAGTCGACAATATTTTACTACCCTGAGTAAAAACGTTTGGAATTATGTACGAGGGTAATTCGTAAAGTAAGGTTCCTTATGCTGTCAATAAAGATAGCAGCGCGCTGGGAGAAATCTGGCAACACTGGCTAACTTATCACCTCCTCCACCCTCTATCCCTGCCGCTTTCGCCTCGCTACACCGCTCAGTGTCGGCCTGGCAGCCATCGAAGATGGAGCTTCCTATCGCTATTTCCGCCAGATGCGAAGTTGAGAGTATAATGCTTGAGGATCGGAAGATTACCATTAACGAACTTGCTCTTCGTATTCATGGGACTTCCAACACCACAAGTCACAAAATTTTAGCTAAAAAATTAGGCTATCGAAAGGTGTGTGCGCGGTGGGTATCACGAATGCTCACAGAAAACCACAAGCAGAAACGTGTTGAGCGCTCGACCTCAAGTCTCAAATCAAACTCAAGAACTGCTGACAGATTTTGGCTGGACTATTTTGCCCCACCCACCCTACAGTCCGGACCTAGCCCCTAGTGATTACCACTTATATTTCAAAGTTCCTCGCTGTCGCTCAGCTCTAGCCCAAAAGCAATTTCCATTCCGCGCGCCTTATATTTTCAATCGTCTTCCTGAGAATCTTAAATCAATTAACGACACTAAGAACTTTAAACATGCTCTAACCAAATTTATAAAGGGGTCATCGTTAGACGTAGAAAACACTTATTTCTTTTAGATTTAGTAATTTTAATTATATCTTCATATTGTGATTACCAATGTTAGCATAAGATTACTAACAAGCCATTTTACTAACAATGCTACTAACATCATATTTTATGTAGTGGTCACGATACAGGCCATGCCTAGTGTGACAACTACAGTCCATAAACTTTTTTGGCTAATTATTGTTACAACATGTAAAATAAATAAATAAAATATCCAAAATTAAAGGAACAATTGGGTGGAATGCGCTTCCATACTGATGATGAAGTCAAGGAAGAGGTTATTCGATTTCTCAGAGGAATGGCGGAAGAATTTTATGACTTGGGGATACAAAAGTAGGAGCATCGTCTGCAAAAGTGTTCGGCGATTATGTAGAAAAATAGAGTTAGTTTTAAGCTTTAAATGTATAATGCTAAGGAAAACAATAAAGCTGTATATTATATTTTAAAAAAATATGGGAACCTTATATATAAATTATATTAGACCCTAGTATATATAAATTATAATAATTTACAATATAATCTAGCGCAATGTTCCCCAATAAGTAGCAATCTCTTGATTAAGTTATTTTAATCAGTAAAAAACAATTACGCGAACAACAATTGCCGAAATATATACGTACGACGTACCGTTGCGAGAGCGGATTTTCGGCCATGACAAACTTTAAACATGACCACCTTCGTGGCCAAGTGGTAATGCATTGACTGCCACCCCGAAGGTTCCGGGTTCGATTCCCGGCGAGGGCAGTGTAATATGGTCTGGTGTAGAATTCACGTGACAATAAAATGTCGATGAATTAGCTACCTATCACATGTCACGAGAATCACTATGATAGCTATAACCCCTTTACATCGATTTGGCTCATGCTGTCATGATGTAAAGAGCGATTCAACAAAATAATAATAATCAGAAAGAGAGAGAGAGAGAAACAGCATGATTAATTAACGATATTAAACGTATCGATATATTTAGACAAAATTATTCACACAAAAAACTTCAAATAATAACAGTTTTAATAATTGTTTACTAACTTAATTGCAAATATTAATTTCTACGTCATTTTTCCTTCTTCTGCCAACTCCAAACTTCATTTCCATACATAGGGGTCGGCATTACAACTCAAATGTGCACTGCCATCATTGCTTCAGTCGATATATTCGAACCATCCCTTCTTTCAATGTCTTTCTCCATTTTCAATCAAACTAGAAACAATAAATAAATAGAAACAATAATCAAACAATAATCAATCAAACTAGAAACAATAATCAAATAGAAACAATAAAATTTCGAATCCTCATTTATTAATAAACATTTATAAATTTATTTCAGATCTCGACCCCTGCTGTGTCTATCAGAGAACCATACTCGTCAGCATTGACCAATACACAGCGAATAAAATCACGTACCAGTAAATTAATACGCAAACTACCCCCACAAAAGCACTCGAGTACCTACCAGCCCGCCTCCTCGCAGAACATAGTTGGGTAGGTACCCGCAACAAATCCTCCGTCGCACGGCGCTGTCAGTGTATGGATGTAATTCTACACCCCGCCGTATCATACATGCTCTTTTTCCCCATATGGATACGAGGGTAGGTGTCGTGAGCACCCCTCCCACCGCCGAGGATGCCTCGCCGTAACAATGTTTTGTAACCCCGTTTAGTCAATAGCCAATTATGTCAATCGACAGTCGATCTTACATTGTGTACTGGCCGCGTGCATGAAAAATCTCGCTCGCGGCGCTGCGTTCGGCGGGAAAATAACAAACGTCAAAATCAAAATGAATCTATCAAATTAAAACCCTTTTATTACATCAATTAATAATTATTACGTAATAAATACGTGTGTTTCGGATTCAATTATAAAGAAGCGGAACAAAAATCGCTATAAAAACATTCCTGCAAATAAAAAGTGTTTTATTTTTATATAAGTTTTGTGCAAAATGTGTTCTCGTTACGTTTTTATTTGGACGAAATGATTTTAAGGACAAAATGAGGGAAAAGGTATATTTCAATCATTTTTATATTGGTTTTGTTTATTTAACGGCGGCACCGGCCGTAATAACGTTCAAAACGGTATTTTGGAGTAATGCCCACAATAATAAAACGCTTAATTATCTTTTCACACTCAATTTGGACGCCGGTTTTATATGAAGTTGTTTTATTTTATTGTAATTAAATCATTTTAAATATAGAATATAATGGCATATTATCCAATTTGACATTTCAGTAAATTTTTACAATTAATTTTAATACCTATATACTCGTATTATAATACAATCTCCTCTTGTTTTGGAATTATATATTTTTTAATATTTTTAATTTGAAACATTGCTTTTGAATACGTTCTGTATTAATTTATACTATTGTTAACTTAAATAGTTTTTTTAATTAAATATTATTCTATTGACCAGTTTAATTTAAAGTTTATTATTCAAAATTATAAATTAAAACACTACTCAAATTTTATACTGGAATATCATGATTTCGTTTTTTTTTTAAGAAATAAAATACTTTTTTTTTTCTATTTAAGTTAATTTTCTCGTCATGCTTCAAAGTTTTCACACCTCCATCATCGAGAGAACGATATAAAGTCCAATTTATAAATAAATAAATAAAATATTAATTACTCGGAAAAACGTGTGTTAGTAATATTCTCGCAGGAAATCTCTTGCCTACTTAGACCCAGGAACCAAGCAGATACCTTTTTATAGCCAATTCAGGAAGTGTCAATCACACTATTAGAAATATTGTGCCTAATGTGAATAAACTATACACAAGAATACAATTTCGAGAACTCGGCGGTGCTGGAGGATGTTGGTGTTTTGGTCCCTGATACCGACCGCCAGAACCAACCTATCTCTGGTGACACCGGTAGGAAGAGCAATTAGTCTGCTGAACGCGGTCTCCTCGGAGATCGACTTCTTTCATATAAGTGAAAGTACATTCAGAAGACAAACACTCTTGATTTTACAAAGTGTCGTGTATTTCTAGTGTCAAACCATCTATCATGCGTTCCTGGTATTATAAAACTAACTAACTAGCTAACCATCACGCCGTCTCCCCGAAAGGATAGGCAGAAAGAATGGACTGTCACACTTTTACTGATGCCGCACTCCATCCTTCTCTTTTCGCCCCGCGGGAGACGCGGTGTGATGGGTTGCGAACATCATTGCCACCAATAGGCATCTCCGGCGCACACTTCGATCGTCCAACACCCACAAAATAAATCTAAAACAAATAATTTAAAATACAATGATATAAAATAAAATAACAAAATAAAAATAATTTTACACAAAATGTTCTTTTTAGATGGTGCACATATTGTCTATTTAATTTATGTTCCACGAATCCACCGTTTTTTTTAATTTAGCACATAATGTAATAACACATAATGTTTTTTTCGATGTTGCACATGTTGACATGGACGATCCGGACTTTTGTGTTTATTTCATTTATGTTACACGTATCCACCGTTTTTTAAATTAGCTGTAATTAGGCACTTAACCAGCAAGAACTTAAAAATAATATTGAAGAAATTATTCAAATTGTCATTGGAACAAACGAAAAATTTATTTTTACACCTGTCAAAATTCTTTATAAAAACGAAAAAACTAATAAAATTTTAACAGCAAAACAGTACAAACGTATTACGTGTCACAATTAACTATTATAAAGTGCGGCAACAATTAAATTGACCAAAACAATTCACTTATACACGAAATATCTCCAAATTTACTAGAGCACCACATGAACCAAACCAAATTTTCAAAATCAGAAATTGAAAAATCTAAAAATAACATTTTGTGTTAAATTATTTTTATTTTGTTATTTTATTTTATATCATTGTATTTTATATTATTTGTTTTAGATTTATTTTGTGGGTGTTGGACGATCGAAGTGTGCGCGGGAGATGCCTATTGGTGGCGATGAGGTTCGCGACCCATCACACCGCGTCTCCCGCGGGGCGAAAAGAGAAGGATGGAGTGCCCCATCAGTAAAAGTGTGTCAGTCCATTCTTTCTGCCTACCCTTTCGGGGAGACGGCGTGATGGTTAGTTAGTTAGTTAGTTACTTTCAGAAGACAAATACTCTCGACATTACAGAGTATCTTATCTTTCTAATGTCAAACCATCTCTCGTGCGTTCCTGGTATTATAAAATATATAATATTTTACCTATACTCAATAGATGCTTTTAACATTAGTATTGTTTGTAATGTATGTTGAGAAAATAAACTAATTTGATTTGCCTTAAAAATCGGAAAATACCGATCAACCTGAAACAAAAAGACTATGAAGCCTGCGTTCTGCCAGTTGGTACTTATGGTCTTGAAACTTTAACATTGTCCAAACAAAGTGCCGTGAAACTACGAGTGACCCAAAGAGACACGGAAAGAGCCATGTTAGGAATAAACCTAAGAGACAGAGTCAGACGCGGTACGGTGAGAGAAAAAACAAAGGTCACTGATATCATCCACCGGGTGGCGACTTTAAAACGGCAATGGGCAGATCACGTAGCCAGAAGCTCAGATAAAAATGGACAAGAATACTGCTGACTTGGAGACCGTGGACGGCAAAGAGAAGTGCAGGGCGACCGCAACTACGGTGGAAGGATGATCTGAACAGACATGTCGGAATAACCTGGATGCAATCTGCACAAGACAGAGTGACATGGAAGCGAATGGAGGACGCCTTTGTCCAGGAGTGGACGGAAATAGGCTGAGAAAGAAGAAGGAGAACAAGAAGATTTGATTTGATAAGAACTGTTCTTATCTTGCCCTAATAAAGTATATAATTTAGATTACATTCACGTTACTAATTCTTCGTTCTTTATATGTGTCTAATAGTTCATAACACTTTCAATCGCATTACATTAGGTACTCTGTCACATAAAGATTTTAAACCCATTTGTATAAGAGATCTCATTTCGTCTGCATTAATTCTAAATAACGAAAATTAAAACATAAAGTTCGTGTATTTAGGTAGTATGTTTACAAGAGATGGGCGAGTGGAGAGGGATATTGAAAGAAGGGTTGGGGCAGGCAACAAAGTGAATGTCAACAAAGTGCATTTAAAGTTGGCATCGCAAACAAAAACCTAGAATAGCAGTGCACAATGGTGTTCTTCTACCGACCCATGTATGAAAGCGAAGCATGGAGCTGGCATTAGAAAGATGAAAGTAGAATAAATGCAGTAGAAATTAGATCTCTTGAGACGAATGTGTGGATACTCTGTGTATGTTTAGAGATGTGTATGATTAGAGTGTATGATAGTGTCGAATGAAAATATAAGAAGTGAATGCGGTGCGAATGATGGTGTTATGAACAAAAAAATTAAAAGATCATTAAGATGGTTTGGACAAATGGAAAGAATGAATGAAGAAATAATGGAAAAAAAAATTATGTTAATGATGTAAATGGAACCAGAAATAGAGGAAGACCGAGGAAAACGTGGCACGATCAAATAAATCAAATATTGAATGTCGGCCATGTGAGGAGTCAGAGAAATCGACGCGCGTGCATGACACGATGTATAAATGCTAAGGATTCGAGAGAAATATGTTAGGAAAGAAAAGTGTGGCAGTCTATTCATTCCGCCTACCCCTTCGGGGAGACGGCGTGATGGTTAGTTAGTTTGTTTTTAAAATATTGTAATTTAACACAAAATGTTTTTTTAGACGGTGCACATATTGTCTATTTAATTTATGTTCCACGTATTCACCTTTTTTTTAATTAGGCACTTAAAACAAACCAACACCAGTAAGAACTTTAAAATAATATTAAAGAAATTATTCAAATTATCATTGGAACAAATGAAAAATTTATTTTGACACCTGTCAAAATTCTTTATATAAACGAAAAACTTGTATAATTTTAACATCAAAACAGTACAAACGTATTACGTGTCACAATTAACTTTTATAAAGTCAATCAAATTTACCAAAACAATTCACTTATACCTACACGAAATATCTCCAAATTTATGGGAGCACCACATGAACCAAACAAAATATCTAAACAATATATATAAATAATATCTATCTAATAAACAAACCTATTATCTCTTCTATAAATAGAAGCTAGTTGATAAGGGATCTTGGTATTGTCTATGAAAGTAGGCTGACTTTCCACACTGAAAATGATGGGATTTATTCTCCGAACTGCTAGAGTTTTCAAGAATCCCAATGTTTTGCGAATTTTGTACAAGTCATTGGTCCGGAGCTGGCTTGAGTGTGCCTCAACCTGCCTCTGGCAATGCCGGTGGGGAGAGCAATCAAACTGCTGAACATGATCGCTTCGGAGATCGATGTCTTTCATATTCGTGAAAGTACCTTCAGAAGACAAATTCTCTGGACTTTGGAGAGTATCTTGTATTTCTAATGTCGAACCATCTCTCATGCGTTCCTGGTATTATATATTTATTATATTTTACCTGTTCTCAATAGATGTCTTAAACTATAATAAATTTTTATAATATATTTTGAGAAAATTAACTGATTTGAATTTGAAACGAAGAAAGAAGAAGGTTAAAATCCCTCTATTTTGATAATTTGCCACCCTCTTTCGACTCTAAGTGGCGTCCCCAGAAAATTTCTGATATTCATTAGATTGTGTGGCTTATTTCTGAAAATACATTTCATATTGGTAACACCGCTATGAAAATCCATACAACTGAAGCCATAGAACCAAAAATATCGCGAAGTTAATATTCCTTTGGCAACAAATGTTTATTTCGTACTTAAGAGTTTGGTGAAAGTATTTTTACATAATATCAAACGAAACGTTTGCACGGAAAGTTGATATTTTTAAAACTTCGTTTTACGTAATAAATATAGCGAACAGTCGGCTACTTAAGTCTGTGAACAATTAATTTAATATAAAAAGTCTTTAAAACTAACTAACTAACTAACTGACCATCACGCCATTTCCCCGGAGGGGTAGGCAGAGAGGATGGATCAATCAATAAATCAATCAAATCAGTTTATTTCATCAACAGACATTACAATAATTATTTTTAAGGCATCTATTGAGAACAGGTAAAATAATATATTGTGTATAGTATACTACCAGAAACGCATGAGAGATGGTTAAACATTAGGAAGACAGGATACTCTCCAGAATTAAGAGTATTTGCCTTCTGAACGTACTTTCACTAACATGAAAGACGAGAAATTGCTCTTCCCACCGGTGTCACCAGAGGCAGATTGGTTCTGGCGGCCGGTAGGTAAAACCATCTGTGCTGTCGCTGTTAGAGATATCTATCGGGGACAAAAAACCGAACACCCTCCAGTACGGCCGAGTTCTCGAAGTATCCCCTAATTAATCTAAAGAAATGGGTAATTAGATGTCCATCTCTTCGAAGCTGTAGAGAATTGGTTCCGAGCATTCCCAAAAGAAATGCCGCGGGATCGCCACAATGCTTTGTCCTGGCATACATCTTGGGCTTCCTCTACATTGTACCATGCACGTACGTCGATTATTCCGACTTCGAATGTGACCGCCTTTTAGTAATTGATTAATTTACGTATTTGGGAAGCATGTTTACAAGAGACGGAAAAGTTGGTGCTGGGAATAAAATGAATGGCGCACTCAAAGTCATTATTGCAAATAGAAATATATCCAAAGAAGCAAAGATGGCAGTACACAATGGAGTTCTAGTGCCAACCCTCATGTATGAAAGTGAAACTTGGAGCTGGCAAACGCCGTAGAAATGAGATCACTTAGAAGAATGTGCAGGTAAACGTTGTATGATAGAATACCGAACGATGAAATAAGAAAGAAATGTAAGGCATTGCATCATGGATAAAATTAAAAAAAGATCCCTGAGATGGTTTGGACATATGGAACGAACGGATGAGAGGAGAATGGTTAAAAAGTTGTACACAAGCAGCGTGAGTGGAAAAAGAAGCCAAGGACGACCGAGGAAAACATGGCATGACCAAATTAATCAAAGTCTTTAAAACCTAAGATAAATATATATACATATATTAATAGACCTTCTTCTTCTTCTTCTTCTTTCGGTGCCGTGTCAGGTACCCCCAACGATGGCATCACTGCAGCAAAGGCATCTCTATCCTGCGCCACTTGTAACAGGTTCTGAACTCTTGTTATTCTTGTCTACTCTTTGATGTTCCGCAGCCAGGACAGCTGCCTTCTGCCAACTCCCCGACGTCCCTTCACTTTACCCATTAATATCAGTCGAAGGAGGTGGTATTTTTCTCCCCTTAGCACATGACCCAAATATGAGACCTTTCTAATTTTCACACTCGACAACAGCTCTCTATTGGCTCTGGCTCTCTGTAGTACATCTGCATTACTGATCCTATCGGTCCACGGTATACGGAGCATTCAGGGTATATCCACATCTCGAACGCTTCCAACCGGTTCATTACATTCACATTTAGAGTCCAGGTTTCGTAGCCATATAGTAGAACAGACCATATACGAGTATATAACATTTAATCTTTCTTTATAAACCTTCTAGAGGAAAAAAATAATTTAACATTGTTTTTGTATCAAGTTAAAGCGAAGCATGTAACTGGCAAAAGAAGGGTGAAAGTAGAATAAATGCAGTAGAAATGCGATCTCTTAGACACGAATGTGTGGAAAAACTGTGCATGATGGAGTGTCGAATGAATATTTGCAGATATACAGTTTTAGTATATCTGCAAATAAAATAAATCGCGAGAAGTATATTGCCTTCGCGATATCGTTTATGAAGATTGGGAAAATAAGTTAACCTAGGTTTGAGCCTTGGGGTACACCTGAATAAACATAAAATGGTTGGGAATGAAATTTGCCAGTTGATATTTACAAGACCGGAGGGAAGACGCAGCGTGGGAAGACCGCGGCTCCGTTGGCTTGACGGTGTTCTGAAGGACCTGCAATTGTTGGGAGTTAGTCCTGAGGAGTGGAAGTCGAGAGCTCAGGATAGGGTCGCCTGGAGAAACTTTTTGGAGGCGGCCGAGGTCCACCCAGAATAGAATGTACCTAATTCAACCCCAGCAATAACTTTAAAATACTATCAAAGGAATTATTCAATAAGTATGCAATAAATGTGACCTTGTGATAAACGAGTCAAGGTATTTGAAAAATAAGAAAGTATGACGGATTGTGACATAAGTGCAAACGGTGAGAATTTAGAGCAAGTTACCGAATTCATTTATCTGGAAAGCATGTTTACAAGAAATAAAAAAATTGAGAATATTATCGAAAGAATGGTTGGAGCTGGAAACAAAATAAATGGTGCACTCAAAATCATTACCGCAAATAGAAATACATCGACTGAAGCAAAGATGGCAGCGCACAATTGAGTTCTTGTACCGACCCTTACGTATGGAAGAAAAACTTGGAGTTGACAGAAGAAAGATGAAGAAGGTCGTAGAAATGAGGTCACAATGATAGAATATCTAATGATTAAATAAGAAAGGAATGTAAGGCGGATGAATGTGTGATAAATGAAATTAAGAAAGGGTCACTAAGATGGTTTGAACATATGGAACGAATGGATGAGGGAAGAATGGTTAAAACGTTATATACAAGTAGTGTGAATGAAAAAAGAAGTCGAGGAAGGCCAAGGAAGACATAGCATGGCCAACTTAATCAATTACTGAAAGGCTGCCATGTTTGAAGTAGGAACAATCGAAGAGCGTGCATGCCGCGAGAGTTATGTAAGGATAGAAAAAAGTGGTGAATCATCCTCTCTGCCTACTTATCCGGGGAAACGGCGTGATAATTAGATAGTTAGTTATATAATTAATACGAATGAAAACATCAGTTATCTAGAAGCTTTATTATATTTTGTGGGAGTGACATGTTTCGCCCTTCTAAGGCATTGTCTTAGAAGGGCGAAACATGTCATTCCCATAAAATATAATCAAACTTCTAGAAAACCGACGTTTTCGTTCGTATTAATTATTTAAGATGGAGTTTTACATCATTGTTCAAAAAACAATAAATAGTTAGTTAGATATGTCATTTATTGTTTCGGCATTCACTTTGTGGTAGGACATGATTAAATTGTAAATAAAACACTTGTTTTTTACCACTTGAGTATTATATTTTACACTACTAGTTTCGAAAGCTACAGATGCTTCCATCTACAGGTTTAAATACAAACTGATATTATATTTTAACCTGTAGATGAAGCATCTGTAGCTTCCGAAACTAGTCGTGTAAAATATAATACTCAAGTGGTGAAAAACAAGTGTTTTTTTTTACAATTTAGATAGTTAGACATTGGAGCAAACTACCGCATTTATTTATTTCTCATATTTTTTCTGCCAGTTCTATGATTCACTTCATACATCAGGGTATAATGACCTTAAATCCCATAACGAAGCACTGCAGTGTCGAATTTACAAATAAAGGCATGTTTTTAAACCCATTGAATCTTTCAAAGCAGAACGCCAACAAGCAGTGAATTTTTCATTCAGATGAATTTCAAAACAAGGTAGAGACATCTATTGAACTCGAAGAACAATTTCTAAATTGTTTTTACATCAAAATAGCTTATTTTGAAAAAATGGGGTCAAAAACGAAATATCATTATTGTTCAAAATCATGAAAGGAAAAGTTTTCAAATGAAAATGGTTGTTTAATAAAAAAGGTATTTAATCAATATATTACTAACTAACTAACCATCACACCATCTCCCCGAAGGGATAGGCAGAAAGAATGGACTGCCACACTTTTCTTTCCTGACATATTTCTCTCGCTTCCTCAACATTCATACATCGCGGCATGCACGCGCGTCGATTTCTCTGACTCCTCACATGGCCGACATTCAATATTTGATTTATTTGATCGTGCCACGTTTTCCTCGGTCTTCCTCTATTTCTGGTTCCATTTACACCATTAACATATAATTTTTTTACCATTTTTTCTTCATTCATTCTTTCCATATGTCCAAACCATCTTAATGATCCTTTCATTATTTTGTTCATGACACCATCATTCGCACCACATTCACTTCTTATATTTTCATTCGAGTATCCACGTTTTCGTCTAAGAGATCTCATTTCAACTGCATTTATTCTACTTTCATCCTTCTTTTGCCAGTTCCATGCTTCGCTTCCATACATAAGGGTCGGTAGAAGAACACCATTGTGCACTGCCATTCTAGCTTTTTTGGATAGGTTTTTGTTTGCGATGACAACTTTAAGTGGACCATTCACTTTGTTGCCTGCCCCAACCCTTCTTACAATATCCCTCTCCACTCGCCCATCTCTTGTAAACATACTACCTAAATACACGAACTCAACTACTTGCTCCAAATTTTCACCATTCACGCTAATGTTGCAGACTGTCATGGTTTTTTCCTTTTCAAAAATCATTACCTTGGACTTATTAACATTCATCATCAGATCATTTCGCATGCATACCTCATACATACAATTCACCAGGACTTGTAGTTCATTCTCGTTGTCTGCAAGTAGGACAGCGTCATCCGCATACAAGAGACAGCTTACTGACACTCCGCTCATTTTGGCACCTACATCCAACCCTTTCAGCTCAAAATATTAAATTCCATATAATTAAGTTAGCAATATGCACAATGTACCTACCTGTTTAATGTACCTACAAGAATGATTATAATTTATTTTAAAATAATACCATGCATGGAAGAAAAGCTTCGAGTTGGCAGAAGAAGGATGAAAGTAGAATAAATTACGTAGAAATGAGATCACTAAGAAGAATGTGAGAAAATCAAATCAATCAATCAATCAAATCAAATCAGTTTATTTCCTCAAAATACATCACAAACATTTTTATAGTTTAAGGCATCTATTGAGAACAGGTAAAATATAATAAATATATAATACCAGGAACGCATGAGAGATGGTTCGACATTAGGAATACAAGATACTCTCCAAAGTCAAGAGTATTTGTCTTCTGAACGTACTTTCACGAATATGAAACACATTGATCTCCGAAGCGATCATGTTCAGCAGTTTGATTGCTCTCCTCACCGGCATCACCAGAGGCAGGTTGGTTCTGCATGCTGGGAGATAAAACAGTCTGTGCTGACACTGTCTAAGATAACCATCCGAAACGAAAGATGGATAGCCTCCAAGATGACGGAATTCTCAAAGAATCCCCTGATAAGTCTGAAGAAATGGGTAAGTGTGCACCCATCCCTTCTTATCTGCTAACTATTGGTCCCCAGCATGCCCAAGAGAACAACATGACAATTTATGATATAATAAAATAATTTATGATATAATAAAACAAATTGACGACCTTCGTGGCTGAGTGGTAAGAGCTCCGACTTCCATTTTTAAGGTCCCGGGTTCGATTCCCGGCGATGGCAGTGTGATTGTCACACTGTCATTGGTCTGGTGTAAAATTCACGTGACAATAAAATAGCAATAGATTGGCTACCTATCCCATGTCATGAGAATCAATATAATAGCTCAAATAAATTGAGAAAAAAAAAATTATGATAGAATATGTAATGATGAAGTAAGAAAGGAATGTAAGGCGGATGAATGCGTGATAAATAAAATTAAGAAAGGGTCACTAAGATGATTTTTAGATATGAAACGAATGGATGAGGGAAGAATGGTTAATAAGATACATACAAGTAGTGCGAATGGAAAAATAAGTCGAGGAAGGCCAAATTAATCAATTACTGAAAGGCGGCCATGTTCGAAGTAGGAACAATCGACGAGCGTGCATTTCACAATGTGTGAATGTAGAAGAGCCGCGAAAGTTATGTCAAGATAAAACAATGTGGCGATCCAACCTCTCTGCCTACCCCTCCGGGGAAACGGCGTAATGGTTGGTTAGTCAGCTTAAATAATGTTATTTCGTTAATAACATGTTTCGCCTTTCAAAGCCATTATCAAACATTTGATAATGCCATGGAAAGGCGAAACGTGTTATACCGTATAAAATTATAGAGAATTCAAAATAAAAAGTTTATTTTGGAACAGCCTATATTTAATTGTAAGAAAAGTATACTTTCTATATTTATTAAAGAATCTAACGATTAAAAAAATTATAAATGTAGGCATCTACATAATACATTAAGGGTTATTGGAAAAAAGAATTTATCAGTGAAAGCGAAAACGGCCGTTTACAATGGTTTTCTGGTCCCAAACCTTATGCATGGAAGCGAAACATGGAACTGGCAGAAGAAAGGTGAGAGCAGAATAAATGCGGTAGAGATAAGATCCCTAAGACGAATGTGTGGTAGAACGATGTACGACAGAATCTCAAATCCTGATATAAGAAAGGAATGTAGAGCGGAAGAAGGTATCATGAACAATATTATGAATAGATCGCTGCTTTGGTTCGGACATATGGAGCGCATGGGTGAAGAAAGAATGGTTTAAAAAGTATACGTTAACGATATTAATGGAGTACGGAGTCGAGGTAGACCGAGGAAAACATGGCATGACCGATTTAATCAAATTTTAAAGTTTGGTCACGTTAGAAGTCGGAAAAATCAACGTAGGTACGTGTATGACCCGTCGTATGAATGTGGAGGAAGCTAGAGATGTGTGCGTTTCCCCTGCGGGGAAACGGCGTGATGATTTGTTTAACCTTTGGAATAGAGAAATTTTTTCCAGTTCCTATATTCGATATTCACTTTTGAAAATAAAAATATATTCTTAATATAATATAAATAAATGTACCTATTTAAAAAAATCCACTTATGTTTATGACTTCGACCGGTTTCGCTCGTTACAGCTCGCTGCCATCTTCTGCGATGCCATATCAAATTTTTTTTTCTTCTGAAATTCACAATTAGTCGGGTGGAGAAGGTTCCTTGAGGCCCTATGCACCACGCAGGTGTGACAGGTCAAAAAGAAGAAGAAGATTCACATTCGGTTAGAAAATATTATCATAATAAAATAAAAAAATAAATATGGATTTCTATTTGAGTATAAAATAAGAAAAATATTGCTCATGTATTATGAAAGCTCAAAATATCTATTTTATATTTTTCATACATTTAAAGATGTAGAAAGCAACGGGAAACTACCACATTAATTGGCCCAAGTGGCATCCCTAGAACCAGCAAATATGTTAATATTCTTTGCAAACCAATCCCTAGGATTTAAACTTTAAAATAAATATATATTTTCTAACCGATCGCGCATATCAGATGCAGCATAATTAATACAAATGAAAACGTCTGTTTTCTAGAAGTTTTATTATATTAGGTCCTTACATATGAAATTGGCGTTTTGTATGGGAGGAACATAAAGTTGATTTTTTTTAAATATAGTATACTTATTTAATCAAAGTATGTACCATTGCTATCTATGCACTTTTGCCATCTCATAGGTAGTTCATCGATCCCTTTACTTAAAAAAACATACGGACGGGAATCAATAAAATCTTTGAAGTCGGTTTGGACTGCCCCATCGGAGTTGAATTTTTTCCCTTGCAAGAAGTTATCCAAATTTCGAAAAAAAATAGTAATCTGTTGGGGCAAGGTCCGGAGAGTACGGTGGATGTCTTAGACATTCCAATTGAAGGTCTTCTAATTTGGTAGCCGTCTGTTGTGCAGTGTGTGGTCTAGCGTTATCATGAAGCAGCAGTGGCCTAGAGCGATTAACCAGCCTCGGTTGTTTAGCAGCTAGCTTTTCCATCATGGTTTGCAGTTGCTGACAATAGACATCTGCCGTAATCGTCTGGCCAGATTTAAGAAAGCTGTAGTGAACGACACCAGCACTAGTCCACCAAACGCTCACAAGTAACTTTTTTGGAGTCAATTTTCGCTTGGGGCATGGTTTGGCTGGTTCGGCGGGGTTCAGCCATTGCGATGAGCGCTTCCGATTATCATACAGGATCCACTTTTCATCACAGGTAATGATTTGATTCAAAATCCCTTCATTATTGTGCCGGTTGAGTAATGCAACGCAGCAGTCAACGCGCGTTTGTTGATTTGCTTCACTCAATTCGTGAGGTACCCACTTTTCAAGCTTTTTCACCTTCTCAATTTGCTTCAAGTGGATTAAAACAGTTTTATCACTAACACCGCAGCCTGCAGCTAACTCGGACGTGGTTTGCGATGGATCCGCTTCCACAATAGCCTTCAATTCTTCATTATCAACTTTGGTCTCCGGCCGTCCACGGGGCTTGTTCTGCAGGTCGAAATTTCCAGAACGAAAACGTTGGAACCAAAAACGCACTGTGTTTTCTTTTGCGGCACCGTCGCCATACACATCATAAATCCTTCGAGCCGTTTCTGCAGCACTGGTGCCACGGTGGAATTCGTACTCGTAAATAACGCGATATTTCAAGTTTTCCATTTTGTAAACTGAGTGACGCAAAGAAAAAAATAATTGAGGAAAAAACAAATGAATTATAATTTTCGAAACACAAATACTTGAGTAAATAGCTGTATAAATTTGAATTTGGAATTCCTAACCAAAGAGAAGATATTTGAGATCAAAGTTGCCAGTACGGCAAAACGCAAATTTCATATGTAAGGACCTAATATTTTATATGAATGACATATTTCGCCTGTCTAAGGTATTTTCAAATGTCATTTGATCAGACATTTGATAATGCCTGAGGCAAGGGAATCATGTCATTCACATAAAATATAATTAAACTTCTAGAAAACAGATGTAGAAAACACAAAAGTCCAAATCGTCCATGTCAACATGTGCAACATCGAAAAAAACATTATGTGATAAATTAAAAAAACGGTGGATACGTGGAACATAAATTAAAAAGACAATATGTGCACCATCTAAAAAGAAGATTTTGTGTTAAATTATTTTTATTTTGTTATTTTATTTTATATTATTGTATTTTATATTATTTGTTTTAGATTTATTTTGTGGGTGTTGGACGATCGAAGTGTGCGCGGGAGATGCCTATTGGTGGCGATGAGGTTCGCAACGCATCACACCGCGTCTCCCGCGGGGCGAAAAGAGAAGGATGGAGTGCCGCATCGGATAAAGTGTGGCAGTCCATCCTTTCTGCCTATCCCTTCGGGGAGACGGCGTGATAGTTAGTTAGTTAGTTAGTTAGAAAACAGATGTTTTCATTCGTATTAATTATTTAATATGGAGTTTGATGTCATTGTTCAAGAAACAATAAGTCAAATGCAGCCTTCATTTTTTTATTTAACCCTTAGACCACTAAGCAAACGTGACTCTATCTGTTAGGCGGTTTATTCTTCAGAGACGCATTTTGAATAAAATTTCACATTTAAAACGATATTTTCTTGCAAACCAAATAATTATATTAATAATTGATTACATCAGTATCTTCCTTGAATATCAACGACTTATTAAAACCTTTCGTGCTCAATTTGTTTTCTCTTTTAGGATTTTTTTTTGCATTTTAATAAATGCTAAATTGAATAGTGCCTAATAAATAATAGTGAAATTTTTACCGTGTGAGGAAAAAAATTATTTACGTTGAAAGTTAATAATAATAAAGTAAAATGTGATGGTTTTTGAAAGGGAAGAGCAAATGACTGTTTGTAACATAAGTGTGAACGAAGAGAACTTGGAGCATGTGAGTGAATTTGTGTATTTAGGTGGCATGTTCACAGCGGATGGCCGAACGGATAGTGGCGTCGAAAGAGGGGTTGGTGCGGGTAACAAAGTGAATGGAACTTTAAAAATAGTTATTGGAAACAACAATTTATCAATGAAAGCGAAAACTGCCGTTCACAATGGAGTTCTGGTTCCAACCCTAATGTATGGAAGCGAAGCATGGAACTGGCAGAAGAAGGATGAGAGTAGAATAAATGCGGTAGAGATGAGGTCCCTAAGATGTATGTGTGGTAGAACGATATACGACAGAATCTCAAATGCTGATATAAGAAAGGAATGTAGAGCGGAAGAAGGTATTATGAACAAAATTATGAAAGGATCGCGTTGGTTCGGACATAAGGAACGCATGGATGGAGAAAGAATGGTTAAGACCCTTATGTATGGAAGCGAAGCATGGAACTGGCAATAGAAGGATGAAAGTAGAATAAATGCAATAGAAATGAGATCTCATAGACGAATGTGTGGATACCCTGTGTATGATAGAGTGTCGAATGAAAATATAAGAAGTGAATGCGGTGCGAATGATGGCGTCATGAACAAAATAATGAAAGGATCATTAAGATGGTTTGGACATATGGAAAGAATGAATGAAGAAAGAATGGTAAAAAAAATATATGTTAATGATGTAAATGGAACCTGAAATAGAGGAAGACCGAGGAAAACATGGCACAATCAAATAAATCAAATATTGAATGTCGGCCATGTGAGGAGTCAGAGAAATCGACGCGCGTGCGTGACACGATGTATGAATGTTGAGGAAGCGAGAGAAATATGTCAGGAAAGAATTATTTCTGCCTACCCCTTCGGGAGACGGCGTGATGGTTAGTTAGTTAGTTAGTTTAGTCGTTACTTATAAAAATGCAAATGGAATATATTAGACTTGTTTCTATAGAAACTACTAGAGATATTACTCCGAGCAGCTTCACCCCCGGAAGCCATATTCCCCTATTGAAAATATCTCATTTCAAGAGCTAACAATTAAGTAGTAGGGGCCTTCACTATGGAAACCTTCCGACACACCTAAAGCTAAATTTATTAATTTCATATCGGTGAAACGCCAGACGAAATAAATTGATATCTCTTTCATTCTGTTTCCAGGTAGCGGCAGAGCGAAAGGAAAAGGTATATTCCATCCCCGATGCTGGAAAAGCGCTTTAGCAAGGATGCCGCCGTCCCACCTCCTCGAGCGCCAGAGAGTGAGATGGAAACACAGCCCCAAAGGGAGGAGGAAAGGGACGACTGACGTCTGTCGACTCTGCACGGGGTAATATTTTCTCGAACCCGCGAATCGCTGGGAAAAACCGCGCTCCAGCAATACGCGGAGGAGGGAACTTTCCCGAGGGTATAAAAGCCGATTTTCAAAATGGAGTCCTGTTATATCCCGAACAACCCCCAGTACGGGCTGGCTCTCGAGTTCACCGCGTACAACAACGCGCCGAGCTTCGGGGGTGGTTTCAGCGGGTTTTCTTCCGGCTGCGACCCGGATTCGGACAGCGTCCTCTGCTGCGCTGGTTCTCTGCAGAACTGCGGCGACTTGAGGGACTGCCACCTCAACTGCGGCGAGGATTGCGGCACCCTCAACCCTATTAACGGCGAGCTCGAAGACTGCGGCGGGCGCATCGTCGAGTGTGAGACCCTAGTTAATTGTGATAACAGCTTAGACGCGAGACTGGTCGAAAACGACGAAAGATTAGCCAATTGTGAGACTCTAACCAACTGTGAAAGGAGTTTAGATAACGAAGAGTGCTTTGTTAATAGTGATTTAACTGAAAGTGACGCGAGGTTAATAACAGATTGCGAGAGACAGCTAACAAATTGTGACGATTTACAAAACTGCGATCACCTTGCTGATTGCGTGGATCACCTAACGGATTGCGACAATCGCTTGACAAACTGCGACAGGAGCTTGGACGATTGCGACGACTTGGGAGATTGCGGCGACCGCTTGATAAACAGCAATTGCGACGATCGTTTAACCTGCGGCGACCGCTTGGACGATTGCGGCGACCGCTTGGACGATTGCGGCGACCGCTTGGACGAGTGCGGCGACCGCTTGGACGATTGCGGCGGCCGCTTGGACGATTGCGACGACCGCCTGGGTGAGTGTGACGATGACCGGCTAGGGTTCGACGACTGCCGGGCTCTGGGCCCCGGGCAATCTGGTTCTGGATATTGGATCCCTGACGAAATGGCATCTTGCTCCTTCTCACTCCCACCGCTTGATCTGGATCCACTACAAAATCTCTTCCCGTTTTCTCCTTGTTCAGGAAATTACAAGTAAGTTCATATTTTTAATTATCAATTAACTTAAAAACAATATTTCCAATACTTCATTTTACATTAATTTTTCTTTTTTTATATACTTTGTGTATACAACACGTACATTAAAACAACTAAAATTACATAGACATGTTTCGGACAACCAGTCCTTCTTCAGTGATACATATTTAAAATATTATAAAATTGTTTACATGATCTGAGAGATGTTATAAAAATTTTATAACTTTTTTTAAATCTTTATAACATCTGTCAGATCATGTAAACTATTTTATAATATTTTAAATGTGACTAACTAACTAACTAACCATCACGCCGTCTCCTCGGAGGGGTAGGCAGAAAGAATGGAACGCCACACTGTTCTGTCCTGACATACTTCTCTCGCTTCCTCTACATTCATTCATCTTGTCATGCACGCACGTCGATTTCTCCCACTCCTCACGTGACCGACATTCAATATTTGATTGATTTGATCGTGCCACGTTTTCTTCGGCCTTCCTCTATTTCTAGCTCCGTTCACGCCGTTTACATATACATTTTTTACCATTCTGTCTTCACGCATTCTTTCCATGTGTCCAAACCATCTTAATGACCCTTTCCTTATTTTGTTCATAACACTTTCATTCGCACCACATTCACTTCTTATACTTGCATTTGTCACTCTATCATTTCATTGATTTATTTTAAACATATCTAAAGCATTACAGAATTTTTTTCCAATACACTAAAGATACAAGTTAGAGATACACAATAATAAGTAATACATAATAGATTAATAAAAAGAGCGAGAAACATAAGATGCATGACAAATTAATAAAATAAATATATCACACAATTATAATAAATATAGTACTTCCCTCAGATGCGCCAAACTATCACAAAATATATCAAACTCCGAGGTGATACGATTAAGCAAATATATTGCTCTACCTACCGGCATAACCATTGGCAGGTTGGTTCTGCATCGTGGGAGATAAAACAATCTATGGCCCATTTGTCGAAGATAATTATCAGGGACGAACAGACCTATATCTCTCAGGATTTCTGAGTTGTGTATACAACCGCCTATCAGTCGAAAGAAATGGACACCCAAGTGAATGTCTCGTCTCCTCTCGAGTGACTGGTTGCCTAGCATCCCTAGCAAGAAATCAGTTGGAAAGAGCCACGGGTAATATCCATACTCCCTAAGATATAGGTATCGCAGAAATTTTTTCTGCACCCTCTCCACCATCAGGGAATATCGAACCTCATGCGGCGCCCAGATAATGGAACTAAATTCCAACCGACTTCTCACCAGAGAGTTATACAGCGGCTTCATCACCTGAATGTTACGAAAGATCTTGGCGTTTCTAATGACAAAACCAAGATCATCAAATCAATCAAATCATATACAGATTTGCCACACATTCGTCTTAGAGATCTCATTTCTACTGTATTTATTTTACTTTCATACTTCTTTTGCCATTTCCATGCTTCACTTCCATACATAAGGGTCGACACATGTGTATCTTTATAATATGTATCACTGAAGAAGTACTGGTTATCCGAAACATGTCTATGTAATTTTATTTTTTTTAATGTACGTGTTGTATATACAAAGTATATAAAAAATAAACAGAGAAATAAAGCATCTACAACACAAAGTATGGCGAACATAGAAGAAATCCTTAATTTAACAATTGAATATCATGATTATGTTAACACTTTATGAGTTTTCTATATGTCATATAGAACAAAACTGCATAATTAGTATTTTTTTGGTACTTCGTGCCTATTTTTATTTAACCATTCACGTTTATTTATATAATTATCCCGATGATGAAGGTGTATAACCATCGAAAACTCAAAAGTGGAAAAAGCAGAGTTTTAATTCATAATAATGTATGAAAAATTATATAAATTCCAAATGTAAATACATCTTTTGAAAGTTTTTTGCAATATTATAAAACAGGAATTGTCCCGTCTAACTTATGCCTCATTTTATAATGCCATAGCTAACTTCTTTATCTTGGAATATTTCGAAATAATTATGTCCTATTCTTTGGGAAAGCGATGTTTATTTCATTTATTTATTTCATTTCATTTATTTGTTTAAAAAATTCAATAGCATCACACGAATGTCCTTGTGATGAATTCGTCAAAGTCTAAAACTATGATTTTTGAAATGGAGGAATGTGTGACATATTGTGACGAATTGGTTCAGAAAAGATTTTTGAGATATCTCTATGCAAGGGAGTTTGGTAGCTTTCCGTGGCTTTATCCCATTGCATTCCTCTTGGGCATTCTGGGGACCAATAGTTTGCAGATAAAAAGGGATGAGTGCACACTTACCCATTTCTTCAGACTTATCCGTCATCTTGGAGGCTATCCATCTTGATGTTCCGGATGGTTATCTTCGACAGCGTCAGCACAGACTGTTTTATCTCCCAGCATGCAGAACCAACCTGCCTCTGGTGATGCAGGTGGGGAGAGCAATCAAACTGCTGAACATGATCGCTTCGGAGATCGATGTCTTTCATATTCGTGAAAGTATGTTCAGAAGACAAATACTCTTGACTTTGGAGAGTATCTTGTATTCCTAATGTCGAAACATCTCTCATGCGTTCCTGGTATTATATATTTATTATATTTTACCTGTTCTCAATAGATGTCTTCAACTATAAAAATTGTTTGTAATATCTTTTGAGAAAATAAACTGATTTGATTTGTATGTGCGATTGGCGAAAAATTGGAACAAGTTATCGAATTGATCTATTTGGGAAGCATGGAAAGCACGGAAAAATGGAGAAAGACTTCGAAAGAAAGGTTGGTGCTGAGAACAAAATGAATGCTGCATTCAAAGTCATTACTCAATTCCATCAAAGTCTTTTATATAAGTGAAAGTACGTTTAGGGGACAAATACTCTCGACTTTAAAAAGTATCTTGTCTTCCTAATGTCGAACCATCTCTAATGCGTTCCTGGTATTATGTTGTATGTGTATAATATCTTACCTGTACTCTATAGATGCTGAAATAATGGACTGCCACACTTTTCTTTCCTGGCATATTTCTCTCGCTTCCTCAACATTCATACATCGTGTCATGCACGCGCGTTGATTTCTCCGACTCCTCACGTGGCCGACATTCAATATTTGATTTATTTGATCGCGCCACGTTTTCCTCGGACTTTCTCTATTTCTAATTCCATTTACATCGTTAACATATAATTTACCATTCTTTTTTCATTCATTCTTTCCATGTGTCCAAACCATCTTAATGATCCTTTCATTATTTTGTTCATAACACCATAATTCGCACAGCATTCACTTCATATAAATTCATTCTCACTCTATCATACACAGAGTATCGACACATTCGTCTAAGATATCTCATTTCTACTGCATTTATTCCACTTTCTTCCTTCTTTTGCCAGTTCCAGGCTTCGCTATTATTATTCGCGTTACTGAAATCTTTTGATGGAAGTTCATTTTAAATAATAATGAAATAAAACGATGATTTTTAATAACCAGTCTGTCGATGCTAGCGAGCTTGCCGAAACCGTTTGCTATCAAAATAAAGACAATAATGGAAGTATTTTTTTTTTAAAACAACGTTTTTTTTCATTATTATTTAACTAACCATGGCGCCGTCTCTCCGAAGGGGCAGGCAGAAAGAATAAACCGCACAACGGTTCATTCCTGACATACTTCTCTCGCTTCCTCAACTTTCATAAATCGGGTCATCCACGCACGTCGATTTCTCTGACTCCTCACGTGGCCGACGTTTAATATTTGATTGATTAACATTCATCCTAAATATATCAATTCATCCACTCGTTCCAGATTTTCTCTATTCACGCTAGACATGCGTGCATGACATGATGTATGAATGATGAGGAGGAGAGATAAGTATGTCAGGAAAGAAGTTAATTAGTTAGTTACACGTTAAACGTTAAGTTACATTAAAATTGTTCACTGAAACAGTGTTCTGAACGCAAGTCTATGAGGCGTTATTTTTGCCTGAGTTTAAGACTTTTTGATCATGAACTAACTAACTAACTAACTAACCATCACGCCGTCTCCCCGAAGGGGTAGGCAGAAAGAATGGACTGCCACACTTTTCTTTAGAACGTTAGATTGAACAACCATAGAGACATCACGCAGACAGTAATACAATAACCAAATAAAAAGATTGTGATTTTCTAACGTCTATGAGGCATTATTTCTTCCTGAGTTTAAAACTTATTTCGAGCACGCTTGATTTGACATAAATTACCCTTGACAGTACGACAAAAACCAAATAAAAATACGTGATTTGAGGCATTATTTCTGCCCAAATTTAAGGTTTATTTTGATCATACCTGGCTTGGCATAAATTACCCTTGACAGTATGACAAAAACTAATTAAAAATACGTGATTTGCTAACTACTATGAGGCATTATTCCTGCCTGAGTTTAAGATTTATTACGATCATGCTTGACTTAACATAAATTCCCCTTGACAGTATGACAAAAACCAAATAAAAATACTTGATTTTCTAACTACTATGAGGCATTATTTCTGCCTGAGTTTAAGATTTATTTTGATCATGCTTGACTTGGCATAAATTACCCTTGACAGTATGACAAAAACTAAATAAAAATACATGATTTGCTAACTACTATGAGGCGTTATTTCTGCCTGAGTTTAAGATTTAAATTACCCTTGACAGTATGACAAAAACCAAATAAAAATACATGATTTGCTAACTGCTAAGAAGAATTATTTCTGCTTGAGTTTAAGTTTTTTTTATCATGCTTGACTTGACATAAATTACCCTTGACGGTATGACAAAAACCAAATAAAAGACATGATTTGCTAACTACAATGAGACATTATTTCTGCCTGAGTTAAAGATTTATTTTGATCATGCTTGACTTGACATATATTACCCTTGACAGTATGACAGAAACCAAATAAAAGACATGATTTGCTAACTACCATGAGGCATTATTTCTGCCCAAGTTTAAGATTTATTTTGATCATGCTTGACTTGGCATAAATTACCCTTGACAGTATGACAAAAACCAAATAAAAAGACATGATTTACTAACTACTATGAGGCATTATTTCTGTCCGAGTTTAAGATTTATTTTGATCATGCTTGACTTGGCATAAACTACCCTTGACAGTATGACAAAAACCAAATAAAAAGACATGATTTACTAACTACTATGAGGCATTATTTCTGTCCGAGTTTAAGATTTATTTTGATCATGCTTGACTTGGCATAAACTACCCTTGACAGTATGACAAAAACCAAATAAAAAGACATGATTTACTAACTACTATGAGGCATTATTTCTGTCCGAGTTTAAGATTTATTTTGATCATGCTTGACTTGGCATAAACTACCCTTGACAGTATGACAAAAACCAAATAAAAAGACATGATTTACTAACTACTATGAGGCATTATTTCTGTCCGAGTTTAAGATTTATTTTGATCATGCTTGACTTGGCATAAATTACCCTTGACAGTATGACAAAAACCGAAGAAAAATACATGATTTGCTAACTACTATGAGGCATTATTTCTGCCTGAGTTTAAGATTTAAATTACCCTTGACAGTATGACAAAAACCAAATAAAAATACATGATTTGCTAACTGCTAAGAAGAATTATTTCTGCTTGAGTTTAAGTTTTTTTTATCATGCTTGACTTGACATAAATTACCCTTGACGGTATGAGAAAAACCAAATAAAAGACATGATTTGCTAACTACAATGAGACATTATTTCTGCCTGAGTTAAAGATTTATTTTGATCATGCTTGACTTGACATATATTACCCTTGACAGTATGACAAAAATCAAATTAAAAGACATGATTTGATAACTACTATGAGGCATTATTTCTGCTTGAGTTTAAGTTTATTTTGATCATGCTTGACTTGGCATAAATAACCCTTGATTGTACGACAATAATCAAATAAAAAGACAGTGATTTGCCTGTTGTAGAGGAGAACTGAAGGAGAAACAGCCGCACGAGGTTGCTGATGTCCTTTTGTCCTTGAAGCACGCCGTGGTGCACCCCGGGGCTGAACTCGGAGCGCAGTACGGGCCGCAGGAACTGGCCTTGCATCCTCAGGTCAGTACACAGGGACTCGCGATCTTTGCCTGGAATAAGGGTACCATCACAAAGTACCAACTCTCAGCAGCTTCGAAGAGATGGGCATCTCATAACCTGTTTATTTAGATTAAATTTATTTAGATGAATATTAATATTTTAGATTAGATTAAGAGATGCGGGCGGGTGGAGAGGGATATTGAAAGAAGGGTCGGGGCAGGCAACAAAGTGAATGGTGCACTTAAAGTTGTCATCACAAACAAAAACCTATCCAAAAAGGCTAGAATGGCAGTGCATAATGGTGTTCTTCTACCCACCCTTATGTATGGAAGCGAAGCATGGAACTGGCAAAAGAAGGATGAAAGTAGAATAAATGCAGTGGAAATGAGATCTCTTAGACGAATGTGTGGATACTCTGTGTATGATAGAGTGTCGAACGAAAATATAAGAAGTGAATGCGGTGCGAATGATGGTGTCATGAACAAAATAATGAAAGGATCATTAAGATGGTTTGGACATATGGAAAGAATGAATGAAGAAAGAATGGTAAAAAAATTATATGTTAACGATGTAAATGGAACCAGAAATAGAGGAAGACCAAGGAAAACGTGGCACGATAAAATAAATCAAATATTGAATGTCGACCATGTGAGGAGTCAGAGAAATCGACGCGCGTGCATGACACGATGTATGAATGTTGAGGAAGCGAGAGAAATATGTCAGGAAAGAAAAGTGTGGCAGTCCATTCTTTCTGCCTACCCCTTCGGGGAGACGGCGTGATGGTTAGTTCGTTAGTTAGTTAGTTAGATTAAATCTATTCAATTTGTATATTGTATGAAAAAACTTAAAGGAATAAATGCTGGTGCTAAGATGAGTGATTTGTCTGTAAATTGTCTGCTTTACGCGGACGATGCCGTTCTCGCTGCGGATAGTGCGGACGAATTACAAGTCTTGGTGTCGAGAAGGTATGAGTTGTGCAAGTCAAATGATTTAATGATGAATGTCGGAAAGTCAAAGGTGATGGTTTTTAAAAGGAAAGTGCAAATGACAGTTTGTAACATAAGTGTGAACGAAGAAAAATTGGAGAAGGTGAGTGAATTTGTGTATTTAGGCGACATGTTCACAGCGGATGGCCGAACGGATGACGTAGAAAGAAGGGTTGGTGTGGGTAACAATGAGAATGGAGCTTTAAAAATAGTTATTGGAAACAAGAATTTATCAATGAAAACGAAAACGCCCGTTCACAGTGGTGTTCTGGTCCCAACCGGTGGTAGAACGATATACGACAGAATCTCAAATGTTGATATTAGAAAGGAATGTAGAGCGGAAGAAGGTATTATGAACAATATTATGAAAAGATCGCTCCGTTGGTTCGGACATATGGAGCGCATGGATAGAGAAAGAATGGTTTGTTATTGTTGTAGATTAATATCTTTCATACATCATTCATACATATTTAGATTAATCAGGGGATATTTCGAGAACTCGGCCGTGCTGGATGTCGTTGGTCTTTTTGTCCCTGATGCGACAGCACAGATTGTTTTGCCTACCGACAGCCAGAACCAATCTGACACTGGTGACATCGGTAGGAAAACCAATTAGTCTGCTCGGAGATCGACGTCTTTCATATTAGTGAAAGTACGTTCAGAAGACAAATACTCTTGACTTTAGAAAATATCTCGTCATCCTTATGTCGAACCATCTCTCATGCGTTCCTGGTATTTTATTGTATATATAATATATAATATTTACCTGTACTCAATAGATGCTTTAAACATGTATGTTTTTTGTAATGTCTGTTGAGTAAATAAACTGATTTGATTTGATTTGATTATACTCATTAATAATATTGTTAACTAGAGGCACAGTAATCACATCCAATTCAAGTGTGTTATGCTATATTTTACTAGAGCATTAAGAACTGTGTATTATATTAGGTCCTTACATATGAAATTGGCGTTTTGTATGGGAGAAACATAAAGTTGATTTTTTTTAATATAATGTACCTATTTAATATTAACGGCTCGAAGGATTAATGATGTGTATGGCGACGGTGTCGCAAAAGAAAACACAGTGTGTTTTTGGTTCGAACGTTTTCGTTCTGGAAATTTTAACCTGCAGAACAAGCCCCGTGGACGGCCGGAGACCAAAGTTGATAATGAAGAATTGAAGGCTATTGTGGAAGCGGATCCATCGCAAACCACGTCCGAGTTAGCTGCAGGCTGCGGTGTTAGTGATAAAACTGTTTTAATCCACTTGAAGCAAATTGAGAAGGTGAAAAAGCTTGAAAGGTGGGTACCTCACGAATTGAGTGAAGCAAATCAACAAACGCGCGTTGACTGCTGCGTTGCATTACTCAACCGGCACAATAATGAAGGGATTTTGAATCGAATCATTCCCTGTGATGAAAAGTGGATCCTGTATGATAATCGGAAGCGCTCATCGCAATGGCTTGAACCCTGCCGAACCAGCCAAACCATGCCCCAAACGAAAATTGACTCCAAAAAAGTTACTTGTGAGCGTTTGGTGGACTAGTGCTGGTGTCGTTCACTACAGCTTTCTTAAATCTGGCCAGACGATTACGGCAGATGTCTATTGTCAGCAACTGCAAACCATGATGGAAAAGCTAGCTGCTAAACAACCGAGGCTGGTTAATCGCTCTAGGCCACTGCTGCTTCATGATAACACTAGACCACACACTGCACAACAGACGGCTACCAAATTAGAAGAGCTTCAATTGGAATGTCTAAGACATCCACCGTACTCTCCGAACCTTGCCCCAACGGATTACTATTTTTTTCGAAATTTGGATAACTTCTTGCAAGGGAAAAAATTCAACTCCGATGGGGCAGTCCAAACCGACTTCAAAGATTTTATTGATTCCCGTCAGAATGTTTTTTTTAGTAAAGGGATCGATGAACTACCTATGAGATGGCAAAAGTGCATAGATAGCAATGGTACATACTTTGATTAAATAAATATATTATGTTTAAAAAAAATCAACTTTATGTTCCTCCCATACAAACCGCCAACTTCATATGTAAGGACCTAATATATACACGATGAATAACCAGCAACTAACACACGTATCTACGATGAGAGATCTCGGGATCATCTATGAGAGTATGCTGACTTTTCGTTCACATATTGAGAGGATTTGTGACATTGCACTGAGGATGTTGGGCTTCATCGTTCGGTACGGAAGAGTTTTCAAAGATCCCAATGTGCTCAGAGTCCTATAAAACTCATTGGTTCGGAGCAGACTCAAAATTGGTTATGTGATATGGAGTCCTCACGGAGCGAAATATTCCATTTTGCTGGAGAAAAAATTGCTGATGTATCTCTTCATGAGGGAGTATGGTAGCGTACATTACATTCACTTTCAGAGTCCAAGTTTCACAGACATATAATAGAACAGGCTATACACAGAATTTATTCATTATTTGTCGTAGTTTCAGGTTTAGATTAACGTTCTAATTTTATTAAATTTAGCCCGTGCAACATCAATTCTGCGTTTCATTTCAATGTACGGGTCAAGCGCAACTTAATAACAGAATGAAACTATCCCACAGATGGTAATGGGCGGAGCAGGCTGCTACGAGTCCTGTGGAGCCGGAGTTTTTCCGACAATGAGCGTCAACGTATCCATGAATATGACCATGCACGGGTACCCCCCTGATCAGATGTGCCCCCAGGTAATTTCAATTTATTTTATTTATTCAAAAAATCATAAATATTACAGATAACATACTATACATCCAGATTGTAACTACAGAAAACTATTTTTTTAAACCAAAACTAATAATGCAAAAATAATTAACCATAATTTTATTTGATACAGGTTCTTTCTTCTTATTAAAAAGTTTTTATAATTAATGTTACGCAAAATATTCGAAATTACCCAACTAAAATGTGACAGTTCGTTCGTTTGTATGAATGACAGTGCGTTTAAAAAAATCTAGACGCTATTTTTTTTTTATGATTGGAAAACCAAAAAAAAAATTCAATCGTATATTCAAACATTGAAATAAATAAACATGTTATTTTTATTATTTTTTTATTAACAAAAATGTTATCGGCTTAATTGTAATAATTATCAAAATTTATTTCATTAAAATTATAGTTTGCTTATTAATTATTTCTTGGAAAAGCGACTAAGGGTGTAACTAATAATAATAATAATATTTTTTTCCTTTATTGGTTTTTATTATTACAATATTTGATCCTTGCAGGTTTTTATCTCTAGTATATTGTAAAATTTCTTTCTGGATTATGTATTTAAAGTTTACAGAGCGGACTCAGTCAATATGGGATTAATCAATAATAAAAATAATATTTCAAAAATACTCCTGCAAAACGAGTATTTTTCGAATCGCCGAGTATACGAGATGCCAAAGAATGCCAAATACGTGCGGTTCCCTCGGTGTCTCGGAACTTACTGACGCCGCGCGGCTCATTTGACTCGGCAACCAATCAAATTGCAAACACTATCACCGCACTCATACATCGATACGAGATCTTCAATTTGTGAATGAACTCTACTAATTTACACTTTTTACGACTAACTTCATTCACGACATGTTTTCACATTCATTCGTGAGTTGGCACGCGTGGAATGTCCCGCAGTTATTTATCATTATTGGCTAACTTCATTATGTCGCACTTCAGTAACAGGGTATCAGTTAAGTTCAGTCAACTTCAGTTTTTATGAATTAACACATTGTTTTTAACACTTTTTTAACGTAGAAAATTAAAAGTGGAAAAAAAGAGTTATTTTAATTTAATGTTCTTAAGAGTAATTTTAATAGAATTTTAAGTAGAATAAATGCAGTAGAAATGAGATCTCTAAGACGAATGTGTGGATACTCTGTGTATGATAGAGTGTCGAATGAAAATATAAAAAGTGAATGCGGTGCGAATGACGGTGTTATGAACAAAATAATGAAAGGATCATTAAGATGGTTTGGACATATGGAAATAATGAATGAAGAAATAATAGTAAAAAAATTATATGTTAAAGATGTAAATGGAACCAGAAATAGAGGAAGACCGAGGAAAACGTGGCCCGATCAAATAAATCAAATATTGAATGTCGGGTTTGTGAGGAGTCAGAGAAATCGACGCGCGTGCATGACACGATGTATGAATGTTGAGGAAGCGAATTGAGAAATATGTCAGGAAAGAAAAGTGTGGGTCCATTCTTTCTGCCTACCCCTTCGGGAAGACGGCATGATGGTTAGTTAAAGAGTAATTTTTGATAATGAATTTTCTTTTTTGGCTTCAGGTTCAATGGGGACAAAATCCCTCATCATCCCCGATGAACGTGATGTACTCCCAGAACCAGGGCGTCATTAGTCCAGCGCCGTACCCAGGATCGGCCACGTATTCTTTCACAGCCGACTTCAGGACACCGAACCAATCAGACCCTCTGATAACAGCGACATCCTCTTTCAAACCCATACAACTGTCCAATCAGAAATGCCAACAAGGCGTGCCAAATTACAACCTTTTCTCGCAAAAGCCAGTCCAACCGAATTTCGCAGCGCTGAATCCCAATCTGATGCAGAAACAGCAGTGCTTCGCCAACACGAATCACAGCCAAATCAAGACGAGGTCTTCTACCAAGACCCAACTCGGCAACGAACATCATTTGAGCTGTTCGAACGTTGGTCCAACTTATCAAATTTTGGGCAGCCAAAACCAGTCCCATATCAATCCGCATAGTGCCGGGTATTCTCCGCATCTAGGCAACGGGATCGGCTTGCAAAACAGCCATTCTATAAATGGAGGGAAAGTTCAGATCGGGTCTTTGAGTGGCTGTTCGGGATCTGAAGATGAGCAAAAGCCGAATCTATGTAGGATATGTGGGAAGACGTATGCGAGACCCAGCACGCTGAAAACGCATCTTAGGACACACTCAGGAGAAAGACCTTACAGGTAAGTTAATACAAAATATAATAGTAAACTAACTAACTAACTAACCATCACGCCGTCTCCCCTAAAGGGTAGGCAGGAAGAATGGACTGCCACACTTTTACTGATGCGGCACTCCATCCTTCTCTTTTCGCTCCGCGGGAGACGCAGTGTGATGGGTTGCGAATCTCATCGCCACCAATAGGCATCTCCCGCGCACACTTCGATCGTCCAACACCCACAAAATAAATCTAAAACAAATAATATAAAATACAATGATAACAAAATATAATAACAAAAGAAAAATAATTTAACACAAAATGTTCTTTTTAGATGGTGCACATATTGTCTATTTAATTTATGTTCCACGAATCCACCGTTTTTTTTTAATTTAGCACATAATAACCCATAATGTTTTTTTCGATGTTGCACATGTTGACATGGACGTACAAAATAGTACATAATACAATTTTAAGTTTTAGTAATTGAGTCCAAGATAAAGATTTTTGAAAAAGAAGAAAAAATGACAGTCTGCAACATTAGCGTGAATGGTGAAAATTTGGAGAAATATTTGAGTTCGTGTATTTAGGTAGTATGTTTACAGTGGAGAGGGATATTGAAAGAAGGGTTGGGGCAGGCAACAAAGTGAATGGTGCACTTGAAGTTGTCATCGCAAACAAAAACCTATCTAAAAAAACTAGAATGGCAGTGCACAACGGTGTTCTTCTACCGACCCTTATGTATGGAAGCGAAGCATGGAACTGGCAAAAAATGATTCCCATCCCGCCATTCTTACGACCACCACGTCTGATAAATTTTTGGAAGATGTATATATGTTACAATGTTGGGAAACACTTCACATTTTTTTAGTTCAACTTACACTAGCGCCATCTATTACGATTATATGTAAGCATTAAGCAGAAAATCTTTATTAATGCAATGTGAAAGGTATCATACATTTCTAGACAACGCCAGGAGAATACTTCTACAATTTTTTTTATGCTTTCTTATACTTGGACCAGTTTTTAGTCTACAAGTACGAGTATATGTATACATTAAAAAAATGTGTAGTAATTGATTTATTTGGTCATAACATGTCTTCCTTAGCCTTCCTAGACTTCTTTTCCCATTCACACTACTTGTGTATACAATTTTAACCATTCTTCCCTTATCCATTCTTGCCATGTGTCCAAACCATCTTAGTGACCATTTCTTAATTATATTTAAAACGCATTCATCCGCCTTACATTTTCTTTCTTACTTTTTAATCTTCGACTCTATTAAGATACAATTAATCCTTATAAAAATAAATAAAAATTACCCGCAATGGGTAAAATCCAGTATTTGTCTACAAGTATTTATATACATTCATGTGTTGTATAAAAACTGGTCCAACTTAAAAGCATAAAAATTTAAGAGACATCTCCAGGCGTAGTCTAGCACTGTATGATAATTGCAAAGCCTTTTACATTGCATTAATAAAGATTTTCTGCTTAATGCTTACACCCAATCTTAATAGATGGCGCTAGTGTAGATTGAACATTAAAATGTGAAGTGTTCCTCAACATTGTAGCATTTATACATCTTCCAAAAAAATTGTCAGACGTGGTGGTCGTAAGAAGGGCGGAATGGGGAATGTTGTTAACATAAAGCGGTCGTTTAACCCAACCAATGACAGGTAATAAGTACTGTAAGCGCCTCGAAAACCGTATTCTGTTCCCAGAAAACAATTTATATCTTCGTCTTTATTGAGATACAATTAATCCTCATAAAAAAAAACAATTTAGCTTATAAGAAACCAGGTTTTGATTATTTTAGGGCTCCATAAAATATTTGTTGTTTTAAAATGGTTCCGTCGCCAAAATAGTTTGAAAACCGCTGGTCTAGATCATCATTTTCTGTTTTTCAGATGCTCTGACTGCAACAAGAGTTTCTCCCAGGCTGCCAACCTAACCGCGCACGTCAGGACTCACACCGGCCAGAAACCTTTCAGGTTGCGCAGCATTGCTTTTATTATTACGTAGTAAATACGATATTTTAAGTACCAGAGCACGATTTTATTTTATAAATAAGAACACGAAAACAAAATAATCCTCAGCGCTTGCTTTTTTTTCTTTCCAGCTGTCAAATTTGTCACCGGCGCTTCAGTCAAAGTTCCAGCGTCACTACACACATGAGAACACATTCCGGAGAACGGCCGTATAGGTAGGTATTATTTATTAATATCTTGTGTAAACTCGATTAATTATAAAACAAATCAATTATATCTTGGATATTGTCTTTTCGGGAGTACCAGCCCGAAGGCTATTGCTTCCCCACATGTTGGAAATTACTTTCTTAGATATGAAGTAGGATATTGTTGGATGGTAAGGGGAGGGTTACTTGGAGGATGTAGTGGGTAGTGTCCGACATTTGGACCTGACTACCCGGGTAGGGAGGAGTGTGGAGGGGTTGGGGATGACCTTGGAAAGGGGTGAGGTCTTGGGTGGAGACCGGGGGACGGTGACAGGGAGTGGCCTTGGTTGGGGGCCGGTTGGTCCTGGATATGGAACCAAGTGAGACAAGAGTGGCCTTGGGTGGGGACCGATATGGCAATGGGGCTGAGATACAGGATGGGATAAGGATGGTGGAAAGGAAAGGTTTAAGTAACAGCGGATCGGCAGCGATGGCGGCGGCGGGGCAGGAGGAGTCGGCAGGACAGGGAGAGGCTGCGGTGCAGGTGGAGGCGGCGTCGACGGCGGCAGAAGAAGCAAGGGATGGAAGCGTTCGAGGAACGCCAGAAAGATGATAGCCACGGCAAAATGGAGAGTGAGCGATTACGATGGTCAGGAACTGTGGCGGCGGCACCGGAGGTAATTCAGACAGAGGTTGTCATTTTAATTGACTAGCTAATGGGAAGGCGTGCACAGCGATGTACAATTTGAGTATGAGAGTGTGTACCAATAAAAAACAATAAACCACTCATGATGATGCATATACTTGTATATGGAGCTGTTTTTAATCTTAAAGGATTGCTAAAATGCAGAAATTAAATTTTTTTGTGATAAGCTTCAAATGACAGCCGTCCGTGGGCGCCAAATAAATTATAAATATACTGAATTATCGTTTTGACATCGAAAACCATCATGGCTACCCCATCTCTATAAACATTCTTTTTTTGAAACTTTATGCAACGCGTCGCAATGACATGATGTTATAACAGGTGCTCGCAATATTGCGTTAAATCAGGCGCATCACATCACATAATTAACCAAATATACCCCTACATTGCAAAGGCTCGTACACACAGAGTAACAATAAATTTATTTAATGAAAATATAAAACAATTTTTAAATGTCAAATTTGGTTGAGAGAAATTTCACTGGTGTTAAACAATATGGGCAATTAATAATTTAACTAAATAATTATTTTAAATTTTTTATCTATATTGTAATGACGTGATTTTTTTTATTTAATCGGAGCCATCCGGATGAATTTTTTTTTTGTTTAATTTTATTATTTTATTCTTCTTCTTCTTCTTATTACTCAGCCTATTCCCGTCCACTCCTGGACAAAGGCCTCCTCCATTCGCTTCCATGTCACTCTGTCTTGTGCAGACTGCATCCAGGTTATTCCGACGTGTCTGTTCATATCATTCTTCCACCGTAGTTGCGGTCGTCCTGCACTTCTCTTTGCCGTCCACGGTCTCCAAGTCAGCAGTCTTATTGTCCATTTTTCGTCTGAGTTTCTGGCTACGGGACCTACCCATTGCCATTTTAGAGTCGCCACCCGGTGGATGATGTCAGTGACCTTTGTTTTTTTCTCTCACCGTATCGTTTCTAACTCTGTCTCTTAGGCTTATTCCTAACATGGCTCTTTCCATGGCTCTTTGGGTCACTCGTAGTTTCTCGGCACATTTTTTGGACAATGTAACAGTTTCAAGACCATAAGTACCAACTGGCAGAACGCAGGCTTCATAGACATTATTATTAAGATAATAAATATTGTCAATATGATTGAGAAGCTCTCGATTTTTAATTCAATTTGATTCAGTTAATTTACCTCAAAATTTTTCGATATTTTAACTTTACAGATGCACTTCTTCTTCTGCTTCTTCAGCCTTGAACTCTCCGTTTGCACTCCTTTCTGTTCCTTGTCTATCTCATTCATCTATTCTGCGGCCTTCCGACACATCATTTGTTTTCCCATGGTCTCCATTTGTTTAATCTGGGTATCGAATGCATTTATTAACCTGATGATCGCCGTAAGCACACATGTGCGCTCTACGTAGACGATCGCCATAAGCGCAGCTGTGCGCGCTTCGCAATATTCGAAAGATGTATTTCAAATTAATTCCGATTTTCTCACAACGACATCTATGAATATTTTAAAATATTAACAAAGCAAAAAGGATCGATATTTTTCGATAGTTTGGAAGAAAATACGTGACGTACCGGCGCGCTGTTTCTAAAAACACGTGGCGATGAATGGGTTAAATTAAAATATGGGGGGTTTGCAAGGGTTCACGAATAAAAAAAATAGAGATTTAAAGTTTTTTCCTAGTTGCAATACATTTCTGCTATAAAATTACCATTTTCAAACTAACTTACTAACTAACCATTACGCCATCTCCCCGAAGAGGTAGGCAGAAAGAACGGAATGTCACACCGTTCTTTCCTGACATACTTCTCTCGCTTTCTCAACATCCAAACATCCTATCATGCACACGCGTCTATTTCTCCGACTCCTCACGTAGCCGACATTCAATATTTGATTGATATGATCGTGCCACGTTTTCCTCTATTTATATTTCCGTTTGCGTCGTTTACGCATACTTTCTTTAACATTATTTCATCATTCATTATTTTCATATGTGGATTTCATTACTTTCTTTAATGTAAATTTTCATTCGCACTGCAATCACTTCTTATATTTGCATTCGACACCATATCATATACAGATTTACCACAAATTTGTCTAAAAGAGCTCATTTCAATTGCATTTATTCTACTTTCATCCTTTTTTTGCCATTCCTATGTTTTGTATCCATGTAAGTCTTACATAAATAAATTACACTTTTCACTAGCGTTTCAATGCGAATATGAATAATTTTCAAACCCCGCGTACGAACAATATCCCCCGGTTTGTATTTTATTTATCTTAATTTAATTAATTTCAGATGCCGAGCTTGTAAGAAAGCATTTTCTGACAGTTCCACCCTCACGAAACACTTGCGGATCCACTCTGGAGAGAAGCCGTACCAGTGTAAGCTCTGCTTTCTGAGGTAATTAATCTTTTCTCCTACTTACAAATAGTAAAATATTACAATACCTTATTTCTTAACGTTGGATTGGTATTAAATCTTCGTGTACGTATTAGTCGTGTCTTTGAACGACGTTAACGAAAGGTAGAAATGTAAAAAGAATATTAAAAACGGCGAAATGTAGTTGCGGTTGGTTTGTTAGTGTGTTAAAATTAAAAATCACGAGTCGTTATTATTTATTGAGCATGCCCGGGCTACACGTAAGACTCTCAGACAGAATAAGAAATACTGAAATACGTAGAAGGTCGGGAGTAACGGATGTCGTCGAAAGGGTGACTAAGCTCAAATGGTCATTTACGGTACATGTTGCCAGATTGGTAGACGATAGATGGACCAGAAGGGTGATGGAGTGGAAACCCCACGAAGACAAAAGAAACAGTGGGAGACACGGTGGTCTAATGATGTTCGAAAATTTGCTGATGATAGGATGCAAAAGGCACAAGACAGGAATATGCGGAAAAGTATGGGGGAGTCCTATGTCCAGCAATGAATGACAACGGCTGTTTAAGTAAGTCAGCGTGCCCGGACACAATGATACAGAGATGAAATGAAAGAAGACGCGGTTGCAGACGTGCGTGCATGAGAGCGTGTCCGAGGTAAGAGTGCTCGCACGAAGACATCAGTGCGCGAGGATGTGTCCAACAAACGTAGAAAATTCACTTCAATATCGTTCATTATCTAAGAAATTCTTCTTAAAAATAAAATTTTATAATTCACTAACCTAAGCATCACGATGTTTTTCTGGGGGGGAAACAGAAATGATCTATCAGCACACTATTCTTTCCTGACACAACTCTCCCGCTTCTTCTATGGTATACTCATACACCGTGACACGCAAACTGGTCGATTTTTCCGACATAAAACATGGCCCCCTTTTGGTAATTGATTAATTCGATCATGCCATGTTTTTATTGTGACAACATTCATCGACTTATTTTTCCGTTTACACTGTTTATATACATATGTTTTAATCATTCTTCCATCGTACATTCGTTTCATATACAATATATAAATCATTTCAATGGCCTTTTCTTAATATTGTTTAAGACGCAATCATCTGCCTTACGTTCCTTTATTTTTTTCTTCATTTTGAATTTTATCATGGGGAGAAAGTTTTATACGATACTATTCCTTAAAACTCCTTGTCTTGAATTCGATTGTGATTTGGAAGTATTTTCTACACCGTCGATCCTTCGGATAACAAAAGCACGATTTGTGAAATTTGAGCTCCTGGGTATCGTGGAAGATAAAGTTCATTTAAAAAATATTATTTTGCAAATGGTAGTATTGACTGCCGAGTATTCAAGCCAGTGAATTTGCACAGTTCTGTCAGGTAGTGGGGTGCCTGTCTATGTAGCAACGCCGTCTCGAAATCTCTGTTTACCAGGCCGTAATATTGATTTAAATATGGGGCCGGTTTGATTTGAGCTGTCAAATGTCAACATTTTTTTTTAAATATCGCTACTATTTCGAAACAATTAATAAACATAAACAAGTTTAACAATGTAATTTCATTAATATTGTTGGTACCTTACAAATGGCGAAGATTCTACATCACATTATTTGAAATTTTTATGTAGAAATTCCAGTGTAGAGAGGTTAGGTAGCCAAATTTATATACACTATAACACTTATAAAAGAGTAATAATGCAATCATAGACGCATTTTACTTTAATTTCATATTTATAATCGAAATAAACTGAAATCCATTACTACAAATTCCAAAACTACATACGGCCCCATAAATCTCCATGTTGGAAACATTATTTATGGTACTTACGGCCTGATAAATATTTTCAGGATGGCGTTGCTATCAATGCCATCTTGAAAGTATTTACCAGGCCGTAATCACATAGACAATATTTGCAATATGGAGCTATTGTAGGCCGTTAGTATGTGTCTCGTGCCTTGATCTCGTATTTTATTTCGATTATAAATGTGAAATTAATGTAAAATACGACTACGATCGTATTATTATTCCTTATATACGTGTTACAAATATTTTAATATACTACATTTGTGTTTCCACAGTGCCGGTATGTTAATCTTACTTTCTCCTCGTGCGGGCCATTTGTGAAATATTTATATGCATTTTCTTCAGTGTGCTTACTTTATAAAAGTACAAGTAATATATTGAACACACATTGAATTGTATAATTGAATTGTGTACAACTTTGCTAAGTAAAATGTTCAAAATAATCATTCGATTTAACCTCAAAATTCATAATATATTAACTTAAAAATTGGTAGCACAGAAAGCTCGAAATTCATAATAATAATGCCTAATGCAATAATATCGTTAAAAATGTTTATGTTTATTAGTTGTTTAAAAAAATTCGCGGTATTTTTACCAAAATTGTCTGACATTTGTCAGCTGTCAGATCGATGGACCCAGATGTATAAATTTAACATTGCGGCTTGATAACATAGATTCGAGACGGCATTCGTTGCTATGTAGGGCTTTGTGAACGAATAGACTATGTTATAATATATTTATTATGTAATAAGCTCGATTAAAAACTTTTTTTTTTTCAGATTCTCCCAGTCTGGCAACCTAAACAGGCATATGCGTGTACATGGCAACAATGCAGCACTGCTTGGATGACAGTATAGCCACCCTTACGGACATTTGGCGGCCGTCTACTTTTAAAAATAGATTACATTAAAATAATTAAATCACAAAAACGAACATTATAAACAATCGAGTAACAATGACACTAGCATAAAAAGTGACAAGATACATTGACTATGAAAAAGTTTTTAAAAAGTGTGAAAAAACAACAATTCTTAAACATTTTAAATGTGAAATAAAATATTCAATGTTGTCATATAAAAATAATTAGGTCTGCTATGATAATGAATTTTCGAATTACATATTTTAAATATATTCATAACTTGCATGTTCATAAATGTTTGGCATACTTGCATTATAACGTCATGATTTGCCAGTTTTGATTTTTAATTTTCGTTAGGAGTAATACCCTGCCCGCTATTTTCGGGCAAAATGTATTTGAAGAGCATCTATTACATTTATCTAGTGATGAGCATCAACATGTGCAAATGAAAGAAACAAATTACATTATATTTATGTTCTTGAGCAATATTTCAAACAGGCCAGACTATAAAATTAAGGTATTTTTACGCAATTATTGAAATTTCTGAAGCCTTGTATCCACATTACGGGGCAGCCTCTCAATGTGAGAACCCGTTTGCCTCGTGAAACCATGTGATCGATACCGTGCACGAGAGTGCCTCACGATTAGTTTTGTGTCAGCAAAATACGATGCTCAAATAGCACTCAATGCATATTGCCTCACACACTCGCTACATGGAAAATGAAAATACTGTTTATAAACTAATGCCTAATGGAAAAGAAACGTTTCCTCTGTAGATGAATGGTGTTCATATCGCAAGGTTGTCCCTCAAGGCAATGTTTAACGCGAGTAAAGTTAGGCAACCACACGAGACAGCCTAGTAATATGAATACCGAGCTTTACATAATTTATTAATAAAGCTAAATTAACACAAAAGTTTTATGCTGGTATTTCAAAAATACATACCTTCAAAACGTGACGAGTTCGGGCATAACGAGCTTCGCTAGACAAACTAAGTCTTCTTCTCCGGTCTCAATCTAACGATTGGTCCTCTTCCCCTCCGCTCGGTCCTCGGCAACTCTCTTCAACTCCACATAAACTAAGTGGGAGGCTTGAATATAGCACATCAGAGAACCAGCTACTGGAAACACCAAGTGCCAACGTCGCCTTCCGCAGGGTGAGGTGACAAAGGGGTCATTCTTTATCTGTCGAATTGGATGCGCCCAATCTAAAAAAAAAGGTTTTAGTGTGAAAAAAAATTCGGGTTATCCCAATTTTTTCCCATATTTGATAATAAGGAAACTCTACGCATTTTAGAAGTTTAAGCGAATTTTATGCAATTGACATTTTTAACCTTGCTTTTGGCATTATAATTTGTGACTCAGACCTAAATATTTCCCTATCAAGACATGTGACATGTTTCGCCTTGCTACGGCATAGCGTTTTGTGATACGGACATACAATATTACCTTACCAAGGTATGTGACATGTTTTGTCTTACTAGACCATCATTATTTGAGACATGGACATTGTATATGGCTCAAACAAAGCGAAACATGTCTCTCCCATAAAATATAAACTTCTAGAAAACGAAGTTTTGCCTGTTTGTTAAAATAAATACATTTTTTAAACTTTAAATTTGGAAATGTAAACGGTTCTCTTAATTCAATTTACGGAATTTCTGAAACACGAACTCCGAGAAATCTGCGAGGTCGAAGATGTGGTCAGATGGAGAGGTCAAAGACGGCGATACTGGCATCAACATGTAGAAAGAATGAGCTCAAATAGGATACCACACATAGCTCTCCATGGAACGCCAAACGGACAACGCCGACCAGGAAGACCCCCGAAATGGTGGAGAGAAAACTGGAGTTCAGCATCTCAAGAGGACCCGCCTGAAATAACAAACTCCTGAGACTATCAAAAGTGAACAAGAAGATATAATAATTACAAATAATAATATTGTGCAAGTTATTGTATTATAAAGAACTGATATAGTCAATGTTTGTTTTGTTTACTCAAAGTAAAAAATGTTAAATGTCAAGCACTTTAAGATAATTAAAAAATATATCGTCATTTAAAAATGCAGCCTGAAGGATACAAGAGAACAATTTATGATGCTCATTTGTGAACATTATATGTATATATAAAATTAAAACAATATCTATATAGTATGGAGCAAAAATAATATACAAATTATTTATTTACAGTAACAGATTATCAGTTACTCGTTCAAGCGACTTTATTAAAGTTCCGTATCAATTTTTTTTGTTATCTTTTAATAATTTGTAATAAAATCAAAATGTGTAATGATGTTTTAATGCAAATATAATAAGTAATTAATCATTACTTTTCAATACAGGGTTATTCACATCGACGTTCTCATTATAAAACGGTTACCCATTGATAAAAGAAATATTAAGAAAAACTTATTTGAAACGTGGTCACTTTATAAATTATGTAAAAATATATAAATATATTTGTAAAATACGATTATTTAAATGTTTGACGATTTTTACCACAACTTTTAACCAAAGTTTAAATATGTATGTGTCATATTTTTTATGTAAATACATAATGTTTGTGAATTTTAGTGTCTAGTCATACACTTATGTGACTTACGAGTATGTAAAATATTTTAATGTCAATAATAAAGTGTAATATTTTTGTTGAAACTACTTTCATTTAACAACCTTCAACTATATACCGACTTAAATTTATATATACCTTTAAATATATAACAAAATATAAGAATATCTTAAACTAGTATTTTTACAAACCCTTTTCAATCACACGACTTAGTATGCAGATCAACGGTTATTTCGATGAAATATTTACCCCAGGCGGAGAGATATACCACAGACAAATTATAATTTTCAAGATTATGTATTCAAACTTGTCTATGGACAATTTTTGTAAGAGGTAAGAACTCGTTGAACATTTTCTCCTGTGTGAACGAGCCGCTATACAAGGTTCACCAACTACTGAAATAAATTCCGAAAAATCTCTTTTGACATTCTGCAAGTTAATGCACTCGGCAAATAAACTATTTTGTTCTGCGGGGCTCATTGAGATGCCGTATTTCATAAATCAAAAATTAAATCCTAGTGTATTTACCGTTGATCGGTAATTATTTTACGTTAGAAATCGTTTCAGTAATATTGTTTCAAAACATCTGACATGGCTGTCGACCCTGCGGATGCTAATTCCATCGTGAAGAGCTGCAATTTTATATGCGGTGTCGTCGAAGGTACTCGTTTTCTCTCTATATTGTATATCCTTTGCTAAAATTGTATTATTTTCGTACATAAGTTTAAACCAATTCTAAATACCTATTTATTTAGCTTCAGTATCATAAAAAGTACGCTTTTCATCGTGTAAACAGGTAACAGAATATGCTTTCCTCTTTGTAAGAACTCCATATTTGAAAAAAAATTGTTTGTCTGGATATTTCCGCTTCGTATTTAATATACATTTACTTACAAAAGAAGTGCAACAATACACAAATAGTAAACTAGTACATCCCTAAATTACACTATTTCACAAATTGTAATTCAGGTTTCAAATATGTGATTTATGTGTTCCATTTTTAAATTTGAAATATTACGATTTCTGTATCTGCTAGTATTCAACAGTCTGGTTTCTCGGTCCGCGTTTTACGCGTTTTCTAGGCTATATATTATCATTTTTCTTCAATATTGTTGAAAATTGAATTTGAAAACACTTTATATTGGATCTAAATTGATAAACTTTGAATATGTATGTACCTAGCCATAAATCAATATTGACCAAACCCAGTGTCTGGCAAATGTGGATGGATGTATTGCTTTAAAACCATATGCATTATCTTTTCTTGTGATTTGAAACATTTACATGTCTTTATAAAACAAATTTGGCATATAAAAAAACAAGCATTTGCAAACATATGGTTGGAAATGTAAAATTATATTTTTTTAAATGTGAACTTAAAGCATTAAGCAGTGGAAATCCATAGTAATGGATGTTTATATTTTTTTAAAACACTGTTTCTTTCACTGTTTGTTTTTTCCACATGCATATAAGTGGAAAAAACAGTATTATAATTAATATATATATTTTTTTTTTCTTGAACAATGATGTAAAATATCTTCCATATTCGCCATCACTTTTTGTTGTGGATTTATTTGAATGGTTTTTAATAACTACTTCCACTTTTGTATTTATTTCAAAAGCTTTAGCCTAATGAAATCTGTTATTGTCTCAAACATTACTTGTACTCTCACATTACTAGCCATGGTAAGACACTTTTTCATTACTGTGTGTGGTCTCCTCATCATGTGACGTACAGTAACATAACAGTGACTTTTTAAATTTAATTTTGTAAGAATATTTCATTCAAAATTTGCTTCTGATAAGGGTTAAATATTATATTACGTAATTCAAGATGGTCTTCCATTAGATAACTCAGTAAAAACACTGTAATTCCAGGATTCTACGGCCGGCCATGGACTACAGAACAGAGAAAGGATCTTTTCCAAAAGTAAGTGACGAAATTTATATAAATAACAGTTTAATTTAACAGTTAATAATGTTGAAGAATGTGTTTCAGCCAAAACAATGGACTAAACTAGTTGGTTAGTTAGGTTAATCCATTGTTTTGGCCGGAACACTATGACATACATTAGGAATGGGACCAGAACTCCATTGTGAAACACATAAATTATAGAATAATATAACAAAACTTCTAGAAAACAGACATGTTCATTTGTATTAACAATTGAAAAACATAGTATTTTCACAAACATATTTTGGACTCTACATTTCCTATCCATAAGATCTCTTAGACAAATGTGTGGATACCCTGTATATGAGATAGTGTCGAATGTAAAAATAAGAAGTGAATGCGGTGCGAGTGATGGTGCTATGAACAAAATATTGGATGATTTGTACCCATGGAAAGAATGAATGAAGAAAAAATGGTAAGGAAAGCATATGTTAACGATGTAAATGGAACTAGAAATAGAAGATGACCAAGAAAACGCGGTGGTTAGTTAGTTAGTTGACTACCTTAAAGCCTGTGAATAGAGTATACAAGTACTATGAATGAAAAAGAAGTCGAAAAGGCTAAGGAAGAAATGGCATTGCCAAATAAATCAATTACTGAAAGGTGCCGTATGTAACCTTTTCCGAGGATGGAATCTTCACTTCCATCCTCGGCATTATGTCTCAAATTCTAGTTCTAGTTCTATTATCGTGGCTGCTAAAAATTGTTTACATGCGGCGACACTTGAATTTAAGCATGTATAATATTATTAACAGGACGTTTTTAATTTTTTTTTCATTTGACCGGATTTTTGTCCGTTATATCCGAAGTTCGTTAAACAGAAGTCCGTTATATTGAGGTTTTACTGTATTTAAATTTTTGGTTTATATCAGAATTATGGAATACCAGTGTTTACTAATAGTAGCACGCTTTAATCTGTGTTGGTTATTCCAGAATGAAGCGCTGGGGTATGGACTCGTACGTGTATGCCCCGAAAGACGACTACAAGCACCGCGCGTACTGGAGGGAGCTGTACACCGTCGAGGAGGCGGAGCACCTCACCTCACTCATCAGCGCGGCCCGGGCGCAGGGCGTGCGCTTCTACTACGCTCTCTCCCCCGGCCTGGACATCACCTACAGCAACCAGAAGGAGGTCGCCACCCTCAAACGGAAACTGGAACAGGTCATTCCTTTTGCCAATTATAATTCTTCTTCTTTCGGTGCCGTGTCAGGTCCCCCCATCGTTGGCGATCACTGCAGCAAAGGCATCTCTATCCTGTGCCACTTGGAACATGTTCTGAACTCTTGTTATTCCTGTCCACTCTTTGATATTCTGAGCCAGGACAGCTCGCTTCTATGAACTCCCCGACGTCCCTCCACTTTACCCGTTAATATCAGTCGAGAAGGAGGTGGTATTTTTCTCCCCTTAGCACATGACCCAAATATGAGACCTTTCTAATTTTCACACTCGACAACAGCTCTCTATTGGCTCTGGCTCTCTGTAGTACGTCTGCATTACTGACTCTATCGTTCCAACAGAGAATCACTCAGGATTTCTGAGTTGTGTATACAACCGCCTATCAGTCGAAAGAAGTGAACGCTTAAGTGAATGTCTCGTCTCCTCTCGAGTGACTGGTAGAGCCCAGCATCCCTAACAAGAAATTAGTCGGAAAGAGGCACGGGTAATATCCATACTCCCTAATATAGAGGTAACGCAGAAATTTCTTCTGCACCCTCTCCACCATCAGGGAATATCGAACCTCATGCAGCGCCCAGATAATGGAACTAAATTCCAACCGACTTCTCACCAGAGAGCTATACAGCAACTTCAGCACTTGAATATTATGAAAGATCTTGGCGTTTCTAATGACAAAACCAAGCATTTTGAGGGAGCTATTACATAATGAAGTTATGTGAAGACTAAACGACAAGCGAGCGTATCAAGGAATGGACCGGAGTTCAGCGGGGGGGGAGTTGTTCCATCTGGCACAGGACAGAGAGGCATACGCCAAGATGATAGCCGACATCGGAACCTGAAAAATTGCTTGTCTGCTTTCTTCTCTCTGCGTTAGAGACCATGTTTCACAGCCGTAAGTGACTATCGGTCTTATGATAGTTTTACATATAAGCAAGTACCGTATTTTACAGACTATAAGATGCACTTTTTTCTTCAAAATTCAGGTGCGTCTTATACTCGAAATTAATATTAAAATGTCCAGTGAAATTGAAATTTCTGCCAGTCTTAAAAATGACCATATATTCATATCTATTTTCTGAAAGTTGGTCTACAGATGAACATAAATAAAACCAAAATCATGAGTCCATCCAACAGCAGTATCACAATCGATAATAAGAAAATTGAACCTGTTGAAGAGTATATTTATCTTGGACATAAGATCAAATTAGGGAAGGAAAATCAGACAACGGAAGTACCCAGAAGAATTGGACTAGGTTGGGCAGCCTTTGGGAAACTCAATCATATCCTTAAAAACAAGGATATTCCCATGAATTTAAAAAGAAAAGTGTTTGAAACATGTATCCTCCCTGTGCTTACATATGGTCTGGAAACTATCACCTTAACTGCGAGGACCATATATAAATTAAAATGTACACAGCGATCTATGGAGAGACAAATGTTAGGCATAAGTCTGAAAGATAGAATCAGAAATGAAGAAATCAGACGCCGGATAAAGGTTGTCGACGTGGTGTATCGTATTGCCAGGCTAAAGTGGCAATGGGCAGGTCATGTTGCCAGACACGGAACAGACAGATGGGCACCCAGAGTCCTAGGATGGAGACCATGGGACATGAAAAGAGGAATAGGCCGGCCTCAGAAACGTTGGGCCGATGATATTGTCCCTGTCGCGGGTAGCAGGTGGATAAGAGAAGCCCAAAGAAGAGAAAAATGGAAGAAATTAGCAGAGGCCTACATCCAGCAGTGGAGAGACGGCTGAAGAAGAAGAAGAAGAAGATTTTCTATAGTTCTATACAACGCGTTGGTTTGGAGCAGACTCGAAAGTGGTTCTGTGATATGGAGTCCTAACGAGGCGATATTCCGTTATGCTAGAGAGGGTTCAATATTCAAAATCTATTGGCCCCAAACAGTGTCAAATGCCGTTCTCTGGACCATAGCAGGCGAAAAGCCAATTAGAGAACAAGTCGCTAGGCGCAAATGGCAGTGGATCGGTCACACTCTGAGACGGAACCCAGCCTGCATCGCTCAGAGCGCACTAGACTGGTCCCCTATGGGGGGAAAGAGAAAGCGAGGCAGACCTAGAGCCACCTGGAGAAGAACCCTGCAGGACGAGGTTAAGGCAGCAGGTCTCACTTGGGACGATGTTGAGCATCAGGCATGCGATAGAGTCGGGTGGAGAAGATTCCTTGAGGCCCTATGCACAACGAAGGTGTGACAGGACAAAAAGAAGAAGAAGAAAAGAAGAGAGAGGGTTCAGAAAAAAATTCTGAGGTATCTCTACATGAGAGAGTATGGTAGTTATCCGTGGCTCTATCCCACGGCATTTCTTTTGGAAATGCTCAGAATCAACTTTCTTTACAGCTCGAGGAGATGGGCATCTCATTTCTTTAAATTAATCAGGCGATATTTCGAGAACTCAGCTATGCTGATAGATTTCTCCGACAGCGACAGCACAGATTGTTTTACCTACCGGCCACCAGAACCAATCTGCATCTGGTGACACCGGTGGAAAGAGCAATTAGTCTGCTGAACGCGGTCTCCTTGGAGATCGACGTCTTTCATATTAGTGAAGGTACGTTCAGGGGACAAATACTCTCGACTTTAGAAAGTATCTTGTCTTCCTAATGTCGAACCATCTCTAATGCGTTCCTGGTATTATGTTGTATTTTTATAATACTTTAACTGTACTCAATAGAGATGCCTTAAACATTTTGCTGTTTTTAATGTCTTTTGAGTTAATAAACCGATTTAATTTGATTTGTAACATTGGATTTTTAAAAATTTGTAATTTAATAATAAAAATATATATATTTTTTTTAAATAGCTTAAAAATTAAGATGCATAGTCCATAAAATACGGTATATGTTTACGGTTATGCTTTAATATGAACTAATAAAACATATTCAAATATTTCAGGTGTCCCAGTTTGGATGCACGGCCTTTGCTCTCCTGTTCGATGACATCGAGCCAGAAATGAGCGAGGCAGACAAGGAAATCTTCCAAAGTTTTGCACACGCGCAGGTGAGATCCATTATACAGGGTGCGGCAGGATCTTCTTCTTCTTCTTTGCTAGCCTTCTTCCCTCCACTGCTGGATATAGGCCTCTTCCAATTTCTTCCACTCGTCTCTATCCTGCCCCCTTTGTATCCAAGATTTTCCAACCCTTTTGATAATATCATCGGTCCATCTCATCGGTGGCCTTCCGACACTTCGCCTATTTTCCCATGGTCTCCAACTGAGTATCCTGGGTGTCCATCTGTTGCCACCCTGTCTAGCCAAGTGTCCAGCCCATTGCCATTTCAATTTTGCCACTCGGTCTATGACGTCAGCAACCCTGATGCGGTGCCTGATTTATTCATTCTTTATGCGGTCACGCAAGCTCACACCAAGTATCTGTCTTTCCATGGACCTCTGTGTACACTTAAGCCTGTGGCCACTTTTTGCTGTAAGAGTTGTCGTCTCTAGTCCGTATGTCATCATGGGCAGTATACACATATCGTAGACCTTTCTTTTGAGACAAACCGGTATTTCATCATTTTCAAAGATATGTCTCAGTTTACCAAAGGCAGCCCAACCCAGTCCAACTCTTCGAGGTAGCTCTGCAGTTTGATTCTCTTTTCCGAGTCTGATTTTATGACCAAGATACACATACTCTTTCACACTTTCTATCTTATTTCCCTCTATAATAATGTTTTTATTTTTTGGACTTAGTATCTTTGTTTTGTCAATATTCATTTCTAGTCCTATTTTATTGGATAACGGCAGCATAACTTCCTTTTTCAAAACTTGATAAAACCCATTGTATGAATCTGAAATTTTTTATATGTGTTTTTTATAATGTAGGCACATACCTAAAGTTTTGTTTTACTTAGTTTTTGAAGATCAAATCAGGTAGGTGACGTCCCCCATTCTCCATACACTGAGTAAACCGATTTCTGGCATTTGTCATGACTCTTGCCAGCATATCAGGCGTTATATTGGCAATTTCTTCCTGGATGTTGGTCTTCAAATCTTTTAGGGTCCCTGAACGGTTCACATAAACATGGGATTTCAAAAAACCCCAGAAAAAAATCACAAGGGGACAAATCGAGAGAGCGAGACGGCCACTCCAAATCACCCCTAATTGAGATGAGGCGCTCTGGGAAGTGTTCAGATGTGTCAGAAATCCTTAAATGTCACAGGTCTCGGTAACGAACGAGGTTCAGCAGCATTTGGGCGGGGGCTCCGTCCGGTTTCTGCTGTGTCCAACGCAGTACTGCGGCACCAGGGCTGTGCCCTCCGTCTCGAGCTCCGAGTATCTCACCACCCTGGGCTCCAAGCTCTCCTCTGACATAGACATCATGTGGACGGGTATGTTCATTTTATGACTTCTTGTTTTTATTTTAATAAATCTGACGAGATGGCGTATTATATTTTACATGACTAGTTTCGGAAGCTACAGATGCTTTCATCTACAGGTTTAAATATAAACTTTTTTAAGTAGTAAAGAAACCTGTAAATGGCAGCATCTGTAGCTTCCGAAACTAGTCGTGTAAAATATGTGGTGAAAAACAAGTGTTTTATTTACAATTTAATCATGTCCTACCACAAAGTGAATGCCGAAACAATAAATAACATGAGATGGCAGTACATGATGGAGTTCTAGTGCCAACCCTCATGTATGAAAATGAAGCTTGGAGCTGGCAAAAGAAGAGTGAAAGTAGATCCATAGCTCGAATAAAGAGTGTTGTTTTAAATTTTATTAATTGCAAAATGAAATTTAAAAATGCAATGCAAAGTGAATGTGAATACATACATAGTTTGTATAGTTCTTTTGCTATTGTCTAAGCATATGTGTAATATCGGTAGGTCCGAAGGTGATCTCCAAAGTCCTGACTGCGGCCTGCATCGAGGAGATCACGCAGGTGCTCCGAAGACCCCCCGTCATCTGGGACAACCTCCACGCTAATGACTACGATCAAAAAAGAATGTTCCTAGGTATGAAAATTATTTATTTATTTTTAACCAATCACCTTTTTTATTCTTTTCTATTTTTTATAATATCTTTGCTTTCACAAATGAGAATTTGTATAATATGGGGTTTTCATTAAAAGCGCTTTTTCATTATTTTGTTAATAACACTTACTGAAGGGGTTGGATGTAGGTGCCAAAATGAGTGGAGTGTCAGTAAGCTGTCTACAAGTCCTAGTGAATAGTATGTATGAGGTATGCATGTGAAATGATCTGATGATGAATGTGAATAAGTCCAAGGTAATGATTTTTGAAAAAGAAATAATCATGACAGTCTGCAACATTTGCGTGAATGGTGAAAATTTGGAGCAAGTAGATGAGTTTGTGTATTTAGGTAGTATGTTTATAAAAGATGGGCGAGTGGAGAGGGAAATTGAAAGAAGGGTTGGGGCAGGTAACAAAGTGAATAGTGCACTTAAAGTTGTCTTCGCAAACAAAAACATATTCAAAAAAGCTAAAATTGCAGTGCACAATGGTGTTCTTATACGGACCCTTATATAAGGAAGCGAAGCATGGAACTGGCAAAAGAAGAATGAAAGTAGAATAAATGCAGTAGAAATGAGATCTCACAGACGAATGTGTGGATACTCTGTGTATGATAGAGTGTCGAATGAAAATATAAGAAGTGAATGCGGTGCGAATGATGGTGCTATGAACAAAATAATGAAAGGAAGTTTGGACACATGGAAAGAAAGAAGTTATATGTTAACAATGTAAATGGAACTAGAAATAGAATAAGACTAAGGAAAACGTGAAACGATCAAATAAATCAAATATTGAATGTCAGCCACGTGAGGAGTCAAAGAAATCGACGCGCGTGCATGACACGATGTATGAATGTTGAGGAAGCGAGAGAAATAAGTCCGGAAAGAAAAGTGTGGCAGTCCATTCTTTCTGCCTACCCCTTCGGGAGGCGGCATGATGGTTAGTTAGTTATATGGATTCGTTTTACTTCTTTTTTTAAATTGTTCTCTACTTTTTTTTTTATTATTATATTTATAAACGCATTGGAAAATGTCTGTAATGTTAATGTTTTTTTTTTATAAATTCAATTTTTTATAAATTGAAGTCGGGTGGTGGTCTAGGGGATAGAACCCTTGACTCCTAATCTAGGGGACTTGGGTTCGAGCCTGGACACGACCAGATTCCTTCTTCATAATAATGAGCTATTTTCTGCTCATGTTGAAGATTGTAAAATAAATTCTAACATGATTGGTTGTGACATTTTACGCAAGTGTAATGTCTATTTTTTACCCGCTGTAGGGCACAGTCGTGTAGTTAACCCCTCTCATATGGAATGAGTTAAAAAATGTACATTTGTCAGAAAGAATTATAATTTATTTTTCATTTGTGCAGGTCCCTACACAGGTCGATCTCCAGAGCTTATTCCTCTCTTGCGAGGCGTCCTGTCCAACCCCAACTGTGAATATAATGCCAACACCGTCCCTATCAGGACCCTGGCTCACTGGGCCAACTGCAGCGTTGACGATTCCACAAATAGTAAGTCCAGAAATGTACAATTATCTTTTGTGTGGCCTATTAACCTTTCCTTGCCAGTACTGCGTAGCTAGCACACGTTTTACCTGTTTATTTATTTATACATGATACACAAATGAGATGATCAGTTTGAAAAAATGTGTTGACAGTAATCCTTCCCTCCTCAGTTCGAGGGAGCTATACCCCAGCATACCCAAGAGAAATGCCGTTGGATAGAGCCAAGGCTATACCCCTATAGTATTGTTGGAATTAATGTGAACACAAGTGATAATTTGAAGAAAAAAACAACAAAAAGAACAAGAAAACAGAGAAATTAATACAATTTAAGTGGTTTTAATAGAAAATGTGTCCTCCCTTGGCTTTTATAACTTCTTCAACACGTTTTGGCATAGAATCGACAAGTTTTTTTTAGTTTTTTACAGTTTTCTGATATTTGCTGGTCTCGAAACCATGTATTGATTTACAGCCTCAATCAGTTTTGTTTTGTTGTGCAATATGTTTTTACGAAGTCTAGTTTTCACAATAGCCCACAGATTTTCAATAGGATTAAGGTCCGGTGAGTTTCCTGGCTAATCAAGGCATGATATCTTTTGGTCCTTGAAATATTTCATCACGATCTCGGACACGTGGCATGGAGCCGAATCTTGATGAAAAACTCCTTGAGCGTTGGCATCAACTTTTCTTAGTTCAGCTTCCAATCTCTGTTCTAGCAAGTCTCTGTATTTTTGCGAGTCCATCATCCCTTCGATCGGCACAAGGCATCCGGTACCTTTATAAGAAAAGCAGCCCCAAAACATCTTCTCAAACGAATGTTTAACTCTTTGATCAATATGAGCTGTCGTAATCTTTTCATTGTAATTTTTTCTAACGAAACAAGATCGCTGTCCCTGTACTAAAAAATGGCTCCCATCTGAGAACAACACTTTTCTCCAATCTTCAACAGTCTAGCTCGCATATTTTTTTGCCCAATCATATAGTTTTTTCATCATGGCAGCAGTCAATAACTGTTTTTTTTTTTGAGGTCTGATTGTTTTTCTTCCCCCTTCAATAAGTCGTTTTCGTACGGTGGAGTCATGAACAATAACTCCAGCGTGTGCTAAGTCTTGCTGAAGGTCTTGACTGGTTTTCCTAGGGTTTAATTTAGTTTCTCTAACTAAAAAGCTTCATCCCTTGCTGGTGTCTTTCTTTTCCTTCCACATTTCCCTTTTCTGTTCACTTCAATCATCCCAGTGTCCCTTTTCTGCTGCAAAATCTTGTTGACAGCTCCTAAACTTACAACACACTCCTTGGCGATTGACTCTCTTTGAGTCGTTGATGTGTGTTGATTCAAAGTCACTTTGGGAGTAATATGCATATTCACTAATAAAAACCAAATAAAGCCTTAATTCACTCAAAATTCATCATCGGCTGTCCTTCGTGTCCGAGGAAGACTGTCCTTCACGGTTGTGGGTCCGCATGTGACTGAAGAGCCCGATCCTGGACCCACATATTCTGGGGCATCTGTGGCAGGGGAAACCGCTTGTAATGGGGCTGTCACCGTCTCCCAGTGGTCTCTCCTTTCTCCTTCTCTTCCTCTCAGCGGCGTCGTCTCTGCGCCGTGCTTCAGAGTCTTGTGTGCTTTTATGTACTGCTGTTCTCCACCTAGGTCTGTGTCCTCTGCAGTCTTTTCCCAGCAATCACAGTCGATGCCAGTCTTTTGTAGTTTTACACTCAAAACACAATAATTCTTAAAAACAACAAATGCAACGCGTCTGGCTCTAATAGTGGTTTTTCTCACCTCTGTATAAAGAACAATACTGATCACCAACATTGCTATTTCCAAAGTTTTCTTGGACAATTCTTAATTATTTTATTAACTATTATTTATTTTAGTTGACAGTGTTGCCGCAGATATAAAATTAGAAAAGGAAGGAAGAGGAGCGGAAGACGATGGCCCCGTAACTGTCAACAAGCACGTCTACCACCACAGGCAAGCTCTTCGGTAAGTTTTTTTTTTTTAATATTTTTAACGGCTACTGACATCTATTGTCAAAGACTCTTAATACATGTTTATCCTCCTCTTCCTAAGCACAAGAAACTTTATTCGTAAGAAGAGTTAGAGAAACGAAAATAAAAATTGTCCGTGTATATTTTAATATGTAACTAACTAACTAACTAACTAACCATCACGCCGTCTCCCCGAAGGGGTAGGCAGAAAGAATGGACTGCCACACCTTTCTTTCCTGACATATTTCTCTCGCTTCCTCAACATTCATACATCGTGTCATGCACGCGCGTCGATTTCTCTGACTCCTCACATGGCCGACATTCAATATTTGATTTATTTGATCGTGCCACGTTTTCCTCGGTCTTCCTCTATTTCTGGTTCCATTTACATCATTAACATATAATTTTTTACCATTCTTTCTTCATTCATTCTTTCCATATGTCCAAACCATCTTAATGATCCTTTCATTATTTTGTTCATGACACCATCATTCGCACCGCATTCACTTCTTATATTTTCATTCGACACTCTATCATACACAGAGTATCCACACATTCGTCTAAGAGATCTCATTTCTACTGCATTTATTCTACTTTCATCCTTCTTTTGCCAGTTCCATGCTTCGCTTCCATACATAAGGGTCGGTAGAAGAACACCATTGTGCACTGCCATTCTAGCTTTTTTGGATAGGTTTTTGTTTGCGATGACAACTTTAAGTGCACCATTCACTTTGTTGCCTGCCCCAACCTTCTTTCAATATCCCTCTCCACTCGCCCATCTCTTGTAAACATACTACCTAAATACACGAACTCAACTACTTGCTCCAAATTTTCACCATTCACGCTAATGTTGCAGACTGTCGTGGTTTCTTCCTTTTCAAAAATCATTACCTTGGACTTATTAACATTCATCATCAGATCATTTCGCATGCATACCTCATACATACAATTCACCAGGACTTGTAGTTCATGCTCGTTGTCAGCAAGTAGAACAGCATCATCCGCATACAAGAGACAGCTTACTGACACTCCGCTCATTTTGGCACCTACATCCAACCCTTTCAGCTCTCTCATACAATTGTCCATATACAGATTAAATAACCACGGGGACATTACGCAACCTTGTTTGACACCTTTATTGATATCAAACCAGGCTGTAAGATCTCCATTTACTCTGACACTAGCAGTGCTTTCCGTGTATAGTGACTTAATGGCCGTGATCAGTTTTGTACTTATTCCATATTCAGACAATATTTTCCACAACTTTTCTCTATTAACGTAATCATATGCTTTTTGTAAGTCGACAAATGCACAGAAAAGTTTGCGATTTTTGGCCAGAAACTTCTCTGTCAATGTACGAAGTCCAAAAATTTGATCCATACATCCTCTGCCATTCATAAAGGCACCTTGCACATCCCAAACTTTGTCACTCGTCAATTTTCTTACTCTTTCTATTAAAATTCTGCCATAGACTTTACCAACGACACTTAAAGACTAATAGCTCTGTGGTTTCCACATTCCATACGCGATCCTTTTCCTTTGTACAGGGGCATAATTACTGCTCTCCTCCAGTCTAGCGGCGTATATCCCTCCTCCAAGCACTGGTTAAATAACTTACATAACCATGTAGAAACCACTTCGCCACCGCTTTTAATAAAGTCTATGGCAATACAATCAAACCCAACAGCTTTTCCACTTTTCATTGCACTCACGGATCTTTTCATCTCATTCGTACTTATTTTTTCAATATTATTCATAGGTCCCGCACTCGCACTAGCTGTCATATTTTCGATCACGCTTGTATCACCACCATACATCTCCTTAAAATATTCCATCCATCTTTCTTGTATGATCTTACTCTCCGTTAACATTCTTCCCTCGTTGTCTAAAATTGCTTTCACACATCCACTATCAGGAGGATTTCGGGCTTTTTTAACTTCTTTCCAAAACATTTTTAAATTTGCTTGGAAGTTGTTTGTCATTTTGAGCCCTTCTTCCTCCTTCAGCTTTTCTTTCCGCGCTTTCACTACCGACTTCACTCTCTTCTTGCATACCTTATACAAATCTTTTGCTCTTTCATACTTAACTCTGTCATTCTTATTTATCGACAACATATTCAACCAAGCATCTTTCTTCTCTTTAACAGCAATCTTTACGTCATCATTCCACCATGCATCCCCTTTCCTTCTTCCTTGTACACACACACCACACGATTCTTTCGCTGATTCACACAAACTCTCCTTCAAGTATTTCCAGGTCTCGTCAATACTCAACTCACTTACATCCCGCTCACTCAATCTATCTTTCACTTTTCTTACGAAATTATTTCTTACGTCATTGTTTTGCAGTTTTTCAACTTTGACTCTAGTCGGTGCGGCTACTGTTTTGCTTCTTCTGGTTCGCCATCCCCGGAATAAGATCACTTTTGCCACTACTAAAAAATGATCCGTTTCCAGTTCGGCTCCCCTGAAGACCCTTGAATCAACAGTATCCGCCCGTAATCTAGAGTCTACAATGACGTAATCTATAATGGACCTTTCAAATCCTCTTTCCCAAGTATAGAGATGGATTCTCTTATGATCGAAGATGGTATTTGATACAAAGAGACCCCATTCTATACACAATTCAAGCAGTCTCCTTCCATTATCATTTATTCGTCTATCACCAAACGTACCCAGACATTCCTCGTACCCACTCCTACGGATTCCCACCCAACCGTTCATATCACCTGCTATTATCAATCTTTCGTTTTCACTCTTACACACCAATGTCTCTCTCACTTTGTCCCAAAACTCATCTTTACTCGCCTCATTTTCGTTGTTACCAGGGGCGTATCCAATTAAAAGGAAAACTCTTGTTAACCCGATCTTGAAGCGAATCCACATGAGTCTTGGGCTAACACATTTATAACCTTTCATACATTCTACCATCCTTGGAGCTAGCACCGCCGCCACGCCTTGGCATGCTCTGTGGTCATTCGGCACACCCGACCACAGAACAAGCTTATCCGCATGCTCCAAGGAACCACACTCTTTCATCATACATTCAGTCACACATAAAACATCTAAACACTTATTATCCATTTCTGCACACATCTCATTCAACTTTCCTTCCATACCTCCCCTTATATTCCATGTACCGATGCGGCACTCCACCCTTCTCTGTTCGCCCCTGCGGGAGATGCGGTGTGATGGGTTGCGGACCTCATCGCCACCAGTAGGCATCACCCGCACACACTTAAATGCTAAATCATTTACAAACTACATCTAAAATAAATTCAATTATATAAAATAAATAAATAAAATAAAATAAATCATAAAATAATAATAACAAAATATAACACATAAAAAAAAAAAAAAAAAAAAAAGAAGTTATAACACATAAGCTATTTTCTAAGATAATATCCTTTCATTAAAAGTTTGTTTCTCCCGTTACCACCGTTATATTAATAAAATTTTAGTTAGTTAGGCACTTTAAATAGTTTAATTTCCAGCAAGCACTTCAATATGAATCAAAAGAATTTTTCAAATAGACATCGGAACAAATGTACATAAACGTTCGAAAAATAAAATTATGAAAACCAATTTGGCTCCTGTCAAAACACTTCACATAAACAAAGTAATTATATTTTTCACCACCAAAACAGCACAAAGGTATAAATTTTCACAATCAAATATTATTTTGGGATGGCAAGATGCGTATTGGCCAGGATTAGTCTCACATGGATCATTTATATATAAATTTTGTCCACTAGTTGACGATGTTTTAAAAAAAGGTCAATATTATAATTTGCTCATCCAACAGGACACACCCAACACGTATACGAGGTAACGAACCACAAAGTACTGTTTTAAACATATAAACATTTTTTAAAAATCACTTATACGCCTAAAAACTCCAGTTTTATTGGAGAAGCCCGCGACCAAACCACACCAAACCAATATATATGTAACTTAATATTATTGGTTTGGTGTGGTATATTACAATTTTAATATGTAACTTAATATTAATTACTTTTGTGCAATTTAAAGTAAATGTTTATGGTGTAAATGGAACTAGAAATAGAGGAATCAAATAAATCGAATATTGAATGTCGGCCATGTGAGGAGTCTCAGAAATAGACGTGCGTGCGTGGCACGATGCATGAATGTTGACGAAGCGAGAGAAGTGTATGAAAGAAAAATGTGGCAGTACATTATTTCTGCCTACCCCTTTCGGAGAGACAGAGTGATGGTTAGCTAATTAGTTACAATTTACGTACTGTATGGAAGCGAAGCATGGAACTGGCAAAAGAAGGGTGAAAGTAGAATAAAAGCAGTAGAAATGAGATCTCTTAGATGAATGTGTGGATACTCTGTGTGATAGAGTATAGGGTTAAGATAGAGTGCCGAATGAAAATTTAAGAAGTGAATGCGGTGCGAATGATGGTGTCATGAACAAAATAATGAAAGGATCATTAAGATGGTTTGGACACATGGAAAGAATGAATGAAGAAAGAATGGTAAAAAAAAGTATATCGCACCGTGAGTGTAAAACCGAGATAACTGCAAATAAAAATTTTGGAGATATGGGAGTTTAAAGACTTCATATTGCTTGGAAAAACTGGGTTTTTTTTTAAATAAACCAATGATTTTCGGTTTATAGTAATATACCTATAAACCGAAAATCATTGGTTTATTTAAAAAAAACAGTTTTTCCAAGCAATATGAAGTCTTTAAACTCCCATACCTCCAAAATTTTTATTTGCAGTTATCTCGGTTTTACACTCACGGTGCGATATGTTAACGATGTAAATGGAACCAGAAATAGAGGAAGACCGAGGAAAACGTGGCACGATCAAATAAGTCAAATATTGAATGTCGGCCATGTGAGGAGTCAGAGAAATCGTCGCCCGTGCATGACACGATGTATGAATGTTGAGGAAGCAAGAGAAATATATCAGGAAAGAAAAGTGTGGCAGTCCATTCTTTCTGCCTACCCCTTCGTGAGATGGCATGATGGTTAGTTAGTTAGTTACATACTATAATTAAAAAAAAATTGGGATCATTTGCATCTTGCTATCTATAAGTGTACAGTAAAAGTCCGTTAATTCGAAATTTAAGGAATCCTATTTCCAAAAAAAATTCGAATTACGAATTACACGATCACCAAAAAAAAATATATATTGTGCCTATTGCTGAAGGCTTCGAACATCGCGGCCATTTTTTTGTTCTGTCAAAATAACTAACTAACCATCACGCCGTCTCCCCGAAAGGGTAAGCAGAAAGAATGGACTGTCACACTTTAACCGATGCGGCACCATCCTTCTCTTTTCGCCCCGTGGGAGCCTAGGTGTGATGGGTTGAGAACTTCATCGCCACCAATAGGCGTCTTCCGCGCACACTTCGATAGTCCAACATCCACAGAATAAATCTAAAACAAATAATATAAAATACAATGATATAAAATAAAATAACGAAATAAAAATAATTGAACACAAAATGTTCTTTTTAGATGGTGCACATATTGTCTATTTAATTCATGTTCCACGTATCTACCGTTTTTTTTTAAATTTACTGCTATTTCTGTCAAAATTATAAGTATAAAGTCAAGTGTTCATAATAATAATAACAATAGTGTTTGTATAACATAACCACGTTTTTATTGTTCTAATGGCGCTTTGAAATTATAATCAACTTTTTTATTGGTTAAAAGAATCCTACAGGCATCTCATACAAATAAAAATAAAACAATATAAAAATTAATACAGTGAAACCCGGATTTTATGTTTTCCCGCCATTTGCGTGTAATTATTTCAGTCCCGATAAATTTTAGTACTTTTTTTCCCGCAATTTACGTCGAAAATATTTAAAATAGTCCCGATATATTTTAGTTCATTTTTTTTCCGCAATGTACGTCGAAAATATTCAAAATACGCGAGACGCGCACTTGACACATTATTTCAGTCGTGATTGGTCAGCGAGCGACGTTGCGATTGGTCAGCATACTGCGTCCAGCGACATCTTTCAATTTTGGCCGTTTTTGTCCTATCATTTAGGGATGCGCAAAACGACTCATCTCAGGGATCTGATCTGAACGAATCGCTCAGCAAAGTGAAGTGAGTCGACTCTTTTTCACGACTCACGACTCGCTGAGATGAGTCGTTTTGTAAAGTGAGCCGATTCTTTTTAACGATCCACGGTTCACAATTTTGAGTTGAAATTATTTTGGTGACCTTTTTTTTTTTGCTCCTCGGCCAAAATTTTTAGTTTCGATTGCCGAAAAAAAAAATTATTGGTGACCTTTTTTTTTTTTTGCTCCTCGGCCAAAAATTTTTGATTTCGATTGCCGAAAATGAATCGGCTCACTTTGTTGAGCGAAACCGTTCAACTCAGATCCCTTAAACAGCTCACTAAAAAGAGTCGACTCTTTTGCATTAATATACGATTCACCCAGCGGATCATTGAGCTGCCGCTCTTTTTTTATGGATCATCGCTCACCCGCTCACCAAAGTGAGTCGACTCGTGAGCGGATCGCACATCCCTAATCATTACCATTCGGTTTTCGAGTCGACTTGATTTGTAACGCTTTTGACATTCGCGATTGTTGTTTACATAGTTTTTACGTTTTGTTTTATTCCCTTAAGTTTATTATTTTCTTCCTTTTTATATACTCATTCTGAAGTAATGTCACAACAAAAACAAATTTGTCTAGCTTTGGAATTTCTCTTTGAAACTTTGTGAAAGAAAAATTGCTAATTTATAGAAAAGAAATTATGGCTACACGAAAGATGCTGAGTATAAAGATATATTATGTAATGAAGGTATCCTTTTCACATAGTGTTCTCATTTTATCACTTTGCACTTTTTTACCGCGTGATATTTTCAAGAGAAATACATAATATATAGAAATCTCGCTTATACTTATGTATGTAATCGCTCGAACCTGATTCTTTCTCATGTGATATTTCACTTAATATTGATGTATCGTTTGAATTATTCGAACACAAACTACATTTTGATGAAGAACATTACGAATTACGCGATATTTCGATTTAACGGTAAAATTTACTATGAAAAGTCAATTTTTGGACCGAGCAAATTATGAAAATTTCGAATTACGAAATATCGTTTTTCGAATCAACAGACTTTTACCGTACTGCTGTACTTGGATAGCAAGAATTAGTCCTAACTCTCCAGCTTTCTCCACATTCATACAGCGATTAAAATACGCACATCAATTCTTCCGACTTCTAACATGGCCGACCCTTAGATTTTTATCAATTTGATTCATTAGGTACCTTCCTCAGTCTTTAACCGCCCTACCAAAAAAACAAGCAGGTTTCTTATTAATGAAATTTAATTATATACTAATTTTAATTTTTTTAATTACGAAACGTCAAAACTCGGCCGCACACTTGGCCTGCCCCTTGTAAAACTATCATATTTATGAAGACTTGTGCTCAAGTTTTGATGGCACACGCGTGTATCCCTAAAACGTTGTACATTTTAGGTACATTACTTTTTCGGAAAAAACAAGCAGGTTTCTTATTAATGAAATTTAATTATATACTAATTTTAATTTTTTTAATTACGAAACGTCAAAACTCGGCCGCACACTTGGCCTGCCCCTTGTAAAACTATCATATTTATGAAGACTTGTGCTCAAGTTTTGATGGCACACGCGTGTATCCCTAAAACTTTGTACATTTTAGGTACATTACTTTTTCTCAAGCCCGTACGTGATACGGGATATCGTAGAATGGTACAATCAAAATGAACGTATCACGTGGTTCAAATAGGTAGGGTGGTTAATGACCTATATTCCATTCACATTGTTAATGTAATCTTTCTTAAACATTCTTTCTTTATCCATGCGTTCCATATACCCAAACCAATGCAGTGATCCTTTCATAATATTTTCCTATGCTTTGCTTTCCTTCCTGATGTCAGCATTTGAAATTCTGCCGTACAACGTTTTACCATACGTACGTCTGAGGCAGTGGCGGTACTCCAATAGAAGCCCAGAGCCCTAACCCACCAAATCACATTCCAACAATGTTCCCATTAGACGTAAGAGGGATAGCCACAAGAGCCGAACCTCTGTAAGCCAGAAGAAGTTTTGATTAAAAATTTCTTACGCATTGTGGGTTTCTGGGCTTCTATGGGAGTACCACCACTGTTCTAAGGGATCCCATCTACCGCATTTAACGCTGCTTTCATCCTTCTGCCAGTTCCATGCTTTGGTTACATACATAGTATATTATTATTATTATAAATCAACTGTGTGAATTAAGTTTGAAGTTACCGGTGTGTGAATAGAAGGTCACTGACATCATCCATCGGGTGGCAACTCTAAAATGGCAATGGGCAGGTCACGTAGCCAGAAGCTCAGATGAAAAGTAGACAAGGAGACTGCTGACTTGGAGACCGTGGACGGCAAAGAGAAGTGCAGGGCGACCGCAACTACGGTGGAAGGATGATCTGAACAGACACGTCGGAATTACCTGGATGCAGTCTGCACAAGACAGAGTGACATGGAAGTGAATGGAGGAGGCCTTTGTCCAGGAGTGAACAGAAATAGGCTGAGGAAGAAGAATGGAGTACGGAGTCGTGGGAGACCGAGGAAAACCTGGCATGACCAGATTAATCAAATTTTAAAGGTTGGCCATGTTAGAAGTCGGAAGAATCGACGTGTGTGTATGGACTGGCTGTATGAATGTGGAGGAAGCTAGAGACGTGTCAGAATCGAGTAGTCTGGCGATCCATTCTCTCTGCTTACCCTTTCAGAGGAATGGCATGATGGTTTGTTTGTTTGTTTGTATTATAAAGCTCCTGTTTTACATACTTCAATCCCATTTTCTTGCAGGAATGCTGTCCAGGAGTGGCTGCCGGAATTCTCAATAGAAAAAAATTCCACCGTACCGATAGCCAAGCCCCAACCAGTTGTCAATAGTAAGTGGCAAACTTGTGTAGTCAAGTTATACTTATTTATTTCATATTTATTGTTTCTTGATGTAAAACTCGTAAACGTCTTCTTCTTCTTCTTTTTGTCCTGTCACACCTCCGTGGTGCATAGGGCTTCAAGGAACCTTCTCCACCCGACTCTATCACATGCCTGATGCCTAACATCATACCAAGTGAGGCCTGCTGCCTTAACCTCGTCCTGCAGGGCTCTTCTCCAGGTGGCTCTAGGTCTGCCTCGCTTCCTCTTTTGTGACCAGTCTAGTGCACCCTGAGCGATGCAGGTTGCGTTCCGTCTCAGAGTGTGACCGATCCACTGCCATTTGCGTCTAGCGACTTGTTCTCTAATTGGCTTTTCGCCTACCATGGTCCAGAGAACGGCATTTGACACTGTTCGGGGCCAATAGATCTTGAATATTGAGCGAAGGCACCTATTTATAAACACCTGGAGTTTTCCAATAACGTCCGCAGCAGATTTCCAAGTCTCACATCCGTACAGCAGTACGTTTTTAACGCTACTGCTGAATATTTGGAGTTTGAGCTTTCTCGAAATGATACTGGAACGGGTGAAGCATAGCGAAAGCTCCCCTTTGAGTCTGCTGGCTACATCTTCCTCCGTACCTCCCGAGCCTGTTATCATACTACCGAGGTAGCAAAAGCTGTGTTCACTTTGATGTTCCAGGTCTCTTCCCTGTATAGCAATATTGACCAAATATAGCACTTGACCATTCTCTATCTTAATTATAGTTTCCCTTAAAACAGGGTCATCGAAAAATAATGCCAACATTTAATATAACTTATAAAAAAACTAAAAACTATTAGAGGTAATTCAATGGTTTTGATCTTAAAATGTGCGGAAAAAGATTTTTAAATTTTTGTATCTTAGTATGTTTCGATGTTTTGGTGGTCGGCCTGGGCTAGATTTTTTCTCCATAGTCCCTGTTTCCTTAACCTTTCCCTTACGGTGCTAAAATAAAAACGTGCGTTCCGGTGTAGGGTAGTCAGTACGCGTTAAAAAATTTGCGATTTTAAATCGGAAAAATAGGAACATTCATAGCTAATCCCCTTATATAATTATAATTGAAGTCAAAAATTATAATAATTGAGATTTAATTGCTAAAAACATTTAAAAAACCATCTGGCAACGCTCACGGAACGGGCATAGGTCCGCTCTGGTTGCAAGCCCGAAAGCAACTGCCGGCGCGGCGGGACGGCGAAAGTGAGAACATTGAGCTAGAACATATGCAAGAGTGAGATGCGAATATAGTGTGACGCACTCAAATCGCTGTTTATACGCGAATTTGTTTTTGATTTTCACAAAATACCTCCGATGTACCCGATAAATTCTGATTATTATTAATATTATTTTTTAAATCAATGCGTAAATATATTATGGAGGAATACCTAAAATCTTAACCTTGTATTTATTATATTTATAGAGATATTGATGGTTTTTAGAAGCAACGTGTAGAAGATACCCATCATAAGGAAGGGAGGGGAGGTTATCGAATGATAGCTTTGTAATCAGGTACAGTTTGTCCTGGATAAGTTCTCTGAAACAACCGTCGTACACTGACTTTATGACTTTGACTCTGCGTATCAAATAACGCACTGTGCTTTTTGTTGAACAGTCAACATCGTACTGAACGTACGTCGTTGGCACGCCCGCGGCCGACCTTGGCTACTGCGCATCTAGTGCGCGCATAGTAAGGTCATACCACCTCCAAAACAAAACTTACGCTCACCAGCTAGCGTTCAGTGACAGAATTACACGTTTAACATAAAGGGTTTCGGTGCTATAATTTTTTTTAAATATTTGCATTATTTTGCGATGACCCTGTATAATAGTATTAAAAATTTTGAAGTGTAATATTCTTTGGAATATGATTTAAAATGGCCCGCTAATTAATTTTCTTAACTTGTGAATTGTATTGTATAATAAGAATGATAAAATCCTTATTATTAAAAGTGTAACCAACCACACGATCTGAATTTAAAATAACATTATTCTATTCAGTACATGAGATTAAGTACCCACATTTAGAACATTTTTCAAATCAAGTGGCGAGTACTCTAATCCAATGTTGCCATTTTTTAATACTTACCCAGTTGACAGAGTAAACAAATTTGAATCACCTACCTTTGAAAGTGAAAACATGCTTTTTTTTTTATAGATAAACTTAAATAGATAAACTTTTTTTATAGATGAATAAACTGTGGATTTCCATAATGACAATTTTTTATGAATTAAAACACTGTTTTATCCATTTTGAGTTTATTTTTTAAGGCTTTACACTCTCATCATGGGGAGAAAGATTTAAACCATATAAAAAATAATATATCGCAACTTCGGTAAGACAAGGGCATAATTGTTAAAAATTCTCAAAACGAGTTAAGTATGCCGATGTATTTTAAAAATATCCCTTTATCTGAAGGAACAAAGTCGCTCATTAAGTTCAGTCTCATTTTGCCAGAGGGGCGATAGTGTATGATCAATATAGCCAGAATAACATGATATTATTCTTCAAAAATCTTAACCCTTACCACTCCTTTGTCGAATGCCAGCCGACATCGCTATATGTACGCTACAACTCAGTTGTCGGCTGGCGGCCGAATGTATTTTCGCGCGCAAAACTTGACACGTGTCGTTGTTTCTTGTGATTTTGACTGTTTTCCGTTTTTATTTTACGATAAAATAATCCTTGCAAATTCACATAACCTAAAATGGCGGGAACTTCGCGTGATACGTCATGCAGAGGAGAGATTAGAGTACAAGCCCCACTTCATTGCGAAACTGGACAAAGGTTCTAAAGACTGTACTGTGTGCAGTAACAGAAAGATTCCAGGGGGAAGACGGGAAATAGTGTAGTTTTGTGAGACCTGTTCCAGAAAACGTGGTCTCCATCCTGGAGATTGTTTTAAAACTATGCAAAACTATAATTAGTCCATAATCATTAGAAATGAATTTTTAACGAATTTTTTTTGTAACTACCTATCAATAAAAATATTTTGACATTATTTAAATTAGAGTTGGCTGACAAATAATATCAAAAAATAATGGAGTGGTAAGGGTTAAAATGTCATATTGAAAAATTACAAAACGTGCAATTGTGCCCTTGTCACCGAAGGTACGATGTTTTGTTCTCCCGGTGATGAAGTTGAAAAGCCTTCGAAACATGTAAAGAAAAATAAACGCCCTTGTGGCAGAGTGGTAAGAGCTCTGATTCCCATCCCGAAGGTTCTGGGTTCGATTCCCGGCGATGGCAGTGTGATTGTCACACTGTCTTTGGTCTGACGTAGTATTCTCGTGACAATAAAATGGCGATAGATTGGCTACTTGTCACATGTCACGAGAATCAATATATCAGCTTAAACAAATTGTATAGTGTAATTGGGTTCAAGCGACCTGTTGTATACGTAAAAAAAAAAAAACTCAAAAGTGGAAAAAACGGTGTTTTAATTCATAAAAAAAAATTTCAATTACGTGCAAATTCCACAGACAAAAAGATTCAACATGATTTATTATGTCACCTCACATGTGCCATACGATCGCAACAACAAAGTTATGTTGTCACATCAGAGGTGACATACGTTCGTTAAGGGTTTACTACCTAGCACATGTCATGAGTATCAATATTAGAGTAGCTTTATGATGTATTGAGCTGTTCAACAAAATAATAATAATATGCGTTTGGTTGGTAACACTTTATTTGTGAGATCATTGTTCACCGTTGAATGATGTGCGCGGATATAACATCGCCCAGTGGCCGCAGTTCCCATCCTGCCCATCATACCCATGGTGAACACCTGCATGACGCTGACCACACCGAGCACCACCTGCTCGCAGTCGCAGGCCGTGCCCACCCTCAACACCACCCATCTCCAGGCCCTCGCCGATGTCTGCACTACCGTGAGTTCATCTATACTTCTTCTCTGCTTAAAATATTACATTAAAAAAAAAAGGGTTGGAATTAGAAACAAAATAAATGGTGCACTCAAAGTCATTACCGCAAATATGCATATATCGACTGAAGCAAAGATGGCAGTGCACAATGGAGTTCTAGTGCCGACCCTTATGTATGGAGTTGGCAGAAGAAGGATGAAAGTAGGATAAATGCCGTAGAAATGAAGTCACTAAGAAGAATGTGCAGAAAAACAATGTAAGATAGAATATCTAATGATGAAGTAAGAAAGGAATGTATGGCGGGTGAATGCGTGATAAATAAAATTAAGAAAGGATTACTAAGATGGTTTGGATATATGGAACGAATGGATGAGGGAAGAATGGTGAAAAAGATGTATACAAGTAGTGTAAATGGGAAAAGAAGTCGAGGAAGGCCAAGGAAGACATGGCATGACTAAATTAATCAATTACTGAAAGGCGGCCATGTTGGAAGTAGGAACAATCGACAAGCGTGCATGTTACGATGTGTGAATGTAGAAGAGACGCGAGAGTTATATCAGGATAGAACAATGTGGCGATCCATCCTCTGCCTACCCCTGCGGCGAAACAGCATGATGGTTAGTTAAAAAAAAAACTCTCAAAGGCTATAAACTAACCAAAATTAGTCTTATTAGCCCAGCCTGCCGATGCCAGCTAGCGTGGTGAAAGCGGTCGCTGTCAAAATAAAGATTATAAATAGACCTTGTTAATAAAAATCCTAAAAAGCTAAAATGCCCGTGCATAATGGTGTTCTTGTGCCGAACCTTATGTATGGAAATGAAGCATGGAACTGGCAAAAGAAGGATGAGATAGAATAAATTCAAATATAAGAAGTGACTGCAGTACGAATTAAAGTGTTATGAACAAAATAATTAAAGGTTGTTAAGATGGTTTGGACACACGGAAAGAATGAATGAAGACAGGATGGTGAAGAATTTATATGTGGACTTGGACTTGGACTTGGATCTTCTGGCTTACAGAGGTTCAGCTCATGTGGCTATTCCTCCTACGTCTGATGGGAACATTGTTGGAAGGTGATTTGGTGGGTTGTTAGTTTATTCGGGGGCATGATTTGTGTGGCCCGGAGTGTTCCTCTGAAGGAGAATCTGGAAGTGTTTGGGTCGTAATTAGAGAGGTCTTTTATTGTGGGGTTGGGATGTGAAGGGAGTCCTTTGTAAAAACGTTCGGCAAGTTTCAGAATGAATTCATCTATCATCGGGATTCCCGATTCTAGGTGCAGTTGTGTAATCCTGGTCCATGAAGGCGCACCAAGCGATAAACGGATAGCCTTATTTTGCAGGATTTGGAGTTTTTGTATGTGACTCGAAGCTGCATAGCCCCAGATTGGGGCTGCATAAGTGAAGATCGGCCTTATAACCGTTTTGTATATCAGGAGTTTATTGTCGATGCTTAGTTTACTGTTTCTAGCTAACATTGGGTAGAGGGCTGAGATTGCTTTTGACGCGGCTTTGACTTTATTTGTAATGTGTGGCCTCCATGTCAGCTTAGAATCCAAGGTAATCCCAAGGTATTTGATTGTTTTGGTCCAAGGAACGTCTTGGCCGAACATTTTTATGTTGGGAATGTATGGAGGAATGTGTCTTTTGGTGAAAAGGGTCGCTGCGCTTTTACTCGGATTGATGGTAATGCGCCAGTTTCTGCACCACACCTCTAGCACATCGGCCTGTTTTTGCACCCTGCGGGTCGCGAGAAGCGGCCTTTTAGCACTGGAGATGATGCCCGTATCGTCAGCGAATTGGGCAATGTGGGTGTTCTGATCTCAGGGAAGAGGGATATCACTGCAGTAGATGTTGAACAGAGTAGGAGCCATTACTGAACCTTGGGGAACTCCTGCTCTGATAGGGCGTACAAGGGATTTGGCCTTGTTGATTTTGACGCTGAAAAGGCGATCGGACAGAAAGCTGGCTATGAGTTGAATCATAGGCAGTGGGATGTTTGCTTTTCCCATTTTGTATAACAGGCCGGTGTGCCAGACGCGGTCGAATGCTTTACTGACATCTAGGGAAAAGAAAGTGGTGAATTTGCGCGTGTTAAAGTTTGTGGCAATAAGTTCAACTACACGAAGTAGCTGATGTTGTGTGGAGTGTTGGGCACGGAAACCGTGTTGAAAATCTGGAATGGTACTCTGTTCGTGAAGTGTTGTTTTGAGTCTTGATTGTATGAGTTTTTCCAACAATTTACCAGTGCAAGGAAGAAGACTAATTGGTCTATGATTTGAAGGAGCTGTTGGGTCCTTGCCTGGCTTGGGAAGAAGGATAATGTCTGCGATTTTGTAGGGTTTCGGGAAGTATCGGAGTCTAAGGGATGCGTTGAAGATCGCTGTCAGGGCACAGTTGCCTTTGAGAGGGAGAGATTTGAGAATTTTGTTAGATATTGAGTCAGGACCTGGTGATTTGCGGGTATTAAGATATTTTATTTGTTGTTTCACCTCTCTAGGTGAGGTGAATGGGATCGGTGGAGATGAAGGAGTTTTGGCTAAGAGTTGTGAAACGTGAGATTCGATTGAGGCCACGTATAATGGATTGTCATGTTCGTTATTTGTCGTGAATTGATCTTCTAGGCTCGATGCAAATGTTTCTGCCCTGTCGGCGTCGGAGTACACTAATCCATTTGGACCTTGTAACGGTGTGATTCTTGAGTGGGGTTTGCGAAGATTTTTGGATAATTTCCAGAAGGCTGTCTTGTCGTCATCGTTTAATGACTCTAGATAATCCATCCAGCGGTCATTGCGTAAGTCGGTGATGGCTTTTTTGACGTCAATGTTTAGTTTGTTGAGAAGTGTTTTATCCTGAGGTTGTCGATATTTTTGCCATCTTTTTCTAATGGTATTTTTGTGGCGTATTATCTGTTGGATATCGGCAGGTAGATTTGGTCTGTATATGTCGTTGTCTACAACTGTGGTTGCATTTTTTAGAGCAGTCTGTAGGAGAATTTATATGTAAATGACATGAATAGAGCTAGAAATGGAGGAAGGCCAAGTAAAACGTGGCACGATCATAACAATCAAATATTAAATGTCGGCCACTTGAGGAATCGGAGAAATCCAAGTGCGTGCATGATACGATGTATGACTGTAGAGGTATGATAAGAAGTATGTCAGGACAGATCAATGTGGTGGTCATTAATTTGTCAGTTTTGCTAATCACCAAGAATGGAACATCTTTGTATAATATATATTAAGTCTTTTGATAACTCTTTGAAAATAAGTGGACAGATATAATTTTTAGTTGATTCTCAGGTCTCGGCCGCGGAGAACTTCAATCCAACATCGAATCCGATCATGAACTCCCTCGTCTCTCCGACAAAAGTAGTGACAAACGATTCGATTCAAAATCCGATCCCGCAACTGGTGACGTCAAATATCTCGTTGCCGGCTGAAATTCCCGTTTCGACGATACCCGTCCCGATAATGGGAATTAAAGCATTCCGCAACCGGGACGGCGAAAGCTTAAAAGACAAATGCACCGAGGCGGAAATGCTAGAGATCTCGTGCGAGCCCCTGGAAGCCTCGAGTGTCTCGGCAATGCCGAACATAACCGTTATGTCCAACACTCAAAATCAGCTTTGCACCGTGTCCGATTGCTTGGAGCTGAGGGTGTCGCATATGGAGGACAAGGATAAATTGGTTTTGAATAATCTCGGCGAAGCTATTTCACCCGACGTGAAAGTCGACGTGACGGACGAAGACAGCAACGCGGACATCATCGTCGATGACCTGGACGATCGGATAGACCATAAGGAGGTTCAGAATGGTGCTATGAGTGTCGGAGGTAAATATTATTATTTTATAAGTCTTTATGTCGTTACATACTGTGCTAGACAAACTGACATTCTAATTAAATTAATATAGAAATAACCTTTAATGTAGTATTATATTATGAAACCTTCAATGCGTGTATGGAAGCGAAGCGTAGAACTGACAAAAGAAGGATGAAAGTAGAAATGAGATTTCTTAGACGAATGTGTGATACTCTGTGTACGATAGAGTGTCGAATGAAAATATAAGAAGTATATGCGGTGCGAATGATGGTGTTATGAACAAAATAATGAAAAGATCATTAAGATGGTTTGGACATATGGAAAGAATGAATGAAGAAAGAATGTTAAAAAAAAAAATTATGTTAACGATGTAAATGGAACTAGAAATAGAGGAAGAGCAAGAAAAACGTGGCACGATCAAATAAATCAAATATTGAATGTCGGCCACGTGAGGAGTCAGAGAAATCAACGCGCATGCATGAAATGATGTATGAATGTTGAGGAACCTAGAAAAATATGTCAGGAAAGAAAAATGTGGCAGTCCATTCTTTCTGCCTACCCTTTAGAGATGGTGTGGTGGTTAATTAGTTAGTTACATATACAATGTGAATACAAACGGGCTAGTTATATCTCTCTCTCTCCCTTTGCCATTTTACATTTTCTGGGGACGATCCGCTATGTACGAAGAAGCCGTATGTCAGGACAGCTGTGTAGTGGTCCATCTTCTCTGCTTTACCCTAAAGGGAAACAACGTGATGGTTAGTTATCATCCAAATCATTTTTATAAATGAAATAAGCAATAATTTCATTCAAAATAGGAATACAAAATGCTCGCAAACGTTTATATTTGTATATGTGACTCGTCATTTGTATATATCTCGGTGACCTTCTAAATGATTCCAGAATCTCCTTGCACGATGAGTCCACCGCACACGGCGGAATCAGACATGGAGTGCACTCCGGAAAACGAAACGGCCGCGTCCATCGGCAGCCTGAAGAACCTCGGGAAGCCCGAAGGAATCCTTTCAAATTCTGGCAGCCCTTCCAACGACATAGACGTGGTCATGGCTGATACTAATGAGGTGAGACAAAGATTATAATTTTGGTCGTGGTTTTAATGGTAAAACTCTATTATAATTCTAGTTTTCTTCTTCTTCCTAGCCTTCCTTCCACTGCTGGATGTAGGCCTCTTCCATCTGTCTCCATTTTTCTCTATCCTGTGCCACTTCAATCCATTTTTTCCCGGCGACCACAACAATATCGTCGGCCCATCTCTTCTGCGGCCGACCGACACCCCTTTTGTTTTCCCATGGCCTCCACTTTAAGACTTTGGGAGTCCATCTTGAACTTGGCTGTCTGGCTACGTGTCCTGCCCATTGCCATTTCAATTTTGCGATCCGATCCATGATATCGGCGATATTTGTTCGGCATCTGATTTCTGTATTTGTAATTCTATCACTCAGACTTATGCCCAACAATTTGTGGACAGTATTTATGGTCAGGGACATTGTTTCCAAACCATGTCATCGCAGGCAAGATGCATGCTTCGTATATTAAAAACGCATTTTTTTTTTAGTTTCGCATTGATTTTTTGATTATTTATATATAATAAAAGTCCTCACATTAAGCCCCCGTTTGAGAATGCCCTTGCAAGGCGAATTTTTTTATATATAAATAATGAAAAAATCGCTGTAAACTCAAATAAAAATCGCTTTTTTAATACACACTCAAAAGAAAATATTTTACGAGGGTAGTCTCAGAAGTACCTGACCTGACCAAAAAAACACTTCATTTAAATATTTTTATTTCTTAGATAATCCGTTGTTTTTGCGGAAACACTTTGATATTTTCAACGTTATTAACTGTTTAAATAAAAAAACTTTGTTATAAATATCACAATTGATTATATGTTGTCGCGACAGCTGTTTTGCTAACCGAGACGTTGATTGTAAGACCATAAACCACCCACCCCACCAAATCACCTTCCAACAATGTTCCCATCAGACGTAAGAGGAATAGCCATAAGAGCTGAACCTCTGTAAGCCAGAAGATCCAAGTCCAAGGGATTCGAACCGGAGTCCAACCATTCAAGAGAAGCCAAGCTAACCGCTCAACCACCTAACTATTTATACTGGTCGCCAAATTTCGAATATATAAGCAACGGTAGGCTTTTTTTCTAGATATTGGCTAGCAATTGCGCTTTCTTACTTTACTATGTCGGGCCTTCCCTTCTTAAGTCTTTTTTTCAAGATTGTAAAGAGAAAATAATCTGAGGAAGCTAAATCTGGCGAATATGGTGGTTGAGGAAGCGATGGGAACTTTAATTTTGGCCATTACGATAACGAATGTGTGGATTTATATATATATTTTTTTATTATCTCCGCCACGTTTGACCATGTCTCAGATATACATACGCATCAACTCTATGAATAATCCTTCTCTCTACCATCACTAGTTGGAGTTGCTCTGAAGTAGAAATCATTTTTATTTAACAACATTTTGAATGTATACAAATTCTTGTAGACAAATACTGGATTTCACCCATTGCGGATAAATTATTTTTATTTTACAAGGATTAATTGTATCTCAATAGAGACGAAGATGCAAATTGTTTTCTGGGAACAGAAGGTGGTGGCCGAGGCGCTTACAGGACTTATGACCTGTCATTGGTTGGGTTGAGCGATCGCTTCACGTTTAACAACATTCCCCATTCCGCCATTATGACCACCACGTCTGACAAACTTTTTGGAACTTGTATATATGGTAGGTTTCTACACCTATTTTCACATTTTTGTGTTCACTCTACACTAGCGTCATCTATATTAAGATTAGAAAGCATTAAGCAGAAAACCTTTATTAATGTACTGTGAAAGTCTATGCAAATCATACAGTACTAGATCATTTTTATTTGTTTTTTTTTATAGGAATTCATATTTAAAATTTGTTTTCTTCTAGAATGGATCTATGCAAGTGGAGAATGCGGGGAGTGGCGATATGATGGTTGAAAATGACACCAATGATAGGTACCATCAATGATATTCTTTATTTTTTTTTAAATGTAAATACTGAACCACAGGGTATATTGAAAAAAAAATGTTATTCCTTTGTATTTAACCTTTTATTTATTTATATTTTTTGTCAAATTAAAACTTTTTGCCGTATTTGAAAAAAAATATAATTTACTTATGAAATATTATATCCCGCATCGATTGTTATAGTTTTTTCTTGAAGTTAAACTAGTTTCAATTTTTCATTGTCAAACAGTTTTTGAAATTTACCGATAAATCAATTAAAGTATTTGAAAACTTGGTAAAATATTCCGGGATAACTAAAACAGATATTAGTATGTGTTCCATTTCTGCCAAATTGTCAATACAAGTCAATACGACGCAAGAATATGTCGCCAAAAGTTCTTATGAGATATTTTGTCTCTGGCAACACGAGCACTGCACCCAATGCCATCTTGAAAGTATTTACCAGGCCGTAATCACATAGACAATATTTGCAATATGGAGCTATTGTAGGCCATTAGTATGTGTCTCGTGCCGTGATCTCGTATTTTATTTCCATTATAAATGTGAAATAAATGTAAAATATGACTACGATCATATTATTATTCCTTATATACGTGTTACAAATATTTTAATGTACTATATTTGTGTTTCCGCAGTGCCGGTATGTCAATTTTACTTTCTCCTCGTGCGGGCCATTTGTAAAATATTTATTTTCTTCAGTGTGCTTACTTTATAAAAGTACTAGTAATATATTGAACACACATTGAATTGTATAATATAGTTTGTGTACAACTTTGCTATGTAAAATGTTCATAATAATCTTTCGATTTAACCTCAAAATTCATAATATATTAACTTTTAAATAATTTGTAGCACAGAAAGCTCAAAATTCATAATAATAATGCCTAATGCAATAATATCGTTAAAAATGTTTGTTTATTAATTGTTTCGAAAAATTCGCGATATTTTTACCAAAATTGTCTGACATTTGACAGCTGTCAGATGGATGGACCCAGATGTATAAACTTAACATTGCGGCTTGATAACATAGATTCAAGACGGCATTGCACTGCACCATTTGCCGAGATACCTCATCTGTGGCAACCATGGAGTTAAGTAGGTCACTAGATTCAGGTGTCAAGTAAGCTGATGGGTTAAAACTCCAGCTCACATCAATTACATCAACTTTATCATAAAAGTAAATAATAGTGTCAGCAGCTTCAATTTCAAAGACAGTGGAATACTTGTAAAGACAGTGTGCTCGAATTTGAAACCATGAGTATTTGCTAAGTCTATAAGATTTTTTTTTTGCAATGTTTACAGAGTTGCCTACATTGTAAGATCTCCGTTGTATTTATAAAATAATCTTTTAGCTGGAATTAAAAACATGTCATTTAAAATAAGACACCAAGAGATATGGACGTATACATTCATACTCTATTTGGGACAATAGAGTGCTGACATGTTCATACTCATCGAAGGGAATTTATACTTTCAATGCAACAGCATTCAATGCAGCAGCAAGACTCATTAAAGGTATTCAAACATCTCAAAGAACTTCACTGGCTTAAAAGTCCAGAAAGAATCCAGTATAAACTCTGCTGGATAGTCTTCAATGCGTTACATCAAGGCACCAAGTTATATATCCGAACTCTGTATAACGAACAGCCTAAATGCAATGAAATCCACACTTCGCTTGGCGAACTTCTCTGCAATACGTAGATTAGTTGAGCCGAAATATTGCCCTAGTACAAATTTCTGGGATTAAGGCTTGCCTTAACCTTAAATGCATAAATGATCTGACAGATTTCAGATCTAAGTTGAAAACCCATCTTTTTCATATTTCATACCCAAATTAAAACCCAACTTGTATATTTGTTTTATTTTACTTTCTTCCCGATCACGAATATCAGACGAAGCGTTCAAATTTAGATTTTTTTAGATTTAAAACATGCGCCCTTGACTTGATTACGTCACAATAACGGCGCTTTAAAAGTGAGCATATTATTATTTAAGTATTTATTTGATATTTGTTCTTGCTTAGTGAATCAAGCGACACGCTGAACATGGAAGACCTGATGCTGCTCTGCGACCTGTTCTACCTGCCCTTCGAGCACGGCAACCAGGGACTCAAGCTGCTGCAGGAGTTCAACTGGCTCAAATGTAACGCCCCCGTGTTACTGGCCTCCTCCAAGGACCACAAGAGCGGGGGGGTCAACAAGGCCGAGGTACTGATTTCTTCTTCCTCCTTTCTGTAGACCCATGTCTGTTCTCCAGAAGGTTGCTCCTCCTGTGTGTGATGGATACCCAGCTGTCACTGATATCAATATTCAATTCTCTCACTTCAACAGTCAATTGTAACTCGTCGTCACTAAATTGTACGTAACATATATATATTTTTTTTATATAACAGGAAGATACAATACATTTTTTTTAGCTATTATATTGATTCTCATGATATATGATAGATGGACATTGTCCAAATCAAGTGCCGAGAAACTATTAGTGACCCAAAGAGCCACGTTAGGAATCTTAAGCCTAAGAGACAGAGTCAGAAACGATACGGTGAGAGAAAAAAACAAAGGTCACTGACATCATCCATCGGGTGGCGACTCTAAAAAGGCAATGAGTAGGTCACGTAGCCAAAAGCTCAGATGAAAAATGGACAAGAAGACTGCTGACTTGGAGAACGTGGACGGCAAAGAGAAGTGCAGGGCGACCGCAACTACGGTGGAAGGATGATCTGAATAGACACGTCGGAATAACTTGGATGCAGTCTGCACAAGACGGAGTGACATGGAAGCGAATGGAGGAGGCCTTTGTCCAGGAGTGGAAGGGAATAGGCTGAGGAAGAAGAAGATGATTGATGGATAATCTTCTTCTTCGTTTCCTCATTATTTAGGGTTGTGATCCATGGAACTGCCCGTGGCTTAAACAAAACGTCTCCAATCGCGAGCCTTCGCGGTAGTCGGCCCTTCAACCTGGAACAATCTTCCAGGAGACCTCAAGTACATTGAGAATCAAACAGAGTTAAGATCGAGACTCAAAACGCACCATTTCACATTATCCTTTCCTAGTATAAATGTTGATCGACTATGTCAGGTGCAGCCCTCATACTAAATATGTTGATTTTTTAACTAGTTTATAAAACAGAGCATTTTCTACAGCGCCCTTGAGATGTGTAGTTCATAAAAACGGCACTCTATAAATTATCAAATTGATTATTATTATGAAGCTGATGGTTTTATCTATTTCCAGAGCCAAGAATGGCACCTGCGCGCGCGGTACTTCTCTTCCCTCTGCAGCCGGGTGTCGAGGCTGTCCCACCGGCTGGGCAGGTGCGCCAACCAGGAGCTCTCCCGCGACCTCTGCAGCTACGTGTGGGACCTGAGGGCGGTGGTCGGCCTGCTCAATTCCTATGTCCAGTGGCTGGGTAATGATCATACCATTACCATTACAAGACTTAAAAAAATATGGAATCGCCAGGGACAAAAACATTAAACTGATTACATAACGCCACCCCGTAGAAAATGGCCAAGACTCATTCAAGTTTTATGTTTTATCCTTGGGGTGAGAATTTTTTGGATGAAATAACTTCCAACACGATTAAATTTTTAAGAAAAGAACTTTATTCATGGCGTGTTACAAGTAAGGAATTGCAATTGTATTCAAAGTGACCTTCTGTCTAACTAATAACATTTGTAAATCATCATCGTTTGAAGAAATTAATCTTTATTTTTTTTTGTTTTCAGCGCTAGGGAAGTTCCCTCTCAACATTGCTAACTTCACCCAAGGGAGCTATACGTGTGAGTATTGAATGCTTTTATTATTAAATATCCTCTAGTTCAGCGGTTCTCAGAGGGTGCTTCCAGGGGCATCGCAAGGCCTCTGCGAAGACTCGCCCACGACAAGCAGCATAGTAAATCAACAAGATTACTTGGATCAAAAACTCAAAATAAAACTATTTAGTTAGATACTTGTCACTATATAACCAGGAAACAGTAGTGAGATTCTGTAAGTCTCAATGCCTACGGTGGTCTGGCCATGTGGAAAGAATGCCAGAGGGTAGAACACCACAAATTATATCCAGATGGGTGCGCCACGAAAACAGACCAAGAGGCAGACCGAGGAAAAGATGGGCGGATTGCTTGGAAGAAAATTGGGAGAAAATTGGAAGGAGCTGGGGAATGGAGAGAGATGGCCAGAGACGGAAGTCAGTGGAAGACCGTTGTGGAGGAGGCTAAGTCCCACACTGGGATGTAGCGCCGAGAAATGAATGAATTGACTTGTCATTATATCATTAATAAATCTGGAGCCAGTAAATGAGTTTGTATATTTAGGTAGTATGTTTACAAAGGATGGAGAGGGATATTGAAAGAAGGGTTGGGGCAGGCAACAAAGTGAATGGTGCAAATTGTCATTGCAAACAAAAGCCTATCAAAAAAAGCTAAAATGGTAGTGCACAATAGGGTTTTTATATCGACTCTTATGTATATAAGTGAAGCATGTTACTGGCAAAAGAAGGATGGAAGTAGAATAAATGCAGTATAAAAGAGATCTCATAATTCAAGAAATAATAAATTGATATATTATATAATATGTAGATGCTAGTGTAGTAATCTCACCAAAATGTCAGGGTTCTCCAAGGGCTGGAAGGAGGCGTTCATGTCCGGCGATCAGGAGCCGTGGGTGTTCAGGGGCGGGCTGACCGCGGACCTTCAGAGACTGCTGCCCATAGACAACGGGAACGACCTCCTGGCCTACAAGCCGCCGGCTTCCCCCACCTCCCCTCTGTACTCCATCAGACCGTATGCGGAGAGTGATAGAGAACAGGTAATCTTTTTTATTTTACCAAACATTCCAACTACAGTGAAACCTGGATTTTTACGTCCCTGTATTTAAAGTTTTCCCGCCAATTGCCTGTAATTATTTCAGTCCCGATATATTTTAGTACATTTATTACCCGCTTTTAGGGGTTTTTTTCCCCCCACAATTTACGTCTAAAAATGTGAGTTACGGGCACTTGACAACGAATCGGCGCAGTAGACACATTATTTCAGCCGTGATTGGGCGGCATTTTTCAATTTTACCGGTTAATGTCTTAAACATCAGTCCTGTCCTATTTTTAATGCTTCATTCTTAATGACATTATTCGTGATCATCATTTACATATATAATAGTTTTTTCATTTTTTGTTTTGTTTTATTCGTTAAGTTAATAACAATATTTTCTTCCTTTTTACATCTGTTTCACTTTAGTTCACGCGTTTTGCAAACTAATCTGATTGATAAAAAACTAATATGATTTTTTCAAAAAAAAAATGTTTTTTTTTTCATCCCTTATAAAAAAATAGGGGTTTCACTCTAAATAATTATTTCATATTAAATATGGTGGTCCCAATGGATAAATCTACCACAAATTTATTACAGTACAGTTAACAAATTTTGAAAAATGGTAACAAATGGCTTGGTATTTTCAGAGTTATCTGGGCGCACAATAACGCACATTGAGTTATATTTATATTGATCACTTTTACAAGATTCACTAACTAACTAATTAACTAACCATCAAGCCATCTCCCGAAGGAGTGGGCAGACAGCATGGCCCGCCACACTGTTCTTTCGTGACATACTTCTCTAGCTTCCTCAATATTCCTGCATTGTGTCATGCACGCACGTCGATTTCTCCGACTCCTCACGTGGCCGTAATTCAATATTTGATTCATTTGATCGTGTCACGCTTTCCTCGGTCTTCCTCTACTTCTAGTTCCGTTTACATCTAAAAACATATACTTTTTTTTACCATTATTTCTTCATTCATTATTTCCATATGTCCAAACCATCTTAATGTTCCTTTCATTATTTTGTTCATAACACTTTCATTCGCACCGCATTCACTTCTTATATAAATTTTAATTTTGTTTATTATATATTTTGAGAAAATAAACCCATCTGATTTGAAATAGCTGACCATAAGTGTCGGGACTCCCATAGAAGCCCAGAAGCCCGGCTTGCGTAAGAAATTTTGAATCAAAACCTCTTCTGGCTTACAGAGGTTCAGCTCATGTGGCTATTCCTCTTACGTCTGATGGGAACATTGTCAGAAGGTGATTTGGTGGGTTGTTAGTTTATGCGGAAGCACAATTACTTAGATTTGGGGGTTTTGATTCATAATTTCTTACGCAAGCCTGGCTTCTGGGCTTCTATGGGAATACCGCCACTGCTGACCATATCGGTCCATGGAATGCATGGAAATTCCAGGATGCATGCACATTTCAAATGCCTCTAACCTATTCATAATGTTGCTTTCGAGGGTCTGATTAGAGCGATTTTGAGGATAATATATATATATTTTTTCAGGTTTGTTCCATATGCTTCAGAACCTGCCAAGATGGAATGGATTGCACGGAACAACTCCCACCAGAATTACAATCTTTACCCGCCGACAGGTAAAAATTATCTTCATGTGCTAACTTATTACATTGAAACTAACTAATTTCCTAACCATCCTGCCGTTTCACCGTAGGGGTAGGCAGAAAGGATGGACTGCCATCCTGCTCTGTCCTGACATACCTCTCTAGCTTCCTCTACATCGTAACATGCACGCTTGTCGATTTTTCCAACTTCGAATGTAACCACCTTTCAGTATTTGATTAATTTGGAAATGCCATGCTTTCCTTGGTCTTAAACGGTTTTTCTCTTTCCACTTACACTGCTTGTATACAACATTTTAACCATTATTCTCTTGTCCATTCGTTCCATATGTCCAAACCATCTCAGGGATCTTTTTTTAATTTTACTTGTGATGCAATCATCTGCCTTACATTTCTTCCTCATTTCGTCATTCAGTATTCATTTTTCCGCTCCAAGCTTCACTTCCATATATAAGGGTTGGCACTAGAACTCCATTGTGTACTGCCGTCTTTGCTTTAGTGCATATATTTCCATTTACAGTGATGCCTTTGAGAGCGCCATTTATTTTGTTCCCAGTATCGACTCTTCTTTCGATATCTTTCTCCATTTTTCCATCTCTTGTAAATATGCTTCCCAGATAAATAAATTCGGTAACTATTAAAGGAGTTTATATTTATTTACTATCTGCAAAATGGGTATTTTTACCCTGTCACTTTACTGATGGTGTTTGTAAAATGGGAAAAAATACCCTTTATACGGTCCTAACCCTAACTATTGATGGTAAGATATTTGTACCTTTTAACCCTTACCACTCCATTATTTTTTATCAGCCAACTCTAATTTAAATAATGTCAAAATAGTTTTATTGATAGGTAGTTACAAAAAAAATCGTTGAAAATTCATTTGTAATGATTTATTCTTTAAATAAAAAACAATTTATAAAAAACATTATGGACTACTTATAGTTTTGCATAGTATGGTACTTTTCAAAACAATCTCCAGGATGGAGACCAGGTTTTCTGGAACAGGTCTCACAAAACCACACTGTTTCCCGTCTTCCCCCTGGAATCTTTCTGTTACTGCACACAGTACAATCTTTAGAACCTTTGTCCAGTTTCGCAATGAAGTGGGCCTTGTTCTCTAATCGCTCCTCTGCATGACGTATCACGTGAAGTTCCCGCCATTTTAGATTACGTGAATTTGCAAGGATTATTTTATAGTAAAATAAAAACGGAAAACAGTCAAAATCTTATTAAATGTTTTTTTTAACGAATAATCATAAGGAAGTCAAGTTTTGCACGCGAAAATACACCGCCCGCGCAAGTCTTATCTTGTCGGCCGCCAGTCGACAACTGAGTTGTAGCGTACAATAGCGATGTCAACTGGCATTCGACAAAGGAGTGGTAAGGGTTAACCTAGTTAATTATGACACTTTAGTTGTAAATTTTTGCCCTTAGGATAGTGGGACCGTTCCTCAACCTGTACCCGGAGCTGTGTATGGTGATGGAGGATGAGGAAGACGCGGGCCGAAGGATCCTGGGTTATGCTTGCGCAGCTCTGGACAGCCGGACCCTCGGACGGCGTCGGGAGAGGGAATACGTGCCCCTCATGCTGGAGAAGTACCCCCACACCGTGCTGCAGGTGAGGCACAATCTAAATTATCATTCTATAAAGATGGCAGATTGACATAGTCGACGATGTCCGGAAGAGTGCAAGAAATGCGGATTCCTCAGGATAGAAGAGAGCGGAAAATACAGGAAGAGGCCTATGTTTAGGAATGGACGGCCACAACATGCTGAAGAAGAAGAAGAAGTTTGCCGTTAAAACTATTACAGTGCTTCAATTCAAAACATTGCGAACTCTCAAGATACGAACAAAATACGAATCACGGAGCGTACTTCACACCTCGCGGGCGATGCGATCGGGAGCTCCATTCTTTACAGCTGCCAAACCGACACTGAGCGTTGCAGCGAGTTTGGCTGGATGGGGATGTGGAGAGGGAAAACCAAGCTACGATCCAGTGTTGCCGGATCGCATGTAACAGCGATCCACGCCCCCGTGGCAAACAGGGAAACTTATTTTACGGACAACCCTCGTATTAAATGTCGGCCACGTGAGGAGTCAAAGAAATCGATGCGCATGCATGACACGATGTATGCATGTTGAGGAGCGAGATCAATATGTCAGGAAAGAAAAGTGTGGCAGTTCATCCTTTCTGCCTACCCCTTTGTAGAGACGGCGTGATGGTTAGTTAATTAGTGGAAATTTGATTAGTAATGAATTCTTGCATCAGGATTGGAGCAACCAACCAGGGGGATTGAAGCACTCCGTGCCGGAGGAGGTGAGCCGCCACCACCCGGCTGCACTGGTGGCCAGCGTGCTGCCCCACTGCAGCGATCCTTCCGCGCCCAAACGCATGATCACCTGCCTTCTAGCGGCCATCAGGGCTAACGGTGAGTGCCAACATAATCTCCTGACCAACCAGTTTTATTATTTCTCCTCGCCTCTTCCTGTTACTAGGGATACGTTCCACAAAGTCTCCAATGCCTAGGTGCCATGGAGATTCAACTGTTCCAACATGAAGACAATGCTCACTCGCGCTCCCTTGCGCTGGTCTGGTCATGTGCTATGCATGAACGACAACAGGCTCCCCAAAAAATATCAATCAATCAAATCAGTTTATTTACTCAAAAGACATTACAAACAGCATAAATGTTTAAGGCATCTATTGAGCACAGGTAAAATATTATATACTTTCAACATAATTACCAGGAATGCATTAGAAATGGTTCCACATTAGGAAGACAAGATGCATTCTAAAGTCGAGAGTATTTGTCCCCTGAACGTACTTTCACTAATATGAAAGACGTCGATCTCCGAGGAGACCTTGTTCAGGAGACTAATTGCTCTTCCCACCGGTGTCACCAGAGGCAGATTGGTTCTGGCGGCCGGTAGGTAAAACAATGTGTGCTATCACTGTCTGAGATATCTATCAGGGACAAAAAGACCAACATCCTCCAGCACGGCCGAGTTCTCGAAATATCCCCTGATTTATTTAAAGAAATGTGTTATTAGATATTAATGACACGAAACATCATTTTGTCAGTTTGTAAAACATGTAACTAGCTGATAAATAATTTAATTTTGTATACGCCAATAGATGTCCCTAGTAGTCCAAATTTTGGCATAATCTGGGAATATTCGAGAAATATAAATGAGCTGTCTGACCATGTATTCAATGGCCCCATAGTTGGGGCGGTATGCATGGAGAGGTTTACTATTCTTTCTTCATCCATGTGTTACATGTGTCCAAACCAACGCAGTTATCCTTTCATGTTATTGTTATAAATCTTCTTCTTCTTCGATGGCCCTACAGCCCATATCGAGCCTTAGCCTCCAGTATTCTTCGCCTCCAACTCCTCCTGCCCTCCGCTTCGACCTTCCAATCTGACACTCTTAACAATCTTGCTCCATCTCTCCCAACTTCATCCTCCCATCGCAGCCTTGGTCGTCCAATTGGTCTTCTACCACCTGGGTGCCACTCCAGCAATCTTTTTGGGGTTCGCGATGACGGCATCCTCTGCACGTGACCGGCCCATCTCAGTCTATTTAGTCTGACCTGTGTGGAGAGACTGGGAGCTTTGTAAATATTGTACAGCTCGTCATTATGCCGCACTCTCCAGCCTTCACCGTCATTCACAGGCCCCAGAATTCTGTTATAAATATTCATATTAAATATCGCTTTTTTTTTAGGAACGTTCGGTGCCCACGTTTGCTTAAACATCACGGACAATTACATGCGTCAGTTCTACACTAAATTAGGATTCATCGAACTCGCCCAGGACGCGCTTGCGGGGACCATCTACCTCGGCCGCATCTTCTAGCAGCCAATCAGCAGGACCCTCTGCTTCATCAGGAAATCATCGCTACTCAAGAACGCAACCAGGAAGCTAGTGTTCAAAGTGCCGCTGCCGAACTTCGCGTTTAAATCCAACCGCTTTGCCGCGATTTCGTTTGACGCCAACGGCGATAGTAAACGTGCGTCCGGCGACGATAGAATCGGGAAGTTTTTTAATTTCGGCTGGACAAAAAACAATCGTGTGTCACCGGAGACTTTAGACTGCAAAGACGGATCCGTCGTGGAGGACTCTCATTCGTCGCAAAGAAGATCCGATCGTAATCAGAAGAAAGGGGTAAATGTTAACAAAAGATAATCCTTTTGATCCCACAAGGTATGTACATATTTCGATATATATATTTATGTAAATTTCTCGTTGATCGGTATTTTGTCTCGTGTATTTTTATCAACTTACCCTATTGATATTAATTTATAATGATATTATTTCAATTGTTTTTCGAACAATGTTGTATTAATTATTAATTATTTCTTGAACAATGATGTAAAACTCCATATTAAATAATTAATGCGATTGAAAATATCCGTTTTCTACAAGTTTTGTTATAGTTTAAGATTCTTCAACTTTAATAAATATTTATATTTTATTTATAATCTAAATAATTAGGCAATTTTTTGTTTTGCCGTTTTCGTGAATAACTCCCTCAGCTGTCTTGCCAATATACAAACAATCTGTCTCTTTAACCTTGGTCTATTTTCCGAGAAACGTGCATAAAACTCGGCCGCTCACTTCGGCTGCCCCTTGTAAAACTATCATATTTGTGAAGACTTGTGCTCAAGTGTTGTTGACACACGCGCGTATCCCTAACAGTTTGTACATTTTAGGTACATTACTTTTTCTCAAGCCCGTACGTGATAGCGTAGAATGGTACAGTCAAAGTGAGCGTATCACGTACGTTCAAATAGTTAGGGTGGTTAAACTCATAAAAATTAATTGGGATATGTACAAAACAGTGTTTCAAATTTATGGGAATGACACATTTCACCTTTCTGATGCATTATCAAATGTCACATTCGATAATGTCTATGAAAGGCGAAAGATGTCATTCACATAAACTATAATAAAACTTCTAGAAAACAGACGTTTTCATTCGTACTAATGTGTGTAATATTTACAGAAACGTCGGTTTCATAATTTTCTCGATAAATATCAGTTCATTTTTAACACGAAAAAAGTCTTTTGTATAGAAATACAAAGTGTTTTTTTAATTTAATTTTAAAAAATATATTTTTACCGTTTGGCTGCTACGCTGTTTTTCAAAATACTAAAAAGAAATGCTACCAACCGTGATTTATTTTGAAAAAAATGTATATTTATTATTTCTTTAACAATGATGTTTAACTCCATAATCCTCCTGACGACCTTCGTGGCCAAGTGGTGAGTGCATTGACTGCCAACCCGAAGGTTCCGGGTTCGATTCCCGGCGAGGGCAGTGTGATTGTAACACTGTCTTTAGTCTGGTGTAGAACACAGAGTTTTACAACTTTGTTCAAGAAAAAAATAATTCAAACGAGACCTACTATTTGTCACACAGATAGTATTTAAATTTGAGCTTTGTTTTTTAATCATCGTTTATCCAATTATGATCGTCGTTAGCATTTCTTGATAATTTTGCGAACAACGTTTATGCAGGGTGTCCCAAACGTCGACGTCAACCCGGAAATGGATGATAGGTGTTGGTGACGGATGCCCGTCGATATTTTTTTTTTTTTTTTTCATTACAGATGCCCGTCGATTTTTTTTTCTTGCATACAACAGGTGTGTATCTATCTATCCGTTTCACACTTTGGTAAAAGTGGCGTCACTATCTGTCTCGCTCACACTTCGAAAAATGACTTATTCTCTCAGAAAAAAATGTTCAAAACTGGATTTTATTACAAAAAAAATTGTCCACACCTATTTTAAGAAATAATCAAGCAAGTGTCATACTATTTTGGAATCTTCATTAAATGCGCCAACTTTTGAAGTTACCTGCCAAAATAGCGTAGTACATTTTATTTTCAGTACAGCCAGTTAAAATTGGGCGTATTTAATTTTGAATACTTGATTGGGCAAAAAATAATATTTTCTTCCAAGCTGGAGCAGTTAACTATAAATTTTAGGCTAAATTTTATAGAATTACATAATAAAAATAAAATTTATAAAAAGTAAAGATTTGTAGAAACGGGAGTTAATAGACAGGGTGTTGATTTTCTAGATTTTTTTTAAATGCCTATAATTTCAAAAATACAAAACTCTGATTTTTTTTTACATTTTTCTAATAACCAGCATGACTTGCCCTATCATCCATTTCCGGGTTGATGTCGACGTTTGAGACACCCTGTATAATTATGTAGCATTCTAAGGTTTACATAACTTTTCATCTTGTGCCTCATACTCGGTACAAAACGTGAATGTTCCTTATTGTGTATATATATTTAATTTGTACGTGAATTTCAACATTTCTTCCATCTATGTTACTTCCCCTCTTTGCGAGGATCGCTATAGCATAATTTATAAAAAAAATTATTTCAGTTCTTAGATAACTTAATTAGAAAATTTTCTAGTATTTAATATTTTTAACTGAATCGTAAAAAAAAAATTATGTTCTAGTCGTCCAATGATAAAATGAAATAATTTCCTCATTTTTAAAATATCAACTAATTTAATACGTACGTGGTTTATCAAACCAGGAACACACATACTCTGCGACATTAGGATAATTTGCATCTTAAGGCATTAATAATAATAATAATGTGCTCGTTTTTAAAGCGCCGTTTTTTGTGAAGTTATCACCTCAAGGGCGCATTAAGACCAGTGGCAGTACTCCCATAGAACCCCAAAAGCCCGGCTTGCGTTAGAAATTTTTAATCGAAACCCCCAAATCTAAGTAATCATGCCCCCGCATAAGACAATATCCCACCAAATGACCTTCCAACAATGTTCCTAATAGACGTAAGAGGAATAACCACAAGAGCTGAATCTCTGTAAGCCAGAATAGGTTTTGATTCAAAATTTCTTATGCAAGCCGGGCTTCTGGACTTCTATGGGAGTACCGCCACCGATTAAGACGTGTTTTCTAAATGTGAACGCTGCATCTGATTGATATAACAAAATATACAAGAATTTCTTCTATATTCGCCATACTTTGTGTTGTTATTGCTTTATTTCTCTTTTCCTTTTTTTATAATAATAATAATAATATGCTAACTTTAAAAGCGCCGTTTTTGTGATGTAATCACCTCAAGGGCGCATTAAGACGTGTTTTAAATCTAAATGTGACCGCTTAAAAAGCGATCGGTTTAAAAGTATAGTAGAACAAAGTATAAATGTTTAAATTGGGTATGAAATATGAAAAAGATGGGTTTTCAATTTAGATCTGAAATCTGTCGGATCATTTATGCATCTAAGGTGTGAAGGGAGACTTTGTTTATACAACACTTACATTTAAAAAATATATAATTACATAGACATGTTTCGGACAATCAGTCCTTCTTCAGTGATACATATTATAAAGATACATAATGATTTAAAATATTATAAAATTGTTAACATCTGACATAAATAATATATTTTATGAAAAAGATCGGTTTTCAGCTTAGATCTGAAATCTGTCGGATCATTATTTCGTGGCGTCATCTGTCAGATCGTGTAAACAATTTAAAAAAAACTAACTAACTAACTAACCATCACGCCGTCTCTTCGAAAGGGTAGGCAGAAAGAATGGATTGTCACACTTTGACCGATGCGGCACTCCATTCTCTTTTCGCCTCCGCGGGAGACGCGGTGTGATGGGTTGCGAACCTCATCGCCACCAATAGGCATCTCCCGCCATTATTATTATTTAACATTATCACCCAAGAAATCTCTGATTGGGTACAAAGCGTATGCGGCTAGTCACCGCGTTGAACAGTATATTATTTCTGTAAATAAATCTCTCCACATCTTCCCTCTGAATATTGTTATTATCGTGAGAGATCTTCTTCATATACGAGGTCTGTTCAAAAAGTATCGCGAATTTTATATTTTTTCAAAAAGTATTTATTTATTCATGAATATCTATTTTGTCCCCTTCAAAGTAATTCCCCTCGGATATAATACATTTATGCCAACGTTTTTTCCAATCCTCGAAGCACTTAAAAAAATCATTTTTTGTGATCTTGTTCAGCTCCTCCTTCGATGCCGTCTTTATCTTCTCAATCGTGGCGTAGCGTCGTCCTTTTATGGGCCTCTTCAGTTTTGGAAACAGGAAAAAGTCACAGGGGGCCAGGTCTGGGGAATACGGTGGCTGCGGCACCATTACTGTGTTGTTTTTGGCCAAATATTCGCGCTGTGTGAAGTGAAACACATTCTAATGGTGTCCAACTCTCTCACATTCATGCCATCATTCTATTCTTCATCTTGCTTCACCATCTCTAAAAAAATCAGGGTTACGTGAAGAACATTTAAATGGCGAATGCCTTTTCTCGGTCTGAAAGCTAGCTCTCTCACCATCATCGAATCGGGCAGTTTATCCTTAAACCCTGAATAAGACAGGTGAACGTGAAGCACATCTCAATGGCGAATGCCTCTTCTATGTCTAAAAGTCAGTCCCTTTTACCGAATCAGCCATTTTATCATTATACCCTGAAAAAGACTGGGTTGAGTGAAGCACGTCCAATGGCAAATGCCTTCTTTCTTCGAGATTGTTCTCTCGATAAATCTCGGTCATAAAGGTCGCTCGGTTCTTGGTGTGGTTCCTCCAGGAAATTTCTAGGATTTTTCTATACGACCACATCTCGAAAACCTCTAGTATCTTTCTGTTAGGCACCATGTCTCACAGCTATTCCGTTTTATAATATTCAATGGGTTGTTCGAATGAAAGATGCAAAAAATTTTTTCGTAATTATACGAAAAAACGTAGCGAAAAATAGCCTATACTTGAGTTGGCGTCTGGCGACGAGTTAATGTACGCTGCACAAATTAGTTTAAGATCTGCGGGAAGAAGTATTGAGGATATGCTGTAAAAATTATTGAGGAGATTACGTTTTCTCCAAAGAGAGCAACTAGTTGCTTTTTATTCTAGAATAAAAAAAACATATAGAAAGTCGGCTAGGTCGGCTAAAATGTACTCACGTGAAAAAGCACTAGCTTTGTTTGTTGATGCAAAACTTACTAAATATGCTCATTCAATCAAAAGCTAAAGCTCTAGGTGCTAATGTTTACCCATCTTACAAACATATTTTGGAAGCAAAAAAAGTGCTATCCAGTCAATTCAGTTAAAATAACTGAAAATTGTGCAGAAGTAAATTTACAAAAGATATTGGACAATATAATGGAATGCTCACATGCTCCTCATTTCCTCTGACCCTTTAATAACTTCCTACAGAAGTAACTCTCAAAGACCTAAGGGTAGTTTTAATCCAGAGGTTATAAAATTGCTACAAAATCTGCAACCACCAGATACTACAGATAATCTATCTGAGATAGCATGGTTATTATGATTCTACTTAATTTTCATTTTTGTCCTTATTTCACTTCACGTTTTTTTTTTAAATATTTTTACTACTTATACCTTCGAACAAGAATTACTTGTACATATGTATGTTACGGTATATCAATAGTTTAATTTCGTCTTAGATAAATGCATTTTCTAACAATAATAAGTAGATTTATCCACATAATAATTTCGATGATTTACTAAATTTTGATATTTCTAATATAAGTTGAAATATATTATGTATTCACATTTCTTTAATAAAACAAGTATTTCATACAACAAATATTGCAATTTTTGTGTTAAAATTTTTTTTAAACCATTAATTACCATTTTATTACATATTTGAGAAATTTCCCGTCAGATTTGAATTTGGGACCTCTGTGCGCCGGTGGAGACCGATGTGGAGAGCTTGTTTAAAACAGTGTGGTACGGCTTCAAGTGGTAGTTATGATTCCTGAAACAGGTCAAGAACTTGAGAATTCGTAGTCGTATCTGATGCATTTGTGTCAGTTGGAGATAACACCTCATTGTATGCCGAGGTTCCCACTGGCAGAAGTTTCTGGTTCATAATTTGGTTGTTCCTGGTTCATAGCCTTGGCGAAACAGACCAAATTCGGAATTATGAGCTTCCATAGAATGCATTTGTGCTCTTTTTATTACGTCAATCAACTCAATTTTTGACAATAGAAGCGAAAGCATAAATAGTCGATCTGAATCCGATTCTTGCTTTCTTTCACGCTCTTCTCGCGCTGCCATACTCTCCTTTAATATATTAATTAAATTGTCGTCGCCACTTGATCTTTATTTTTTTTAAAAAAGGTCGACCTTTAATACTACCGCGGATTTCTCTGCCTCCAATGACAATAGAAACGCAGACAGCGTCCTCCGCAGAGAGGCGCTCCAACAGGAGGGGACGGACTTAGGGATTGCCGATAACTATTCCCGCCCTGGGGAAGGCACCCCTCTCAAGGACAAAATCCCACTCCTCACCTCCCCACCTCCCCAATGCCACGCGTCTTGCCCCCCCAGGCGTACTGCTCCTGAATTAAGACAATGTCCAAGTCTCTTTCACGCATTACGCGCTGCAACATGAGTGTTGCAGCACGCGACCTCCCTAGGTTGATTTGTCCAATCCTAAACTTGGCGCTAGCAGCCATGCCATAGTCAGTTGCTCGCAATACTCTATTCACGGCCGCCATATACGCTGGACAATTGGAGTCGCCCGTGAGCTGGTCCGCCTGCCGTGTGAAACGCGCGCAGGTGTCACATTTGGGTGGGCTGTTCCTATTTGGGCAGTCCTTATCCTGGTGGCCGTCAGCAGCACAGTGTCTACAGGTCTCCTGCTCGCGCTTGCAGCGCCCGGACATGTGGCCATACAGATGGCATTTAAAGCATCGAATCGCCCCCACCTAATCTCGACAGCGGCAAGCCTCCCAGCCCATATAAACGAAGCCCGCGGAAACCAGTACAGACCTGGCCACGGGATGCTTCTTGATTTGCACTGTAACCATACAACCTGTTTCCGGCCTTTTTGTGATAGTATTCTTGACTTAGATTTGGGTACTGCTGATATACCTGTCTCGTCACAGTTATACACTCTGCTCGCGTCCAAGGGGTGTTCGTCAAAATTTTTACCCATCAAATCAAAAAACTTCTGTACCGATACTTCGTTGAAGCCGGCAGCTCGGTCAGCAAAGACTTCAAAACACAGCTCCCTATTTCGTTTGCTCCATGATTTCCTTGAGATTCATCCCAGTAGTAGCATTCACTTTTGTTAGATTTAAGTTCTGAGATGGTAAAGTTGAAGCAGTTTTTAGACTTATCTTCTTCTTTTGGTGCCGTGCCAGGTCCCCCCAACGTTGGCGATCACTAAAGCAAAGGTATTCGCCATAGTGATTCCTGGGAAAAGGTGACCAGAGTGGTTTCCCGTTGCCTTCTCTGGTGGATTTTCTGTCGGGGTTACCTTCCCTTAGCTGGTTGGATCTGGTTTGAAGGCGCTAGAAACTCGCCTTTCATCCCCTTGTTATCTGCTGTGATCACACGGTTATGAGTTTGATCCCATCGCCCGGGGTTCGCGACAAGGACGCTAACGAGTTGGACTAGTCAGTAGTGTTGCCGGTGGAATGCAACTGGGCGTTTTGCAGCATTTTATAGAATCACACCCTCCAGCAAGATGTGAATCGCCGCGACCCTACTGACAATTCGAACCCCTTAGAATTAGACTTATAATAAGTCTATACTTCGCCTCTTGGGACTGCAAGTCACAGCATGCAACGATATAACTGCTTGACACTTTTTCTTTATCGCTTGCCTTTTGTTCTCGGCATCTTTCTTTCTATTTTAAATGCCTCTCATAATCTTCCTCCAGAGCTCCCCTTTGAGGATTTATAGACACCTTGTAAATTGTGGATTGTTCGCATTGGTCTTTCTTGGGCACAACTTTGCGATAAGCATGCTCCATAACCCAAGGTAATCCATTCATTTCGCAGTTTTTATAAAGGTCTACCACAGTTTTTCCTCCATCTATGAATTCTCTGGTGGTTTGTTGACGCAAGTAATGACTTTCGATACGCGGAATAATGTTTATATGACTTTTAACTCTTTCAATCAAATAATCTGTAAATTTTTTATGCTTCTGATGCTTTCCTCTCCTTTCTCCTTCTATTACACCATTTCTTTTGCAAAACAGTCCTGATGAATCTGTCAGTAATATCCAAAGTATTTTTGAAGAAATTTTTACAGACTCTATCGAGTTCCCGGTGGGCCACCCTGTCCATGTCGTCCAGAGGCAAGATGACTTGTACACAACATAAACCGATAGAAGTTCACCTTCTGCATTGCCACAAAACATCAAAGGAATGGCACTTTTTGATGAATTGGAAATATTCTCAGGATATTTAGTGCCTTTTTTTACTTTTCTGTGTCGTTTGTTTCGTCGAAGTTCCATATGTTGCTTGCTGGTACTCCTTCAAGAGCGTTGTTGACGTTGCCAATAAACTGTGTTAGTATTTCAGAGTCAACAGCAGCTCTTGAACGTTTAATGTTCGCAGCAAATCGCCCAGATAGGTTTGTGTGGCGACGTAAAAATGATGCCACCCAGTCTCTTCCTGGTAGGTGGTTTTTGAATCTGGGAACTCTTCGACCAATTTCGTCGAGGTAGGCTTTTACGACAATTCTTAAATCAAATTCTGTTAATGTAAAACCATACTCTCCCATTTATATAATAAATTGTGAGAAGTGGGTTTCTTCTTCCTCGGTAAATATTGACGGAAACCCAGGTCGAGACACTGTTTTTTTTAAAGCCTTTATTCTTTTTATAATTGTGCGCCTAGGTATTTTGAAATGCTCAGAGGCTTTCCTCGTGGTGAAATGCTCAGAGGCTTTCCTCGTAGTCGTGGACCTCGGATCTTACAGCCAGCAGACATTATTCCAACTTTTCTTGAGTATAAGCTCTATAATTACGGGAATTTGCTCTTTTTACGTGTGTTCTGGGCATGGTGATCTAAAATAAATACGAAAATTTATAATAAATTGTATATTGGGGAAACAATGCTCCTGGAGCATTTTATCCCCAAAACCGGAACAAAGTATCCCCGTTTTTTTAAATCTTAAATATCTCAGAAACTTTAACAGCAATCTAAAAAATATCATGTCCACTACAACATTATAAAATATCCTTTCATATTATATATCACTCACCAGGGTCTAACGACTAATGTCCAAGATGTAAACAGACTTTTCCAATGATTCCGTTGAGATTGCTACGAGGTTGTAGTTTATTTGACAGCTACTTTCAAAATGGCTGACCATAGATAATCAATTCACAAAGGTGTTGCTAGAGCAAGATTAGTGTTACCTATTTTTTTATTCTCTCAAATCTGAGGTGATTACCGGCTGGACGAAATAGACACTTTTTATTTATTTTGGAGCAATTTATCCCTTGTTGGAGCAAAGTAGCCCTTTACTACGTTATTTTAAATGGGTTTTTCTTTCTCGATGCTAAAATTACACTGTTCCAGTCTTCGGGTATGAAAATATTTTTTAAATACTTTTTTTGTTTCTCGGTTAAACCGAAGTCTTGGTCACAGGGTAGGAATGAGTGACCACTAACCAAGAATTTGTGATCGATTAATTCTACAGAACGATCTGCATTCGATGTTATATACTGGCAGAGAATCGATATTTTTATTATATATTATATTTCGATTCTGACCACCACATTGGGGTATTTCCGAAGTTCATAATAAAATATAAAAGGCAGGAGTCTATTTCTTGAGGACCTCGGGAAGCCCGTGTTTCATCCCAAACAAACACGCACGAGTCATTGGTGACCAGGGTGTGGATACCAAAGCAGTAAGTCCACAGCTGTCTCTTGAAGTAGCAAATCTCGGTGCTGATAACTGGTGTAGGAAGAGTTTTCGTTAAGTCAAATGCTATTGCAGTGACGTCAGTAGGAAAACATTTTGCAAGTTCTGCATCCCGCTTCATTCCATCTCTTGCGGTGTCTGCCATGCGCTGATGTAGTTCTCTTGCACAGCTTAGCTCTCGTTTCGTTACTCTTTGTAAAGCCGATACATAATTCCCAAGCTTTAATCAGGCACCAAGTATTTACGATTTTCACTCTTGTGTCTTGTATAGTGTGATTCGCATGAAGGCAATTTTTCCACACTAGTTTGGTTGACAAGTGTCCTCTTGCCTCTTTTATCCAAGGGAACTGTGACATCTGAACCTTTTTACGAAGGCATCTGTCCAATCTTCCATTTGAAATTTGAAAAGTTTAAAAAAAAAAAACTTCTTTCACACCTTAACTTCTTCACAATTGGAGTCTTCTTCTTCTTTCCGTGTCCTGTCAGGTCTCCCCAACGTTGACTATCACCCTCTTCATAGTGATGACCTGGGGAAAAATATCCAGAGTGGTATCCCCTCACCTTCTCTGGAGGATTTTCTGTCGGGGTTACCTTCCCTTAGCTGGGTGTACCCAATTTTATGGCGCTGGAAGCTCGCCATTCGTCCTCTCTCTATCTGCTATGGCACTAAGTAATATGTGCCACAATGCCCGTGGTCTTGGAGTCTAGCAAATAATATAATCTAGTGTTTTGTCTCCTATAGTTGGCAGCTTTTGTGTGTATATTCGGTCTCTGTTTACAATTTTAACGAGGGACAGTAGGTCACAAATAGGTGTGGGTTAGACCAGAAACTCGATTTTTCAAAAAATGATATTTTTTTTCTCTCTTTATTTTGTATAGGAGTCTCGTGAGTGTTGTGAACACTCATTTTTGAGATCCCCAAAATTGTTACATTGGATTAATAAAATGCATTACATTGAATTTATAAAAATAATACAAACATATTATAGCTTAAGGGAAAGAGCACATTATAAAGGTATATAAACAGTAGTATAAAAGAGAGACAAACACATTATCACCTAAGGGAAAAACACAACATAAATGTAAATAGACAGCAGTATGAGAGAATAACAAACATATTATATCTTAAGTAACATAGTAGACACATAGTATAAAAGAAAAGAAAAAACTAACACATTGGAACTTAATACTAACATGGAGGCTATTCCACGCCAACGGACCCGCATCGCTGAAAGTACGATCATAGAAACTTGCTTTATTGTCTCTGACTGGAATTGCTATGTTGTTTGCACTTGTTTCTACTGATCGTAGTGAACGTTGCCTTTCCGATGGCATGGGTGTCACGCAGAGGTCCGATATATACGCTGGTGCTCTCTGGTGTCGAGTTATATTTTACTCGCTCTCGGATTTTAAGCCAGTGAAGGTCCTTCAGGAGCGGCGTGATATGACAGTATTTTTGTTGCCCCCATAATCAATCGGGCAGTAGCATTGAATACGCTTTGTATTCTGCTTAATTGATTATTTGGCAATCCAGCGTACATTCCGTTGCAATAATCTAACCGTGACACTACAAAAGAATTTACGAGGGTCCTAGCTTCACCGACAGGTAAACATCTCCTTATATGCTTTAGCTGTCTCAGTTGGAAGTAACCAGACTCAACAAGCCCTGATATGTGCGTATTGTAAGACAGATTGCCATCTAAATGAACACCTAGAAACTTTAAACTCTTTGAAGGAGATATTTCTATCATCATAGCCCGTATTGACATGAAGGAGAGAATAGTGACTCCGTTTTCTTTGCAGTAGTCCAATCCTTCAATCGACAAATGAGAATCATGGTTATAGAAGGTTTGCGCGATCTTTAGAGCATTTCGTGTGTTCAACGAAGTGTTTAAGAAAAAATATGGAATTGTCCTCTTTCATCCACCGGATTACTTGACCCAGAGATCCATCAGAGATAAAATGGTCTCTAAAGTGTACTCTAGGGAAAACGAAGAATGGTGGAACTATACTCCCTGTTGCTGACACTGCTAATACCATTGTCACTAAAGTACGTCTTCCTTGTGAAGTTATTCTTCCAACTTGTCTATAACCTCTTCTGGCCACGACTTTATTTGGTTTCTGGACCGTTGTAATCCCGGTTTCATCAACATTCCATATGTCGCCAGGAACCAATTGAAGGCGATCCAGCACAAGTTTTAAATTTCTAAAAAAATTGACATTAGTTGGGTTAAAACTTGATGTCCTGCCAAGTCTGGTGGCTTCAGGTGACCTTATCGATAAACCGAGAATGTCGTTTTAAAAAACATGAAAACTAATCAGGTCCGGCCAGCTCTGCAGTAGACCATGACCGGGGAATTGCTTTTTTCAGATGTACTGCATACTGCCAAGCAAATTTCCTCACTTCCTTCGGTGACAAGCAATAATAAATGTCGGCATATTTTTTTATATACTTTTCAAGCAGTGTTTCTTACTGAAAAGTACTGTTTTAATTTATAAAATCTATTAATTTTATTATATAATAATTATTTCTTTATGTAAGCACCTACCTGTTTAATTTTTTATATCCAACAACAATTGGGAACCGTTTTAACAAAGCGAAATATCTACAAAATATAAATTTTTCAGGAAAACGTTTTTTGCGTGATATCATTTTAAACTGATTTTTTGTAAAATTATGTCTACTGACATATCTAAGTACCTATGTAAATATACACATTTAGGTATTTACCTCCTATATATTTTTTACGTACATAATAGCACAAATAAAATGATAACAAAATAAATTTCATTTAATATCATTTTATTGAACACAAAGATATTATATTGTTTTTATGAAAGCCAAAGATTTTTCATAATATTGATTCATTTTCATCAAAAGTTTTTCTAATGTGATCTTCGTCAGCCTCTTCGCCTTTGCCATCACCACACCGAAGAAGCTCATCATGAAACATTCTACTGCAGAACTTCCTCTGTTCACTTGAACTGTGGATTATTCTGTCATTGGAGATATTATGTGAATACTGGCTTTCTGACTCTCAACGAAGTTTTCAAAAGTAGTTGTTGCATTCAAATTAGCTTCTGCTGTATGTTTTTTCCCTAATGGACCTATTGTAACTATCGGCGGAAGATTCCGAAGAAGAAGAAGTTATCACATTCGCTAGTGTTATATAGCTGGTTACCTAAATCCAAAGGAGGCTCGTCATTGCATGATGTTTCTAACTCCGAGAAACATTCATTGACATCTAAGTAATGCCGGTTCTCCGGTTTATTCGAAATTTGAATTTTTGTTTGTACCTACGCAAACGAGTTGGCCAAGAGCGAAAGGGATATACAATATTGAAAATAATGGTAGTGAATCGGTAATGTGCCATTTCAATATAGAGTGAAGCGCATTTCAATGGCGAATGTGCCACTCGGCCATGAAGTTCACACATCAACTATCTCGCAGTTATATACAACATTGAAAAGAATGGTTGTAAATCGGTAATGTGACATTTCAATATATGAGTGAAGCGCATTTCAATGGCGAATGTGCCACTCGGCCATGAAGTGCACTCATCAACTATCTCGCAGTTATATACAACATTGAAAAGAATGGTCGTAAATCGGTAATGTGGCATTTCAATACAGAGTGTAGCGCATTTCAATGGCGAATGTGCCACTCGGCCATAAGGTTCACACATCAACTATCTCGCAGTTATATACAACATTGAAAAGAATGGTCGTAAATCGGTAATGTGGCATTTCAATACAGAGTGAAGCGCATTTCAATGGCGAATGTGCCACTCTGCCATAAAATCCACACATCAACTAACTCGCGATTATATATGATTGTGAATATTATGGAAGTAAATTGGTAATGCGGCATTTCAATACAGAGTGATGCGCATTTCAATGGCGAAAGTGCCACTCGGCCATAAGGTTCACACATCAACTATCTCGCAGTTATATACAACATTGAAAAGAATGGTCGTAAATCGGTAATGTGGCATTTCAATACAGAGTGAAGCGCATTTCAATGGCGAATGTGCCACTCGGCAATAAAATCCACACATCAACTATCTCGCAGTTATATACAACATTGAAAAGAATGGTTGTAAATCGGTAATGTGACATTTCAATATAGAGTGAAGCCCATTTCAATGGCGAATGTGCCACTCGGCCATGAAGTTCACACATCAACTATCTCGCAGTTATATACAACATTGAAAAGAATGGTTGTAAATCGGTAATGTGACATTTCAATATAGAGTGAAGCGCATTTCATTGGCGAATGTGCCACTCGGCCATGAAGTTCACACATCAACTAACTCGCGATTATATGTATATAATGGTAAAATATTAGCTAAAAAATTTAAGTAAAGATCACCAGTTTGATTGCCTTCAATGATGTAAGGGCCTATTAGTTGCTTACCTATTATGCCCATCCAAACATTAACACTAAACCTGTGTTGGGATTTGACCTCCTTCTTGCAATGTGGATTTGTTGTGCACCAGTAATGTAAATTATGAAAGTTGGTTACTCCATCTCTTGTAAATTGGGCCTCGTCTGTCCATAGGATGGTTCATAAATATGATGTACTTTTTCTGCCAGTACATGTGAATGCGCGGGAATGGAATGCAGCCCATGATCACATGCATCCCAAAAAGTTTCTCATCATCTCGGTGACCGTTATGTTGAGTGGAACTCCCTTTGTAATAAGGTGATCTGCTGTAGAAGTCAACGGCCTTTTCGAAAAATTCGTCATTGAAATAATCATTTAAGTAAGCCAATGGCGAGCGCACCTCAATGTTTGTATTGTCGGGTCATGGAACATTTCTTACTCTTTCTCTCGGCAAGAGTCTCTTGAATTTCCTCTATTACGTGAAGCGCACTCTAATAGTGAGTGTCTTCACTTGGTCCACACATCAACTATCTTGCAGTTATAATGATTGTAAATCGGTAATGTGCCATTTCAAAATAGAGTAAAGCGCATTTCAATGGCGAATGCGCCACTCGACCGTAAAGTCCACACACCAACTATCTCGCAGTTATATACAACATTGAAAAGAATGGTTGTAAATCGGTTATGTGCCATTTCAATAAAGAGTGAAGTGCATTTCAATGGCGAATGTGCCACTCGGCCGTTACGTCCACACACTAACTGTACGAGACAGGAAGTGCTCTGCCTCGAAACAATAAATATTTAGTTAGGCGCCGACTGCTGCTTGCTTCACGAGATGTGGCGTCTTCCGGAAAACGGCGTGATGATGCACTGGGTAGTGCGAATCGGTGCGGAGTCCGGGGAAGTGGTGGCCAAGGTCCAAATAAAAGGCAAACTGTAGTTGAATGGCGACGGTCGCAGGATTGATACTGGCGAGTCTTGAGAAAGACTCTCGAAGTGCGTGAACGTGACGGGCGAATGTAGAACGATCTCTGGCTTGTTCGGAGAGTCGGCACTGCTTTTATCTCGCGCGGCCGTCTCACAGCGCCGCCTCGCCGGACGGAGGCTGCGCCGCGAGCCGGTCCGCGGACATATTGCGCAACTCTCCGCGCCTACGTCACGGCTCATGCACCTCCAGTCTTTCTCGCCTCGCCCTGTCGCTATCTTACGCCTGCGACCGTCTTATTTATTTAATCCTAAGACATTACATATTTACAAATATTTCTACGAAAATATCTCGAGATTCGGACATACGGGGCGGGAGTAACATAAATTCGTAGGCCCGTGGCGGGAGCGACAGAAATTTCACTGCTATCGAAACGACTGGGAGAATCTCACATTGGGACCCTAGAGATCCTCCGTCTCGCTCGGCTCGCTCGGTACGCCGGCCTGCTCTACGAATGTATGAACAGTTACTCTCTCCCCATAGACATCTCATCGCAGGTTTCTTAATACGTTTATTTGTAAAATAATGCCTTAATACTAAAATCGGCGGCGGGGCATCGAATGCCCGCGAGCTGTCCGTTACACTAACTATCTCGCAGTTATATACAACATTAAAAAGAATTGTTGTAAATCGGTATTGTGGCATCAATATAGATTGAAGCGCATTTCAATGGCGAATTTATTTCTAGGTTAATATCTATTGATTCTAAATTTTCCTGCAATTTTCTGCGCCCAATGTGATCCTTTGTAGTAGATGTTCTCTGCTCAGAATTTTCTCCTGGTATACATTATCCTTGATAAAACCCCACGCATAAAAGTCGAGTGGTGTTAGGTCTGGTGACCTAGGTGGCCATGATGTTGGTCCGCCGCGTCCAATCCATCGCTCTCCAAATGTTTCCTCCAAGTAAGCTCTGACAGACAAGCGAAAATGAGGAGGGGCACCATCTTGCTGAAATGTCAGCCTGCTTCGAATGTTCAGGGGAACTGCTTCCAATAACCCTGGTAAAATATTAGCTAAAAAATTTAAGTAAAGATCACCAGTTTGATTGCCTTCAATGATGTAAGGGCCTATTAGTTGCTTACCTATTATGCCCATCCAAACATTAACACTAAACCTGTGTTGGGATTTGACCTCCTTGCAATGTGGATTTGTTGTGCACCAGTAATGTAAATTATGAAAGTTGGTTACTCCATCTCTTGTAAATTGGGCCTCGTCTGTCCATAGGATGGTTCCTAAATATGATTGATCTCTGATATTCCTCAACAGCATGGCTTCACAATATGCCTTACGGTGTACTTTGTCTTCTGCATTAATGGTTTGGACCGGAGTAAAGTGATAAGGGTGTTGGTTGTCACTATGAAGCACATTCCACACAGTGCTTTTTGGTAATCCGATCCTCTTTTCCACCATTCTTGTGCTGGATGTTGGATTATTTCTTATTTCTCGCAAAACCCTTTCTTCGATTGCTGCTCCTCCTGCACTGCTTCCTCGTTCTCTCCTTGTTACAAATGTTCCTGTTTCACATAGCCTACGGTGAATTCCAGTAAAAGTCCTCGCAATGGGCTGTCTTCTGTTCGGGTACCGCGCTGCGTATGTTCGTACCGATTCCAATGCATTTCCATTGCATAACCCATAAATAAAATGCATTTCGGCCAATTCTTGGTTACTGTATTCCACCATTTTTTAGAAAGAATTAAATTTATAATTGTTCACTGAGAATGTACACACACGATTGATTGTTTTTAAATTTTTGCAAAGTTATTTATTCAAAAAATCAATATTAATCACACCTAAAAATGAGATTTAGAAACAAGTTTTGCAACACCACCTGCTAATGTAAAGACAAATTTTTATGCGAATGAATTATTGTTGCAAAAATAATTATTTCATGTTCTTAGAGCTGCGGATTAACTGTTTACTTAGCGTTTTGACAGAAAAATTTACGTAAGCCAAACACCGGATTAATAAGTACATGGATTTAATATTTTAATGTACTGAAGAGGCGCACATGCGCACGTGTTTAATCCTGTAACTTTTTTGTCTGAAGTGGGATTGATTTCAAACTTTCAACATTTTGATGCGAAATTAAATAAGAAATAATTTAAAAATAAAAAAAATAAAAATTATGACATGATTTTTTCGAGATATTTTAACTTTAAGTTCAAAATTTTAGAAAAAAAAAAAAATTTCAACTTTGAAGCTGAATAGCTTCAGTTTGGTATGGCATTGATCAACAAATGATATACCAAAATTAAGGTACAATAATTGTCTATTGAATCTCATTTAATTTAAGTTTTTAAAATTGATGGTTTTCGAGAAAAAAAATTATTAGTAATAGTATTAAAAATCGAAAAAAAAAAAAATTAAACACCCTGTAACTCGATAACGGTACATTTTAGACCCCCCCCTGTAGAACGATTTTTTGCTTATTTTATCATCCCCAACCACCCCCTTGAAGCTTTGCTCTCGCAGCATGGACACCCTGTACAACATTGAAAAGAATGGTTGTAAATCGGTAATGTGACATTTCAATATAGAGTGAAGCGCATTTCAATGGCGAATGTGCCACTCGGCCATAAGGTTCACACATCAACTATCTCGCAGTTATATACAACATTGAAAAGAATGGTCGTAAATCGGTAATGTGGCACTTCAATACAGAGTGAAGCGCATTTCAATGGCGAATATTCCACTCGGCCATAAAATCCACACATCAACTATCTCGCAGTTATATACAGCATTGAAAAGAATGGTCGTAAATCGGTAATGTGGCATTTCAATACAGAGTGAAGCGCATTTCAATGGCGAATGTGCCACTCGGCCATAAAATCCACACATCAACTATCTCGCAGTTATATACAACATTGAAAAGAATGGTTGTAAATCGGAAATGTGACATTTCAATATAGAGTGAAGCGCATTTCAATGGCGAATGTGCCACTCGGCCATGAAGTTCACACATCAACTATCTCGCAGTTATATACAACATTGAAAAGAATGGTCGTAAATCGGTAATGTGGCATTTCAATACAGAGTGAAGCGCATTTCAATGGCGAATGTGCCACTCGGCCATAAAATCCACACATCAACTATCTCGCAGTTATATACAACATTGAAAAGAATGGTTGTAAATCGGTAATGTGACATTTCAATATATGAGTGAAGCGCATTTCAATGGCGAATGTGCCACTCGGCCATGAAGTGCACTCATCAACTATCTCGCAGTTATATACAACATTGAAAAGAATCGTCGTAAATCGGTAATGTGGCATTTCAATACAGAGTGTAGCGCATTTCAATGGCGAATGTGGCACCGTGAGTGTAAAACCGAGATAAGGGCAAAAATACATTTTGGAGATATAGGAGTTTAAAGACTTCATATTGCTTGGAAAAACTGTTTTTTTCTTTAATAAACCAATGATTTTCGGTTTATAGGAATATCTGGTGTGTATTTTAAATATAAGCAAGTGTAATGACGTCAAATGCTGGCTGTAATTAATAGTTATTCTCTAAAGCCATCTCGCCTGAGATAATGGTGAGTTTGTTTGTACTGGAATTCTTGTCCTAAATACACGTGTTTGATGAGAGATAATAATCTTTGTTGATATGTCATCGGCCACTCGGCCATAAGGTTCACACATCAACTATCTCGCAGTTATATACAACATTGAAAAGAATGGTCGTAAATCGGTAATGTGGCATTTCAATACAGAGTGAAGCGCATTTCAATGGCGAATGTGCCACTCTGCCATAAAATCCACACATCAACTAACTCGCGATTATATATGATTGTGAATGGAAGTAAATCGGTAATGTGACATTTCAATATAGAGTGAAGCGCATTTCAATGGCGAATGTGCCACTCGGCCATGAAGTTCACACATCAACTATCTCGCAGTTATATACAACATTGAAAAGAATGGTTGTAAATCGGTAATGTGGCATTTCAATATAGAGTGAAGCGCGTTTCAATGGCGAATGTGCCACTCGGCCATAAGGTTCACACATCAACTATCTCGCAGTTATATACAACATTGAAAAGAATGGTCGTAAATCGGTAATGTGGCATTTCAGTATAGAGTGAAGCGCATTAAAATGGCGAATGTGCCACTCGGCCATTATGTCCACACATCAACTAACTCGCGATTATATATAATTGTGAATATTATGGAAGTTAATCGGTAATGTGGCATTTCAATATAGAGTGAAGCGCATTTCAATGGCCAATGTGCCACTCGGCAATAAAATCCACACAGCATATATCTCGCAGTTATATACAACATTGAAAAGAATGGTCGTAAATCAGTAATGTGGCATTTCAGTATAGAGTGAAGCGCATTTCAATGTCGAATGTGCCACTCGGCCATTATGTCCACACACCAACTATCTCGCAGTTATATACAACATTGAAAAGACTGGCCGTAAATCGGTAATGTGGCATTTCAATATAGAGTGAAGCGCATTTCAATGGCGAATGTGCCACTCGGCCATAAGGTTCACACATCAACTATCTCGCAGTTATATACAACATTGAAAAGAATGGTCGTAAATCGGTAATGTGGCACTTCAATACAGAGTGAAGCGCATTTCAATGGCGAATGTGCCACTCGGCCATATACAACATTGTTATATACAACATTGAAAAGAATGGTTGTAAATCGGTAATGTGACATTTCAATATAGAGTGAAGCGCGTTTCAATGGCGAATGTGCCACTCGGCCATAAAGTCCGCACATCAACTATCTCGCAGTTATATAGAATTCCAAACGAGATAACGGATGACGCCACGTATTTCGCACTTGGCGGGAGATTGGATTGACATTTTTCTCGAAACGTGTTGTCGCGTCGACTCTCAACGTACTGACCTCGAACCGGTCTCGTTGCGGGGGGAAGGGTCACAGAAGTGTAGCCATTTTAGGTATACTATGTGTGTGTGGGAAACACTATTACGGGAGTGATATTAAAGACACGTCAGTTCGGTAGCTAGTGCATTTATTGACTGACTGGTGTTCGGGCATAACTAAGGTCAACGAGAGGGCACCACTACACCATCATGACGAAAATAAAATCCATCCGGTCGTGAGAGCCTCAATACACTTACTTTCTGGATATGCCTCGTAGAGTGAAGCCCATTTCAATGGCGAATGTGCCACTCGGCATAAAGTCCACCTATCATCTATCTCGCGGTTATAAATAATGGTGAATATTATGGACGTAAATCGGTAATGCGCTATCTTAACATAAAGTGTAGTGCGAAAGTGGCACTAGCCAGTGTAATAACGTATTGCGATGAACAATGCAGGCGATTACAAGATGTTTTGCAACTCAATTTTGTCGATGCAGCACCCGAAGATTCTTTTAAGATCGTTTAGCAATACAACTCGCATGTTTGTCGTCAGCTGAAGTTTCTTCACGTGGCGCCACAGAGTCGATGATTTGAAGCAAGCGTTTATTTCATCGGCAGCGGTCGATCTTGGAATGACTGGTAGGGTTTGGCGGAAATCGCCAGACAGTAAAATCATTGCGCCTCCAAAACATCTCTAAATGTTGGGCGAATCTTTCGGAGTTCGATTGAGTGCTTCCAATGCGCGTTTGGGCGCCATTGTGCATTCATCCCAGGTGATGATTTTACTTGCTACCAAAACTTTGGCCATTGCCGAGTGTTTCGCAATATTGCATGGTTTAACGGCAATTTCAACGCTGAATGAGCCGTTCGGCATCCTTCTAGCAACGTGGCCGCTATCCCAGAAGAAGCAACTGCTACAGCAATTTCGGGTCTCGCACGAACAGTGGCCAAAAACAATGTCTTGAGGAATGTCTTCCCAGTTCTATCGGGGGCATCCATTTCTATCATCAATTGCCTTCATTAACGTATTGTACACTTCTTTCTGCTGCGGGTTCAACAGTGGTAACAACAAACCAAAAATAAGATTATTTTATCTAAGACAGGAAATGTTAACAATAAGGGTCACCTGACTCCGATTGCCTACATCGGTAAAAAAGAGAAAAAACCTACCTTGACATAAAAGTAAAAGTGATAGTGGTAAAATGAGTTTGAAATCATGATCTAAAATGCTTTAGTCATTACATATCACAAGCGCAAAAAGAAACACTCAGTAGTTTGATCCTTACCTTCGGATTTGTCCACTCGAAAAATTAGATCAGATAGGCCCGAAAACTTGTTACGTCTACCACTCTCTAGCACGTGATGCGAACTGACTAAGCTGCATACCGCGGATGTTACGGGCAAACAGCTAGCATATGACGTCACTGAAACCGCCATCACGCGTATTGTTTTCGAATTAAAGGGGTGACTCCCATTGCCAACTGACTCTCATTGCCTACATCTCCCCTACATTCGTTCGAACTGATTGGTTCAATACATCTCGATCATATTCACGTTCACTTTCCAATTCTCGATTGAAAGCGTCGTTCAACCCACGATCTGACGTTGGCGTTCCTAACTTGACTAACAAACTGCCGCACATGAGTTAACAATATACAGTTTTTGTTTCGGAATAATGTGCCGTTAGGTTATAAATATTTCATTTTCTTTGATAATATTTATTATATTATATAATGAGCTGATCTGTGCTTTTTGGACAAGTTATAACATTTTGTAAGTCAAAGTACAAAATTTGTATATTTTTTTGTTCTGTCTTTTTTTCTTTCTTGATGATGATGATTTGTATAGCGCCATTTTTGTGAGAGATTCACTTCAAGGGCGCTCAACGTCCGTTAAGCTTCTCTTAAAAAGAAAAGTTTTAAGAGAGCTTCTGGACACTCCTTCGTCGTCTTGATTGCGGATATTGTAGGGCAGCCTGTGCCACGCCGTCGGTCCCGCGATGGCAAAAGCGCGATCCGCGAAGTTCGAAGCTCCTTGGTGCCGCGGGACGAGATGTTTGTGTGTTGCTTCTTCCTTCGAGGATCGTAGAGTTGACTGCCGAGGGTTCAAATCTATCAGCTTGCAAAGTTCTGTGAGGTAGTGGGGCGCTCGTCCATGTAAGACCTTGTGAACAAGTAGACACAGTTTATAATCGATTCGCTCAGGTAACCTTAGCCAGTGAAGTCGATAAAGCATTGAGGTTATATAGGTGAATTGGGATGCACCAAAAATTAATCTTGCTGCAGCATTCATTATGGATTGCAGTCTATCCAGTTGCTTCTTGGGTTGTCCGGCATATAGTGAGTTGCAGTAATCGAGACGTGAGATGACCAAGGAATTTATAAGGGTTTTAGTGGCATCAAAAGGTAGACATTTACGGATATGTTTTATTTGTATTAATCCAAAGAAACCAGTTTTGACGACGTGATTGATTTGTTGGGAAAGATATAAATTACTATCAAAATTTACTCCAAGAAGTTTGATTGATCTTCTCTCATGGCTTCTTTTTGAATCTTGTGGTTGCGAAATTTTATTTCTAACTGGTCATTTATAGTTTTTTGGTACTCTGCAATACAATATCCCCCCGTCACATCGGTCTGATTTTTTAACGTGAAACGATAGATAAAATGTTGTATTGAAATTATTACGTACATAGAAATTTTCACTGGAGAGCTGTTTTTATCCTTGCATTTTTCAACGTACAGCTGGTACATTATTTGAATATTCAATCCTGAATCTAAATACAGTCGTGCAGATTTTGCACGACAGTAATGGGATTCTACAGTGGGAAATGAAGATATGTGCATTATGACATCCTCAATAATTTCCTGGCGAATACTGTTGCTTGGAGTTCGTCCTCTCATATCTGGCTGTGGAGTATTAGTTAGGCTCCTCTTTTTGCGCCCATTATTTATAGGCTTTTGAGAAATAGATAACGTCGAGGTATAAAATGTTTTGCAAACCTGGAATTTATTTTCTTTCACTTCAAAAAAGTAAAGGATTTATATGATTTAACATTTTCATCCTGAAGTTTTGGTCTTTTCGTCAAACAGCGTTTACGTCAAGCTGTTATGAATGAAATGGTATTTCCCATTTTGTCTAATTTATAATAATTGAAAAACAAATCCACCCTCTCGTCATGGCTGATTTTATTGGCGCACTAAATTTGCAGCTGGTCAAACAATTATTCAATGTTGTAACCTGTCTTTTGATACAAACTAACACTTGAAGCATTTATTATTGCGCGAATGATTGGTCGAAATGAAATGAGCAGCAAAATGTAATTGAATTACGAACGAATCCGCCTGGAAAATCAAACACATATTCCAAAATTACCGATTGACCAAAGACAAATGACATGACATTTCACAATGTGCACTTCAGCAAACTAAATTCACCTCTTTGAAATCACTTTTCGCTGATGAATTTAAAAAAAAATCATTTGAAGAGAATTAATTGAATGGAATTCAAATGCAATATCGGTTGAAAAGTAAAAAAAAATTGGTAAAAACTTCAATCTCCAATCCAATGACAAACGGCAAAACATTTTACAATGTGCACTTCAGCAAATTAAACTCACCTCGGCCATAAAGTCCACACATCAACTAACTCGCGATTATACTCGTATATGATTGTGAATATTATGGAAGTAAATCGGTAATGTGGCATTTCAATACAGAGTAAAGCGCATTTCAATGGCGAATGTGCCACTCGGCCATAAAGTCCACATATCAACTAACTCGCGATTATATATGATAGTGAATATTATGGAAGTAAATCGGTAATGTGGCATTTCAATACAGAGTGACGCACATTTCAATGGCGAATGTGCCACTCGGCCATAAAGTCCACACATCAACTAACTCGCGATTATATATTACTAGCTGACCCGGCAACGCTTCGCTATTGCTAAATTCGAGTACATAAATAAACCCAATATATATTCAACAAATACAATTAAAGTTCAATAACAATTCGTTTATTTATTGGATTAAATGCCATGTGTATGGATGCAAAAATGTGTGTCTATATCTATAAAACAAAGTTTCAATCCAAGCAAACTCGCTGTGAATTATAAACTTGAATACATATTACTAATGTAATTGAAAAACGATTTTTTGAATATTTTATATGAAATTTAATAATCAATATTATATCACATTTGCACAAAACATTCATTATATTAGAGAAACAAAAATCTTGATTTTGTTGTCCATGAAATTCTTCTCGCCATAATTTAGAAGCATAATTACCTGTCTGCATTAATGTACATTAAAATAACGCCAATAAAATAGATTTTACCAATTAAACAACCAATTATTTTAGTACGTAATAAGTAAAACGTATTAAGTATTATACATCCCTAAGTAAAACGCAATATATTGAACTGTCAGAAAGAAAAACACATTGTTGCCACTACACAAAATTACATGGAGACTGAATTCTCTCCAGACCATGTCAAACGAATATAGACTCAAAAGATTGATACTCAGGTGATACGAACATTAAGGTCTATATTCGCTTGCACTACGAAAATTTTCAATTAATTGATTAATTTATAAAGTTAATTAGAGCTCGATTAATAACAAAAATATGCCTATGACGACCGCCGTATTCCACTTAATCCATTCTCCAAGTTTCAGAAGGATCTGTTGAGGAATCACCGAGAAAGAAGGAGACACACAGAAGGGACATTGAGTTTTATTTATATGTAGATGTAGATGTAGATGTAGATTGTGAATATTATGGAAGTAAATCGGTAATGTGGCATTTCAATACAGAGTGAAGCGCATTTCAATGGCGAATGTGCCACTCGGCCATAAAGTCCACACATCAACTAACTCGCGATTATATATTATTGTGAATATTATGGAAGTAAATCGGTAATGTGGCATTTCAATACAGAGTGAAGCGCATTTCAATGGCGAATGTGCCACTCGGCCATAAAGTCCACACATCAACTAACTCGCGATCATATATGATAGTGAATATTATAGAAGTAAATCGGTAATGTGGCATTTCAATACAGAGTGAAGCGCATTTCAATGGCGAATGTGCTACTCGGCCATAAAGTCCACACATCAACTAACTCGCGATTATATATGATAGTGAATATTATAGAAGTAAATCGGTAATGTTGGATTTCAATACAGAGTATCGGCAAGTGCGATTATTTGCTAAACAATTAATAACTTACACCAAAGGGCTTTCTATATTCAATGTATTGAGGGAGTTATTTGAAGAAAATTATTTTCTTTGAAGCGTAGACTAGTGACTTCACATACCCCCAAAGTAAGTCATCTAATGGTGTGAGATCACACGATCGTGGAGGCCAGTTCACAGGTCCATTACGTGAAATTATGCGCTCACCAAATGTTTCCTGCAATAAATTGATGGTAGCTCCCGCCGTGTGGCATGTTGCGCCATCTTGTTGAAACCACAGATCTGTCACATCAATGTCATTCAACTGAGATACGAAGTATCAAATAGTTTCTTATGTTCATCATTCACCTTCTGCCTCTTATGATCGATCTCAACTTTGAGATGAATTTATTAATACGAGCCTAGGGTGTCCCTTAGTCCTGTTTTCTCTGCTGCAGATGTTTCAATATCCTGGGTTGCTTGAATTTGTGAAGCACTAAGAGTGTTAATACTAGTGTTGGTATTATCTGGAGCACTAGGAGTATTGATACTATTTATTTAATAAAGTTATAAAAAAATTACAAAAACATTGTACAACTTATAAAACAACATTTTATAAACAATTAATAATATAAAAAACACAAATGAAAAAAAAAACTTAAACATCGGTACTTACAACATATTTAAAGCATTTTCGACGAAAGATCGCAAGAGAACCGGCATCTCTTACCTCATTTGGCAGTTCGTTAAATAATCTGAATCCTCTATAAAAAAACACCTTTCTCTGTACTTTCAAGTCTAGGTCTCTGGAGTCGGAATCTATCACGACCTCTCGTCAAATAGTCATGTATTTCATAATTATATGCTACATTTTTAGTTAGATATGCAGGCACCATATTACTCTTAATTTTATAAACAAAAATCAAAGTGTTGTAAAGAACTAGTTTTCTTGAGTTTAATTTTTTTGATTGTTGAAATCCTACTATATCTACCATAACCAAGTATAGACCTCATTCCTTTATTTTGTTAAACCTGTAGTTATGTGGAGCCCTACTAGTATTGATATTACGTGGAGCACTGGGAGTATTGATACTATGTAGAGCTCCAGTGTTGAGTATTAGTAATGGAATTGATATTATCTGATGTAGGTGTTGGACGTGTAGAATCACCATGATTATTTGGAGAATGCCAACACTCTTGGAAATTACTTTCTTCAGCTGTCATTACCGCATTGAAGCGGTCTTTTTTTAAATTGAATACACATTAATTTGTTAAAACCACTTTTATTTTTGAGTTCGTCGACCGGTTTCGCTCACAACCGAGCTTCCTCAGGACTGATTAATAACTAAACTTAAAATTAAATACAATATCATGGCTTAGGACTAGAGGAAGATGGGACTAGAGTGTTAGAGTGAGAAGACTGTGGGTGATAAGGAATTGACAGAAGAGAGTGGGGAGGATTAGGCAGTGGTACAGGGTTGTTCAGAGGGAACATATTTAAAATAGGGCTGTAGGACAAATTGGTTTGGTTATTTATTATTTTACAATTAGAATTTATTGATTTTTTTATCTCTAGGGCTTCTAGGTTGTTGAGTTTTATTCCGTTGCTGTTTTTATGGAGTAATTTGGCACCTAAAGTTTTATTGAAGGTATGATCGCATTCTATCAGGTGGTTCGCAAACTCTGAAAAGCCATTATTATTAAGACATCGTAGATGCTCTGTGATGCGTGTATTAAGAGATCTGGTAGTTTTTCCTACGTAGAAGCTAGGACAATCGTTACAGTTTAGTTTATATATACCGGCGTGATTAAATTTATCTTCCTTGTCTTTCGAGTTAATTAGAAATTTACCTAGATTATTGTTGGTGTAATAAGCTGGTTTTATTGTAGGTGGGAAATTTCGAACGGCTTGGGAAGAGAATTTGTTTATAAATAGGATTTTTCTCCATTGAAAAGGGGGTTTGTCATCATTTTTATTGTGAGTTTTAGTTTCAGAGGTATATAAGAATTTTTGAGTTGAAAGTCGTTTGTTATGTTTATTGAGTATATTGGAAATAAGGGTCGGGGAATAACCATTGTTAACTGCTATTTTGTTGATTGTAGATAATTCCTTGAAGTAATTGTCTTGAGATAATGGGACTGTAATTAGCCTATGAATCATAGCATGAAAGGCAGAATTTTTATGAGTAACCGGGTGGTTCGAAGAGTTGTGTATAGTCATGTCTGTATATGTTGGTTTTCTGTAAATGTCAAAATCGATTTTTTTATTAATAATTGATAATGTTAGGTCTAGAAAGTTTATTGAGGAGTTTTTTCCTATTTCTAAAGTGAATTGTATATTGGGGTGAAGTGAGTTGATGTATTTTAGGAATGAGTCTAATTGTCTGTCAGTACCAGTCCATAAACAAAGTATATCATCTACATATCTTTTCCAGTAGAATACGTTTTTTAAGAGGGGAATATTCGATGTGAAGATGTTATTTTCTAGATTATTCATAAATATATCTGCCAAAAGGGGACTAGACGATGCTCCCATCATCAGGCCTTCCTTTTGGTTGAAAATTTTATTATTAAATTGAAAGTAGTTTTGTTTTAAGCATACGTTGAATAAATTAGTAAAATCTGTGATAAGATTTTTGGGTAACGTAGAATCATTAAGCAAATTGAAAAGGAGATTTTTGCTTTCTTCTACTGGGACATTTGGGAACAAATTGACTACGTCAAATGATATTAATTTGCAATTATCCGGGGGTACAATGTCTTTGAGATCTTCAATTAATTGGAATGAGTTTTTTATAGAATATTCGGGTTTGAATATGTTTAACTTATTTAAACTGTCGGTCATGAAAGATAACAATTTGAAATTAGGTGCATTGCAACAGGATACGACCGGTCTTATTGGGGAATTTTGTTTATGGATTTTAAGGAAACCGTAGAGTTTGGGTGTTTTTGGATTTTTGGTTAGGAATTTTGTCTTATGGTATGAATTATCAATAAACATATCTGATACACAATCTTTTAACCCACTTTTAACACTTTCTTGATATTTGTTTGTTGGGTCTTTTGGTAACACTGTGAAACTGTCATTATTGATGAAATCTTCTACTTTCGAAACGTATTCACTTTTTTCTAAAATAATTACTGTATTTCCTTTATCTGCTTTTGTAACCACTAGATCATCTTGATTTATTTTCTTCTGTATTTGTTTGAGAATATGCACTTCTGGGTTGATAATTGGTTTACACGACGATAGATTAGTTTTAATAGATTCAGCACTTTTGTATAAAAAACTTTTTGGTTGATTAAAAAGTGCTGTTTCTATGTCCACTGCAACGTTTTCTACTGCATTATCATAGTTATTTGGGTTGTAGTTAAGGTTGTATTTGAATCCTTTTGATAATAAAGCTAATTCTTCTGGGTTGAATTGCGTCGAAGATAGATTTTTGACGCGTTCGTAAAATTGGTGTGTTGAAGGTACGTTGATATCGGTGTTACGTTTTATGTTACTGGTGTTCACTAGATTTTTAAGTTTTTTATTTAAAATTTCACGTTTTTTGTACACCTTTTTTGAAACAAAATTTCTTACATAATCATCGAATAAGTCCCATTCTATACGATGTAAAATGTAGGTTAAATCACTATGTAATAATTTAAGTTTTAGTTTAAGGTTATTACGATGTTTATAAGCACATTTTAGATCTTCTTTTAACCACGATAATTTTGCTTGATGTAACGAAGAACTATTCCACACTGTAGTATTATTATTTACACTGGTAAATATTGAGTTTAAATATTTAGGAAACACTTTTGATTTAATGCATTCTTTATAAAAGAATATACGAAGGGAAGCCACTCTGTATTTAATTGAAAAGTTTTTATACATTTTGGCTTTATCAGCTGTACTTGCTGCACTTATATTTTGGTATGAAGCCATCACTTTGTGGAGTTATCAATATTTAAATTGAATACACATTAATTTGTTAAAACCACTTTTATTTTTGATATATCTGTTCTTTCCATTAAATATTTACGTCCTTCGGCATTTTTCTAATACTTGAACCCAATCTCCTTCATGAGTGTTCTCATCGAAGTTTTTCCGCATTTAAAATCAGGTAATTGCTCTCGGTATTTTTCTAATATTTTCGCCACGGACGGATACTCTCCACTATCATAAAATGAACCTACAGTCCGCTTCAATACACTTTTATCAAAATCGTCAATATTGGTGACAGTTTCTTGTTTCTTAAAATTTGCTCTTGGTGTACAGGGGCTGCTTGATTGCAATAATTCAGTCTTTATTCGGTCCACTGTCACTCTACTCACACCACAAATAAACGCGGCCATTTCACGTGGTTTGTTGAAATTAAGAGAAGCTATTTTATTCGGATCACTTTTCAATTCATTGACAAACAAGAATACGTTGTGAATCACTGTTCGAGTTTGAGGGCTAATATCGCCATGTAATTTCTTCAAATCAATGTTGGAAAATAAAGTATCCATAGTGCGTAACGAGTGGTGACACACGAATGAATTCATTTAATTGCAGTTAACACATTTATAACAAAAAAGCACTGCATTCGGTAAAAACCAATCATTAGTGACTCATCGTACATATCATAACGTACATATCATTACAAAATCATTACAAAATCATTATAGTGACTCATCGACACCACGAGAGCAGGTAGCCGTATACCGATAACAGTCCTGGGGCTTCCCATCCCTATTTCTATTGACATTTATGGCCCCACGACTCCGTTTGAAACGGCTGTAGTATAGTGCATTTATTGACTGACTGGTGTTCGGGCATAACTAAGGTCAACGAGAGGGCACCACTACACCATCATGACGAAAATAAAATCCACCCGGTCGTGAGAGCCTCAATACACTTACATGCTGGATATGCCTCGTAGAGTGAAGCCCATTTCAATGGCGAATGTGCCACTCGGCATAAAGTCCACCTATCATCTATCTCGCGGTTATAAATTATGGTGAATATTATGGACGTAAATCGGTAATGCGCTATCTTAACATAAAGTGTAGTGCGAAAATGGCACTAGCCAGTGTAATAACGTATTGCGATGAACAATGCAGGCGATTACAAGATGTTTTGCAACTCAATTTTGTCGATGCAGCATCCGAAGATTCTTTTAAGATGGATCGTTTAGCAATACAACTCGCATGTTTGTCGTCAGCTGAATTTTCTTCACGTGGCGCCACAGAGTCGATGATTTGAAGCAAGCGTTTATTTCATCGGCAGCGGTCGATCTTGGAATGACTGGTAGGGTTTGGCGGAAATCGCCAGACAGTAAAATCATTGCGCCTCCAAAACATCTTGAAATGTTGGGCGAAACTTTCGGAGTTTGATTAAGTGCTTCCAATGCGCGTTTGGGCGCCATTGTGCATTCATCCCAGGTGATGATTTTACTTGCTACCAAAACTTTGGCCATTGCCGAGTGTTTCGCAATATTGCATGGTTTAACGGCAATTTCAACGCTGAATGAGCCGTTCGGCATCCTTCTAGCAACGTGGCCGCTATCCCAGAAGAAGCAACTGCTACAGCAATTTCGGGTCTCGCACGAACAGTGGCCAAAAACAATGTCTTGAGGAATGTCTTCCCAGTTCCACCGGGGGCATCCATTTCTATCATCAATTGCCTTCATTAACGTATTGAAGTACATATACAAATACAGACTGATGCGCATTTCAATGGCGAAAGTGCCACTCGGCCATAAGGTTCACACATCAACTATCTCGCAGTTATATACAACATTGAAAAGAATGGTCGTAAATCGGTAATGTGGCATTTCAATACAGAGTGTAGCGCATTTCAATGGCGAATGTGCCACTCGGCCATGAAGTTCACACATCAACTATCTCGCAGTTATATACAACATTGAAAAGAATGGTTGTAAATCGGTAATGTGGCATTTCAATATAGAATGAAGCGCGTTTCAATGGCGAATGTGCCGCTCGGCCATAAAGTCCGCACATCAACTATCTCGCAGTTATATAGAATTCCAAACGAGATAACGGATGACGCCACGTATTTCGCACTTGGCGGGAGATTGGATTGACATTTTTCTCGAAACGTGTTGTCGCGTCGACTCTCAACGTACTGACCTCGAACCGGTCTCGTTGCGGGGGGGAAGGGTCACGGAAGTGTAGCCAATTTAGGTATACTATGTGTGTGTGGGAAACACTATTACGGGAGTGATATTAAAGACACGTCAGTTCGGTAGCTAGTGCATTTATTGACTGACTGGTGTTCGGGCATAACTAAGGTCAACGAGAGGGCACCACTACACCATCATGACGAAAATAAAATCCACCCGGTCGTGAGAGCCTCAATACACTTACATGCTGGATATGCCTCGTAGAGTGAAGCCCATTTCAATGGCGAATGTGCCACTCGGCATAAAGTCCACCTATCATCTATCTCGCGGTTATAAATTATGGTGAATATTATGGACGTAAATCGGTAATGCGCTATCTTAACATAAAGTGTAGTGCGAAAATGGCACTAGCCAGTGTAATAACGTATTGCGATGAACAATGCAGGCGATTACAAGATGTTTTGCAACTCAATTTTGTCGATGCAGCACCCGAAGATTCTTTTAAGATGGATCGTTTAGCAATACAACTCGCATGTTTGTCGTCAGCTGAAGTTTCTTAACGTGGCGCCACAGAGTCGATGATTTGAAGCAAGCGTTTATTTCATCGGCAGCGGTCGATCTTGGAATGACTGGTAGGGTTTGGCGGAAATCGCCAGACAGTAAAATCATTGCGCCTCCAAAACATCTTGAAATGTTGGGCGAATCTTTCGGAGTTCGATTGAGTGCTTCCAATGCGCGTTTGGGCGCCATTGTGCATTCATCCCAGGTGATGATTTTACTTGCTACCAAAACTTTGGCCATTGCCGAGTGTTTCGCAATATTACATGGTTTAACGGCAATTTCAACGCTGAATGAGCCGTTCGGCATCCTTCTAGCAACGTGGCCGCTATCCCAGAAGAAGCAACTGCTACAGCAATTTCGGGTCTCGCACGAACAGTGGCCAAAAACAATGTCTTGAGGAATGTCTTCCCAGTTCCATCGGGGGCATCCATTTCTATCATCAATTGCCTTCATTAACGTATTGTACACTTCTTTCTGCTGCGGGTTCAACAGTGGTACATTCGTTCGAACTGATTGGTTCAATACATCTCGATCATATTCACGTTCACTTTCCAATTCTCGATTGAAAGCGTCGTTCAACCCACGATCTGACGTTGGCGTTCCTAACTTGACTAACAAACTGCCGCACATGAGTTAACAATATACAGTTTTTGTTTCGGAATAATGTGCCGTTAGGTTATAAATATTTCATTTTCTTTGATAATATTTATTATATTATACAGGGTGCGGCAAAACAGACAGTGCAGTTTTGAAGGGCTATTAAAAAAAAACGGCACAATTTACAGAAATGAGATTAATTTTATTTTATTTGGTACATTATGCCGTTTTAAGCATCAAGTCTTGAAGATGACATCAGAAAGATGGTGGCCCCCAGCAGCGATACATTGATGAAGGCGATTTCTGAAGTTTTCGGCTGCATTTTGGCACATCTCGACGGGCATAGCGGCGATTTCCTCCCGAATTCGATCTTTGAGTTCTTCCAAGGTGTGAGGTCGATGTTTAAAAACTTCTTCCTTCAGATAGCCCCACAGGAAAAAGTCGCAAATGCTTAAATCAGGTGAGCGCGCGGGCCATCCCACGTCACCCCTCAGAGAGACGAGGCGCGCGGGGAACATCTGTCGCAGTTTTGTCACCGAAATTCGAGCAGTATGGGCCGTAGCACCGTCCTGTTGAAACCAGATATCTCCCAGATCTGTTTCCTCCATTAGTTCTTCCAATTGAGGTTCAAAAAAATTTTCCAACATGGAAACATAACGTTGAGCGTTGACAGTCACGGTTCGTTCATTCTCCTCGAAAAAATATGGCCCAATCACTCCAAATTTGGGAATCGCACACCACACAGTCACTTTTGGGGACTGAAGAGGTCTTTCGTGAAGTTGCCTTGGGTTATTTTCAGCCCAGTACCGAAAATTTTGTTTATTCACCGCTCCACAGAGATGAAAGTGGGCCTCGTCACTACTGAAAAAAGTTGACCTCGCATGAATTCGGTTTAACATTTCTTGGGAGCGATTCATGCGGTTTTCATAGTCAGGAGGTTTCAACTCTTGGACAATCATAATCTTGTAGGGGTGGAATGATAGGTCTTGATGCAAAATCCTTCTTAGTGAGCGGTCAGCAATGCCCAATGCAATTGCATGCTTCCGGGCAGAGCGCCGAGGTGACAGTTCAATAGCTTCTCTCACTCTCGTTAAATTTTTGGGTGTTCTTACGGTTTTGGGTCTTCCTAAACCCCTAGGTCTTAGTGTGGAACCAGTTCCTTCTAATGTACGCACCCAAGTCATGATTAAATTACGGTGAGGGACGGTATCACGACGCCTAAGATTGAAGTGCAGCCGAAAGGCCCGCTGGGTGGCGATGACAGAACGGCCATTTTCAAGAAACGTGCGGACGGCAAAGCCCCGTTGCTTTCCGGACCAAACCATGGCAACGACTGAAAACGGCAAGACCCTCCCAATATAATGAGACCACTCCCAGGTTCCTACCCCCACCACACGGGATGTACCGGCCTTTCAAAACTGCACTGTCTGTTTTGCCGCACCTTGTATAATGAGCTGATCTGTGCTTTTTGGACAAGTTATAACATTTTGTAAGTCAAAGTACAAAATTTGTATATTTTTTTGTTCTGTCTTTTTTTCTTTCTTGATGATGATGATTTGTACGAGTATAGCGCCATTTTTGTGAGAGATTCACTTCAAGGGCGCTCAACGTCCGTAAAGCTTCTCTTAAAAAGAAAAGTTTTAAGAGAGCTTCTGGACACTCCTTCGTCGTCTTGATTGCGGATATTGTAGGGCAGCCTGTGCCACGCCGTCGGTCCCGCGATGGCAAAAGCGCGATCCGCGAAGTTTGAAGCTCCTTGGCGCCGCGGGACGAGATGTTTGTGTGTTGCTTCTTCCTTCGAGGATCGTAGAGTTGACTGCCGAGGGTTCAAATCTATCAGCTTGCAAAGTTCTGTGAGGTAGTGGGGCGCTCGTCCATGTAAGACCTTGTGAACAAGTAGACACAGTTTATAATCGATTCGCTCAGGTAACCTTAGCCAGTGAAGTCGATAAAGCATTGAGGTTATATAGGTGAATTGGGATGCACCAAAAATTAATCTTGCTGCAGCATTCATTATGGATTGCAGTCTCTCCAGTTGCTTCTTGGGTTGTCCGGCATATAGTGAGTTGCAGTAATCGAGACGTGAGATGACAAAGGAATTTATAAGGGTTTTAGTGGCATCAAAAGGTAGACATTTACGGATATGTTTTATTTGTATTAATCCAAAGAAACCAGTTTTGACGACGTGATTGATTTGTTGGGAAAGATATAAATTACTATCAAAATTTACTCCAAGAAGTTTGATTGATCTTCTCTCATGGCTTCTTTTTGAATCTTGTGGTTGCGAAATTTTATTTCTAACTGGTCATTTATAGTTTTTTGGTACTCTGCAATACAATATCCCCCCGTCACATCGGTCTGATTTTTTAACGTGAAACGATAGATAAAATGTTGTATTGAAATTATTACGTACATAGAAATTTTCACTGGAGAGCTGTTTTTATCCTTGCATTTTTCAACGTACAGCTGGTACATTATTTGAATATTCAATCCTGAATCTAAATACAGTCGTGCAGATTTTGCAGGCAGTAATGGGATTCTACAGTGGGAAATGAAGATATATGCATTATGACATCCTCAATAATTTCCTGGCGAATACTGTTGCTTGGAGTTCGTCCTCTCATATCTGGCTGTGGAGTATTAGTTAGGCTCCTCTTTTTGCGCCCATTATTTATAGGCTTTTGAGAAATAGATAACGTCGAGGTATAAAATGTTTTGCAAACCTGGAATTTATTTTCTTTCACTTCAAAAAAGTAAAGGATTTATATGATTTAACATTTTCATCCTGAAGTTTTGGTCTTTTCGTCAAACAGCGTTTACGTCAAGCTGTTATGAATGAAATGGTATTTCCCATTTTGATCTAATTTATAATAATTAGAAAACAAATCCACCCTCTCGTCATGGCTGATTTTATTGGCGCACTAAATTTGCAGCTGGTCAAAAAATTATTCAATGTTGTAACCTGTCTTTTGTTACAAACCAACACTTGAAGCATTCATTATTGCGCGAATGATTGGTCGAAATGAAATGAGCAGCAAAATGTAATTGAATTACGAACGAATCCGCCTGGAAAATCAAACACATATTCCAAAATTACCGATTGACCAAAGACAAATGACATGACATTTCACAATGTGCACTTCAGCAAACTAAATTCACCTCTTTGAAATCACTTTTCGCTGATGAATTTAAAAAAAAAATCGTTTGAAGAGAATTAATTGAATGGAATTCAAATGCAATATCGGTTGAAAAGTAAAAAAAAATTGGTAAAAACTCCAATCTCCAATCCAATGACAAACGGCAAAACATTTTACAATGTGCACTTCAGCAAATTAAACTCACCTCGGCCATAAAGTCCACACATCAACTAACTCGCGATTATATATGATTGTGAATATTATGGAAGTAAATCGGTAATGTGGCATTTCAATACAGAGTAAAGCGCATTTCAATGGCGAATGTGTCACTCGGCCATAAAGTCCACACATCAACTAACTCGCGATTATATATGATAGTGAATATTATAGAAGTAAATCGGTAATGTGGCATTTCAATACAGAGTGAAGCCCATTTCAATGGCGAATGTGCCACTGGGCCATAAAGTCCACACATCAACTAACTCGCGTTTATATATGATAGTGAATATTATAGAAGTAAATCGGTAATGTGGCATTTCAATACAGAGTGAAGCGCATTTCAATGGCGAATGTGCCACTCGGCCATAAAGTCCACACATCAACTAACTCGCGATTATATATGATAGTGAATATTATAGAAGTAAATCGGTAATGTGGCATTTCAATACAGAGTGAAGCGCATTTCAATGGCGAATGTGCCACTCGGCCATAAAGTCCACACATCAACTAACTCGCGTTTATATATGATAGTGAATATTATAGAAGTAAATCGGTAATGTGGCATTTCAATACAGAGTGAAGCGCATTTCAATGGCGAATGTGCCACTCGGCCATAAAGTCCACACATCAACTAACTCGCGATATATATGATAGTGAATATTATAGAAGTAAATCGGTAATGTGGCATTTCAATACAGAGTGAAGCGCATTTCAATGGCGAATGTGCCACTCGGCCATGAAGTTCACACATCAACTAACTCGCGATTATATACGAGGTCTGTTCAAAAAGTATCGCGAATTTTATATTTTTTCAAAAAGTATTTATTTATTTATTTTATTTTGTCCCCTTCAAAGTAATTCCCCTCGGATATAATACATTTATGCCAACGTTTTTTCCAATCCTCGAAGCACTTAAAAAAATCATTTTTTGTGATCTTGTTCAGCTCCTCCTTCGATGCCGCCTTTATCTCCTCAATCGTGGCGTAGCGTCGTCCTTTCATGGGCCTCTTCAGTTTTGGAAACAGGAAAAAGTCACAGGGGGCCAGGTCTGGGGAATATGGTGGCTGCGGCACCATTACTGTGTTGTTTTTGGCCAAAATATTCGCGCACAAGCAACGATGTGTGAGCAGGGGCGTTATCATGGTGCAAAAGCCAGTTTTTGTTCTTCCACAAATCGGGCGTTTCTGGCGGATTGCTTCGCGCAAATTGCGCATAACTTGCAGGTAATATTCCTTATTGACCGTACTACCCTGTGGCAAGAACTCATGATGCACCACGCCCCTGCAATCGAAGAAAACTGTGAGCAAAACCTTCACGTTCGACCGAACTTGGCGCGCTTTTTGGTCTTGGCTCATGCGGCAGCTTCCATTGGGATGATTGAGCTTTGGTTTCCACGTCATAACCATAAACCCATGATTCGTCACCAGTTATGACCCTCTGGAGCACATTTGGGTCGTCACGGACCGAGTCAACATCTCCTGAGCAATGTTAACGCGATGCTGTTTTTGGTCGAAATTGAGCAATTTTGGCACGAATTTCGCGGCGACCCGACTCATGCCCAAATCATTGGTTAAAATCGAATGGCACGAGCCAATCGATATGTTTAGGTCCTCAGCAACTTTCTAACGGTGATCGACGATTTTAATACTATTTTCTTTTAATACTACTTTTCGTATTATTGTGAATATTATGGAAAAATCGGTAATGGGCATTTCATTACAGAGTGAAGCGCATTTCAATGGCGAATGTGCCACTCGGCCATAAAGTCTACACACATCAACATCGCGATTATATGATAGTGAATTATGAAGTAAATCGTATGTGGCATTTCAATACAGAGTGAAGCGCATTTCAATAGCGAATGGGCCACTCGGCCATAAAGTCCACACATCAACTAACACGTTTATATATGATAGTGAATATTATAGAAAGTAAATCGGTACGTGGCATTTCAATACAGAGTGAAGCGCATTTCAATGGCGAATGTGCCACTCGGCATAAAGTCCACACATCAACTAACTCGCGTTTATATATGATAGTGAATATTATAGAAGAAATCGGTAATGTGGGCATTTCAATACAAGTGAAGCGATTTCAATGGCGATTGCCACTCGGCCATAAAGTCCACACTCAACTAACTGCGTTTATATATGATAGTGAATATTATAGAAGTAAATCGGTAATTTGGCATTTCAATACAGAGTGAAGCGCATTTCAATGACGAATGTGCCACTCGGCCATAAAGTCCACACATCAACTAACTCGCGTTTATATATGATAGTGAATATTATAGAAGTAAATCGGTAATGTGGCATTTCAATACAGAGTGAAGCGCATTTCAATGACGAATGTGCCACTCGGCCATAAAGTCCACACATCAACTAACTCGCGTTTATATATGATAGTGAATATTATAGAAGTAAATCGGTAATGTGGCATTTCAATACAGAGTGAAGCGCATTTCAATGGCGAATGGGCCACTCGGCCATAAAGTCCACACATCAACTAACTCGCGTTTATATATGATAGTGAATATTATAGAAGTAAATCGGTAATGTTGGATTTCAATACAGAGTATCGGCAAGTGCGATTATTTGCTAAACAATTAATAACTTACACCAAAGGGCTTTCTATATTCAATGTATTGAGGGAGTTATTTGAAGAAAATTATTTTCTTTGAAGCGTAGACTAGTGACTTCACATACCCCCAAAGTAAGTCATCTAATGGTGTGAGATCACACGATCGTGGAGGCCAGTTCACAGGTCCATTACGTGAAATTATGCGCTCACCAAATGTTTCCTGCAATAAATTGATGGTAGCTTCCGCCGTGTGGCATGTTGCGCCATCTTGTTGAAACCACAGATCTGTCACATCAATGTCATTCAACTGAGATACGAAGTATCAAATAGTTTCTTATGTTCATCATTCACCTTCTGCCTCTTATGATCGATCTCAACTTTGAGATGAATTTATTAATACGAGCCTAGGGTGTCCCTTAGTCCTGTTTTCTCTGCTGCAGATGTTTCAATATCCTGGGTTGCTTGAATTTGTGAAGCACTAAGAGTGTTAATACTAGTGTTGGTATTATCTGGAGCACTAGGAGTATTGATACTATTTATTTAATAAAGTTATAAAAAAATTACAAAAACATTGTACAACTTATAAAACAACATTTTATAAACAATTAATAATATAAAAAACACAAATGAAAAAAAAAACTTAAACGTCGGTACTTACAACATATTTAAAGCATTTTCGACGAAAGATCGCAAGAGAACCGGCATCTCTTACCTCATTTGGCAGTTCGTTAAATAATCTGAATCCTCTATAAAAAAACACCTTTCTCTGTACTTTCAAGTCTGGGTCTCAGGAGTCGGAATCTATCACGACCTCTCGTCAAATAGTCATGTATTTCATAATTATATGCTTCATTTTTAGTTAGATATGCAGGCACCATATTACTCTTAATTTTATAAACAAAAATCAAAGTGTTGTAAAGAACTAGTTTTCTTGAGTTTAATTTTTTTGATTGTTGAAATCCTTCTATATCTACCATAACCAAGTATAGACCTCATTCCTTTATTTTGTAAAACCTGTAGTTATGTGGAGCCTTACTAGTATTGATATTATGTGGAGCACTGGGAGTATTGATACTATGTACAGCTCCAGTGTTGAGTATTAGTAATGGAATTGATATTATCTGGTGTAGGTGTTGGGCGTGTAGAATAACCATAATTATTTGGAGAATGCCAACACTCTGCGGTCTTTTTTTAATTTGAAGTTGTAAATAATACGGCAGCTTTTTCGTTGATGTAGCCAAAATTAAAAAAAATAAGTCGATTTCATCGTACTTGTCGCTGCTGTGCCTGTTACATAAATATCATTTTTTTGCCATATGTACCAACAATGGTAAAGATATATAATAATTGTCACAGAATAATGAATAATTCATAAATTTGTTGATAACTCTGGTCAATCTAACAACAACATTATCGCTTGCACCAATATCAGGTTCATCGTCCTTTCTCTGTGTGTATAAATCTTCAGCCCCTGTATATATGCTAAGCCTTTAGTGTCGCATAATACAAACAATTTGAATCCCCATTTATTGGGCTTCATTGGGAGGTATTGTTTTAAATGGTGTCGAAATTTGGTTGCACATATTTGTTCGTCCAAGGATAAACAATCTTCTGGTCGTATTCGACTAAACCTCAAGTCCGAATCTCGAGTAGAAATACATTGTTGTGACCAAGCAGGTGATGCTGGTTCGACGGGTCGGCGTATCGAATATATGTCGGAGCACATTCGGGTTTCCTGGAGGGTGCACATTCTGGTTTTGTGACGAATATACAGATTGTTGCATGTGGTTTCTTGACTGTGAATGCCAACTATAATTTGATGAGTATAAACGACTATCACGCTGCTTTTTAATTTTTTGGATTAGTGGACAGCACGCCTGATTGAAACTCTAAAGTTTCATCATCATCAAAAGACGTAACGCTCGGCAGAACACCTTTGAAAAAAGAGAGCATTGGATGTTCTTCGCCTTTGTCTGTTGATAGTCTGTTTTCTAAAAACTGGCTCATTTTCTATTCCAGGTTCATTAGCTTTTGCTTTTTGGAAGTACTCGTACTTGTTGGTATGGCTGCTGGCCTCTGGGCATGTATCTTGACAGAATCATGAGTGCGATTAGGCTCAGCTACTTTTTGCAAACAACTCATCTGTTCTTTTATGCATATGGCTTTGAAAACTTCGCCCTGGCTCCGGATTTTTTGCCGTCATTTTTTTTTGCTCGCATCCAGGCATCTCGTAAATTCGACCACTTTGTAGATACTAGTTTACCTGCAATTAAAATAGGTACATATAGAAATTTTAGCATCTTAACTACTTTATTACAATACTTTACAGATATTGTGCATTGGGTTGTTCCTTCAAAGAATTGCACTACAGTTACAGAGTTGGTGCCTTGAAAGCGATTTCATCGACTTCAGGTTTTGATAAATATTTTAAAAGAGCATCGGTGTAGGGTATTACTTCTGCAATTGATGAGAATGTTGAGCTGGTAATTTTGGTGATTTCTTCGAACGGTTTGAGTAACGTTACACACTCTCTTAAAATTTCCCATTGACGTTATATCAACTGTTGAAGATTGGCTGTACTCGGATTGATATAGAGTGAAATTGCCCTTTTTTTGCTCTACCAATATTTCAATCATATAATATGTACTGTTCCATCTCGTGGTAACATCGTGCACGAGTTTGTGTTCAGGCAGTTTAAGTTCTTGTATTATGTCCAGCTTTCCTTGCGCCAGTGCAGAATGATTCAAGTAGCCTACAATTCCTCTAGCTAAGACAATAGCGTATTTTACAATTGCAGTGTATGTATGTAGCATCCTTTGCCGACAAATGGACTATCATTAATAGCTTTGACTTCATTGGGTCCATTGTCTGACAGCACTGATCGAATACTGTCAGCTGCGTTGTGTCCTCTAAAATGCTGCATTTGCAGCACTCTGTGCTGTAGGATAAACTCCTCATTGAGCCAGTGAGCAGTATAGCTTAGAAAACCAAGCAAGTTGTTCATGCAGGTCCAAATATCAGTGGTTATTGATACAGCTTTAACGTTTTGCAATTTCCGCTCGAATTATGCTTTTCACTTTGTTGTAAACTTCTGGTATGGTAACTTCGCTGATATACTTTCTTTCGACTCACTTTTAAATTTATTTTTTAAGGTTTAGCTGTAGCATCGCAAGTGTCTGTTTCAATAACGCTGGGAATTGTTGTTTAGGCAATGCAACATTTTTCAAATCTTCAGATGTTTCCTTCCAATTTGAAAGCACGTTTCGCCAAGCAATCTTCAGTGGACGGAATAAAGCTATATCCAGTGGTTGGGTCAAGTGTATACTATTCGGAGGAAGACACACAAAGTATATGTTTTCTTCACGACACTTCTCGAAAATAGGTAAAGACAAATGACATCAGACCATAATTCGCGATTATACAAGTATATGATAGTGAATATTATGGACGTAAATCGGTAATGTGGCATTTCAATACAGAGTGAAGCGCATTTCAATGGCGAATGTGCCACTCGGCCATAGAGTGCACGCATCAACTAACTCGCGATTATATACGAGGTCTGTTCAAAAAGTATCGCGAATTTTATATTTTTTTCAAAAAGTATTTATTTATTCATGAATATCTATTTTGTCCCCTTGAAAGTAATTCCCCTCGGATATAATACATTTATGCCAACGTTTTTTCCAATCCTCGAAGCACTTAAAAAAATCATTTTTTGTGATCTTGTTCAGCTCCTCCTTCGATGCCGTCTTTATCTCTCAATCGTGGCGTAGCGTCGTCCTTTCATGGGCCTCTTCAGTTTTGGAAACAGGAAAAAGTCACAGGGGGCCAGGTCTGGGGAATACGGTGGCTGCGGCACCATTACTGTGTTGTTTTTGGCCAAATATTCGCGCACAAGCAACGATGTGTGAGCAGGGGCGTTATCATGGTGCAAAAGCCAGTTTTTGTTCTTCCACAAATCCGGGCGTTTCTGGCGGATTGCTTCGCGCAAATTGCGCATAACTTGCAGGTAATATTCCTTATTGACCGTACTACCCTGTGGCAAGAACTCATGATGCACCACGCCCCTGCAATCGAAGAAAACTGTGAGCAAAACCTTCACGTTCGACCGAACTTGGCGCGCTTTTTTTGGTCTTGGCTCATGCGGCAGCTTCCATTGGGATGATTGAGCTTTGGTTTCCACGTCATAACCATAAACCCATGATTCGTCACCAGTTATGACCCTCTGGAGCACATTTGGGTCGTCACGGACCGAGTCCAACATCTCCTGAGCAATGTTAACGCGATGCTGTTTTTGGTCGAAATTGAGCAATTTTGGCACGAATTTCGCGGCGACCCGACTCATGCCCAAATCATTGGTTAAAATCGAATGGCACGAGCCAATCGATATGTTTAGGTCCTCAGCAACTTCTCTAACGGTGATTCGACGATTGGCTAATACTATTTTCTCGTATGATAGTGAATATTAGGAAGTAAATCGGTAATGTGGCATTTCAATACAGAGTGAAGCGCATTTCAATGGCGAATGTGCCACTCGGCCATGAAGTCCACACGTCAACTAACTCGCGATTATATATAATAGTGAATACTATGGAAGTAAATCGGTAATGTGCCATTTCAATACAGAGTGAAGCGCATTTCAATGGCAAATGTGCCACTCGGCCATAAAGTTCACACAACAAATATCTCGCAATCATACAGTGATACCTAGAGATACGAGTTTAAGTCGTTCCGTAACCTTGCTCGTATGTCAATTTGCTCATCTCTAATCTCGAAACAATTCTCCCCATTGAAATGTCATTAATCCGCTCCAGCCGCCAAAATGCCACCCCAGTTGTTATTGTAACGTGTTTTTGAAAAATGAGAAAAATGTATTCATAAATGCCAAATATTGTATAAAAACATAAAAGAGAAAGAAGAAAAATAAACTTGTTGTATAAAGTGTATTTGTAGTTTGGTCACTTAAATCCAACTTACATACATTTTAATGCTACTTTATGCTTCATTTTAGGCACTTATTTTCTCTTCACTGGTCTTTGCCTTTTTCTCCGGATTAAAAAAAAATCTGTCCAAGGAGGTTTGTTTCTACCTTCCTGTTGCGCCAATGCATTCCAGCTTTCTTGTTTTCTTTACAAAAAGCTGGAGTGTTAATATTATTAACTACTGAGAGTTGGTAATCAATTTCTCGAGTTTGCACGTTAGCGAGACCGTGCATAGCCGTGGTGGGTTCGAATTCCTTTAAGAGAATTCCTAAATAACCGGAGATCCAACGTTCAGTCGTAAAACGTGTGGTGACATGCCTGGCAAATCCAGTGAGTTCAACTATGTTGGATAATTTACAGCTTCTTTGGTATCGCAAACTGTATCGATCGATTTGTATGATACCAAGTCGCCTGGCAACGACTGCTGTATCTTGAAGTTTAAATCGTCGACGTCCACATTTTTTGCTGCCAAAATGGCTCTTTCTGCCAGCCACGCATAATTTATATATTGTGTGCGTACATCGGAAAATATGCGGTCAATGAGACATCATTTTCTTCTGCAGTTTTTAACATATTGATAGAATTTGTATCGGAAGCACGGCCGTCCAATATTGAAAGTACTTTTCCTTGGGCTTTTCGAGGTGCAAAATGCTCCTCTAGCCACTTTCGGAACAGTTCAGCGTTGACATAGGCAGATCCCCAGGAGGAAGACCATTTTGAAACTCTGGCTTTTTGTCAACGCCCTTTATTTCCAACGGCATTACAACAGTATTGACATCGTCTCTCCCTTTTCTCCTGATGTGATTGACTGCACAGCCTTTGCGCCTTTCGTAGCTATGACTTTTTCTGGTGAGTCGTTTAACTGGACCCCAGTCTCATCGATATTAAACGAGCTATGATTATTATTAGGTTAATTGGATTTAGCTAAGTGTCTTACATTATTTTGATTTTTAAAATGACTGTTAAATGACGTGTGATTATTTTTTATTGCATATTGAACACATTTGATAAATATTATTTTAACGCGTATTTATATTTTGATACTTTTGTATTTCTTTTTTCGTTTTTATTTCTTGTTCTTCAGAAAATGCGATCGCAATTGCATCTTCCAGAGATTCGGGTTTTTGCGATTTTACAAGAACATTAAGATCGCTATTTAGACCGGTAATGAATATATTTAATTTCTGATTTTTTTAGTAAATTAACGCAAGCTTGACGCGCGACATGATCAAGATTTTCGTCTAAACAATTTATTAATTTTATGTAGCAATTTTCGATTTTTTATGAATATGACAAGAAATTTGTTTTTTTTTATATATATTTCTTGATTAAGCGAATAAAAAAAAGTTGTTCGAAATTGTTAAAAAAACACGTCATTTGTTTAAACATTTATTGATTAATTAAAAAAGATGGACAATCGGAACATTGGTCAGAGAAAATTATAGTAAATAATGATAATTGGCACACACAACAAAAGTACTTGGAACTCCTGAACATAGAGCTGGAGTAACAGTCCTGGATCCCGTGCACCTGTTGCATGTTTGTCCGGGTGGGTCCTCGCAGACGATACGTTGGCAGACAAACACTACAGATATGATCCATATAGTTGTCCACGACCTCCTGCACAAAAAAGCAAGTCCTCCTTATTGTGAAATCTATAAGTAATGGTTCTTGATTCTACCGCTTCTGGCACGTTTACGTACATCTCTATAGGGAAATTTGCGCTCGTGTAGAGTACGCAGTCGGTTACAAGGTCCATTCCGAAGTAATGAGTGGCGCATAAGCAACCTTCGTGGTTCCCGGCTTGCAGAATATCCTGAAGTATTTGACGACCATTGCCGCTGTAAATGTTGAGGTGTTTACATGAGTTCAGTTCTAGTTGCCATTGATATTTTTGTTTGAATAATTGAAAATAATATATTTGTTTGTTCAGGCTTTACTAAATTTAATGCACGGTCGCAATTATCAATAAATTCATATAGCTGAGATTTATTTCCATTAAATCTAATTAGGATTTTTTCAGCAATATTTATGTCAATGAAGTTAGAAGTATCTTCATTTTTTAAAGACATTTTCTGTAGTAAATATACGAACATTAACGGAAATAATATAAATAAAATTTAAATAACATATTTATGTAATATAGAGGGGGGGGGGGGGTAATGAGATCATCGAGCTAGTAAAACTTACAGAAGAAGGTGGAACATCATCTCGAGTCCTCTTCTGGCTTGACCGAGAATTGGAAGTCGACGATGTGATGTTATGTCTTCTACTGGATACGATCGAGATGGATCCTCCGGGTCGGACTCCTTGGCTTCGCTGGGTAGACAGGAAACGGGCTGCAGGCTAGCTGGACAGGGTACGGGCTCCTTGGCTAGCACACAGATCACAGGCTGCTTGGCTGGCACACAGGGTACGCACTGCTTGGCTGGCTGTACTGAATACGGGCGGCTCGTCCGGCTACGCAGATTACGAGTGGTCAAGGAGTTTCTTCGGGGAGTCCTCTTGAGAGTAACGAAGTCTTCTTTGCAGATAAGGGGTTCTTCTTTCTGGCAGAGATGTATCAGTGGAGCGATCCCTCACTTCTGACACCATTTTTTTTTGTGTCATGGGACTGTTGGGAATGTTCGGCTACGCAGATTACGAGTGGTCAAGGAGTTTTTCGAGGAGTCCTCTTGAGAGTACGAAGTCTTCTTTGCAGATAAGGGGTTCTTCTTTCTGGCAGAGATGTATCAGTGGAGTGATCCCTCACTTCTGACACCAATTTTTTTTATGCCAGGGGACTGTTTATAAGTTGGGTTTCTTCTTTTATTGGTAGCTGTCCCGCCTGCCTGCTAGGTGTTATTTGGCTGGACCGGGCGCACTATTTTAAAACAGCGATGTTCGCAGGATCTGTATATTTGGGTATTGATGTTGATATTAACCCACTCAGTGAATCGATACCTGCCAGTCGGTTATATATTTAGTATGTTTGGTTGTCGCCACTACTTGTGCCGTGATTAGCTTACGGCTTGACAGAGTGGGTGTAGCCGACATCAAGATGCATGTGTTGTAATCCCTGTGGAAATTGCGCTGGCTCAAGTAGCTCCACGTGTCACACATCAGATCCAGGGGCATGGATCCCTACATCGACGGACGTCATAGCCAGCAGGGTAGACGCGATATGGCTCGACTGTAGTTGTCACATTACAGGGACGTACAAATTAAACATGTAAATTATTTTTTTTAAATTTTGAAACCCTGTTATATAAAGTCCCTGTCCTAGGGTTTCCCTAAATATCATTTTGGTCTCCTATTAATGGATAATAAAGTTGCTTTTACAATCAATTTTTATGTTTTTTTTATAATGGAAGATCCCACCGCTTTCACCAATTTTAAATTCTGATCTTAGAGGTAGCAAGCGTAAATAACAATATCATCTAGATATACAAAACATGTTATACCTTGTAAACCAGTTAAAACGTTGTTCATAAGTCTTTGGAATGTTGCAGGGGCATTCTTAAGACCAAAAAGCATCCTTTTAATTTGATGATCACCAAGGGGTGTGCTGAAGGTAGTTTTTTCAGAATCGTGTGTTTCCATGGGAATCTGGTGGAACCCGTCTGGTGGAAGCAAGATCGAAAGCAGTAAAGTATTTCGAATTTCCAAATTTACATGTCTGTATCCACCATAAGAGGAGATATCAGAGATTTCTTTATAAGGGATGACGCACTTTCGGACCGCGGTCTCTATGCTCTTGACTGTCTCTGCTAGGGAGAGGGATGCATTGTTCACCTATTCCGCGAATTCTCTCATCTCCTGAAACCTAGCCGCGGTGCCCTTCTCATAGGTTTTGTTTCGAGCAGTGATGGAGTCCAATGTGGCGTCTATTAAGGAAACACTTTATTTGAAATGATTCACCATCCTACCTAGAATCACTCTATCCCTCCCTTTAAAGTACCATATTAGAGACTTCAGATCTCCTTCATCGAGCTCTGAGATGTCTAGACACGGAAGTTGCCGTGGCCCGCTGCTATTATGATTTCTCCAAATGAGTTCATTTTGGCAAATTTTGGAAATTATTATCGCTTTTAAACTGCGGACGATACGTGTAATCCCGAAAATCAGTCGATAACAAGATCAGAAGAGCACGAGGTGGATAATTGCATAGAAAATTGTGATTAGTAACCATAAAAGTTAACCGCGGCGCTAAAATCGTCGAAAGCTCGGCAAGCAGCTCGGAAAGCAGGCGGCTTGTGATCACCCCCTTGGCGCGAACCTTATATTGTGGCAGGTCCCATAGTACGCCATACATTGGTTCGCCAGGCGTCCCCCTAGCCTCCGACCTAGGCGCTTCGGTGTGGCCGTACCCTTAGTGAATACTGGATGAGGCGATGTTACAGGAATTTTGTGACTTATCGAAGAAGTCGGAAGTTAATTTATCACTTTCAAGATAAAAAGATGTCATTATATTTTTGACAAATATTTAGGAGTGTCCTCTTCTTTATTTAAATGATCTGTGCGAATTTGGTTATCCAGTCTTAGGTTCCTGGATTCAAAATTTGAATTACGTACTTGAAACATGTTATATGAGTTTGTTGGAAGGAGTTTTAAAGCAAGTCTTTTTATTTTGACGGGCTTATTTCTGGTGTTCGCGATAGATGTAATAGCAGTTCTTTTGTTAATAACTTTAACGAGGAATTTACAGATATACACGCCTTCGATTAAGGATGTTCTGTCTATGAGTCCTTCTCCTAATTCCGGATTAACTATATATCTACTTCTACAAAAGCTTCTGATCGCGGGGGAAGGGTTAAGATTTTTATTTTTTTTTTTAAATTGAAATGGTAAAGTTATTTTACCATATCTTGAGTGATTTTTTTCATAATCAACTTGAGCGTTAAATTTAGTAAGGAAATCGCTTCCTAAAATTCCATCAAAGGGTATATTATTATTGTTATTTGGAATAACGTGAAACGTGTGCGTAATTAAATCAGTTGTGAATTTGAAAGATAGTTTTACACATCCGATTGTATTGACTTTCGTTTGTCAATATTTGAATATCTTTGGGGGATGTGGTGAGAGTTGAAAGACGGTGGAGGTTTCAGCGTTTATTACAGATCACAAGTAATCATACGTAAACAGTATTATGTACTCGTGATGGAGCGTGGCTGGATGTCGATAGCAGCGGGGCGGAGTCCGGGGGTGAACAGTAGAGGATGATGGCTCGCTGGGCAGTAGCGTCGGTCGGCTGGAGCGAAGATTTGTCGAAGGTTTCGTGGCGTAGCAGTGTAGACAGTTGTGTAGCTCGGTAGGAAGGTCGGAGGTTTCTCGTAGCGTAGACTTGGTAGCGTAGACTCGAGTCGATTAGAAGTCGCGATACTGACTGACGTATTGGGTGGTCGGAAGTACCGTTTTTATATGCTTTGCTTGCCTTTGTACAGATGCCCTGCTCTAGTGACCTAGTGACCAAACTGAATAAATCTGGGCCCCGACCTAGTCAGCTTTGATAGTCAGGGGTTTTTGTGTACTATATTTCATCGTGGAATATGCTGGTTCAGCGTCGAAGTCCACTTATGTGGATCACCTCCATATCTATTCAAGGAATTTAATTTTACTAACCAGCTGTCCGCCCCCGTGTCTAAAAGAAATGAGAACTTTTTATTTACATTACAACTTATATCGCTTTCTATGGTGACGTAAGCTAATGTATTGGGGTTTGTAGAAAATATGCTACCTTTGGATGTTTTTGGTCCCGGGATACGGTAGTAACTGTCTCGGGAATTCTTTCGTTTAAATGTAAAGAATTATCGCTCTGAGGAATATTACACTAGTCATTGTTAGAATCAGGTTAATTAATAAATTAATTAGCTCCCTTTCATAAAAGTTTACTTTACGATTCTCATTATTTTCGCGGTAGGTTCGATTTTTATAATCATTTCTATAATCGCGGTAGTTTCCATTATTATTATCACTTCTATAATCGCGGAAGCTTCGATTTTTATTATCATTTCTATAATCGCGGTAGTTTCGATTTTTATTATCATTTCTATAATCGCGATAGTTTCCATTTTTATTATCATTTCTATAATCGCGGTAGTTTCGATTTTTATTATCATTTCTATAATCGCGGTAGTTTCCATTTTTATTATCAATGCTATAATCGCGGTAGTTTCCATTTTTATTATCATTTGTATAATCGCGGTAGTTTCCATTTTTATTATCATTTCTATAATCGCGGTAGTTTCCATTTTTGTTATTATTTCCATTATCGCGACGTTGAAAGTGAAAATTTGGTTTATGCGCGTATAGATCACGTTCTTTATCAATTACAGTTTCATGTTCAATTCTTTTACAAAATTCCGAAGCTTCATGGTGAGATTTCGGTTCTTTTATTAAAAGTACATTTTTGTATTCGTGGGAGATGCCTCCGAGAAAAGCTCTTAAGCAGATGTCATTTTTAATTTTTATTAAACCTGGCAACAAGTTCAAATTGTCCTGGTTTTCCGATTTGATTGCCCTAACAAATTTATTATCAAGGATATCCAATCGGAATGTAAAATCGCTTATGTTTTCATAAGGAAATTGTTGAAAGATTTGTGATTCTAGGATTAGTTGAGCTACCTACGCTAATAAAATGTGAAAGGACCCCATTGCCGGGCATGTTATATTTTCATTGCAAATTCGCTATCGAGCGTATGGTAGGCTTAACTCTATGCCAAGCCCGCGAAGGTAGTAACTAGGTCGATTTACTGACTTTACGATGACTGCATCCTATGTAATTTGTGTAATATAACACCACCGTTGAGGAATTGGCACACTTTTGGTCCAAGGCGTCAAACCCGACTTTTGTCTCTTTGTAAAATGTGATCATCTCCGAATTATTGTGATGATCAGGAACTATCTTGCTAACATGATGCGAGCTAAAACCTCGTTATCATTGCTGCAAGACTGATCCAGCGTGTTCGGCAATCTAGGATCAACTCCTAGCCCGCCCATTCGCAGAGCCACCTCAGTCACCTTGGTTAGTTGACGAATGAATTCATTTCTTAATCTGTCCCTCAAGGTTATTCCAAGCATGGCACTTTCCATGGCGCGCTGGGCGACCTTGAATCTGTAGACTAGACCTTTTGTCAGTGTCCAAGTCTCGGCTCCGTACGTCATGACTGGCAAGACGCACTGGTTGAAGACTTTAGTCTTGAGGCATTGTGGTATTTTAGAGGTGAGAACATGACGTAATTTTCCAAAGGCCGCCCAACCCAACTGAATTCTGCGGTCGGCTTCTTTCTCGAAATCATCATCATCATCCTAAGCTCGACAGCCCTGGGTGGGCCTTGGCTGAATCCAGGAGCTTCCTCCATTCTTGTCTGTTTGATGCCCTTATTCTCCAATTTCTCACTTGCAACACCGATGCATCCGTGTTGACACTGTCCATCCATCGCATTTTGGGCCTTCCTGGTCTTCTACGTCCCTGTGGTACTGAGAGCGTGAGGCGTTTTGTAGGGTTGTCGTCGTCCATTCTGATTATGTGACCAGCCCATCTCAAGCGCCCTACTTTGATGGATCTGATCACATCGGGCTCTTTATAGATATCATATAGCTCTGGGTTATATCGACGACGCCAACCATTGTGGTCTCTCACTGGGCCATATATTGTCCTTAGAACCCTTCTTTCAAATGCTGCGATGGACCTTTCAGTGTGTTTTGTCATCACCCAGGTTTCAGAGGCATATGTGAGGACTGGTTTGATCAGGGTCTTGTACAATAGTGTTTTTGTGGTTCTTCGCAGTAATTTGGATCTTAACTGTTTTTGGAGAGCGTAGTAACATCGGTTTGCTGCCATTATCCTTCTGTCAATTTCTTCTCGGGTGTTATTATCACTGGTAACTGTTGAGCCTAAGTATGTAAATGAATGAATTATTTCAAAGTTGTAATTTGCAGCTGAGAAAACATGGGGGTATGGATATGTGGTATTAGAAGCAAAAGTTCTTTCTCGAAATTGTTTCTACCTAATTGAATGATTTGACCAAGATATATAATCAAAACAACAAACACCCACTGAATTTAATACCAAAAGCGACCGCTTCCCGTCAGGTCAAAAGTCAACTGCCGCGAGCTACCTCTCTCCCTGGCCCACTACCCCTCTCGGCTCAACTCCCCTCTCTCCCCTCTCCCCTCTCCCTGCGTCTCCTCTGCTCCCCGCGCCCCTAACCCATGCCCATTTGGTTAGGTGTTATATTTTCTAGTCATTTGAATTTATTTACGTACATCTGAATTCACGTATCTCTCTCTACGATGGTTCAATACCATCACAAAGTCTAGAAAAATAATAAACGTAACAAAATTGCTAACACGTTAAAACTTACACAGCACAGTTTAACAGCTGTCAGCCTATCCCAGTAGGTAGAGTAACGTTATAACAAAGAAATAAAAATAACAAAACCTAATAAGTCTTAGTAATATCTTTCGAGAATAATAAAATTTGGATATATCCGAATATGGAATTTGTAAGACGCTTTGTAAATCAAAGTTTGCTGTCACAAAGGACGGGTCACTATAGGCTCTTATTTTAATGGTTTACTTTTGCCCCGTTGCGTTCAAGTTTTCTTTCAATGTTCGTGGTTTGCAGAGTTTGCTAGTACTAGGTCCAAAAAGTGGATGATTGTCTTCAGTATCCATTTTTTTGTTTTGATCCAGGTACGATAATGCTCAATTTGCTGGTTACAAATGTCTACACCTCCCATCAGCTTATTATATTTTTTATGACATTAGGTGTCCGGACGCTCACGTGTACTTAGAGGGCTTGTGCCATCTGCTTACTGTAGAAAGAGGCTCAGCTCCAGTACAATTTGATGCCAGTACAACAGTTTTTGTATCTCGTCATTTCACACAAACATTGCTGGTGGTTCCCTTGCTGCATCTGGTTGTCAGTCTCTTAGTACCTGTTCCATAGATTCCAATGTCAGTCAATTTTTTGAGAATGGGGAAGTGTCGTAAAATATCTATCAAAGTACACTCAGCTTGTTGGTGGTTTAAGTCTGTGCTAAGCGTAGAATAAAACCGGGTCCCAAGCCCAACTCTCTGTTTGATAGCGGAGCTGAACATCCTTGATAGATTTCGAAATCTATCAAAAGCCCACCAGATGTAGTGACCACGAAGTTCTTTAAACCTATGGACCTTGGCTTGTTCCGTATAAAATGCCGAACAGGACATCTACCTGTGAAAGGTATCATCTGTTCATCTATGGAATATGTGCCAGCAGCTCGTTCGAGTCTAAGGCATGCCCTTCGTACAGTCTCAATCATCGGTTGGACCTTCCACAGTTTGTGATACTCTCAGATGGAGGGAACAATAGTATCAACAAAATGGAGAGAGGAACGAAGTGTAAAAAATCTGTCACTCGACATTGTTGCCGAAATAGATTGTAACTTATACTTTTTCTGCCAGTACATGTGAATGAGCGGGAATGGAATGCAGCCCATGATCACATGCATCCCAAAAAGTTTCTCATCATCTCGGTGACCGTTATGTTGAATGGAACTCCCTTTGTAATAAGGTGATATCTGCTGTAGAAGTCAACGGCCTTTTCGAAAAATTCGTCATTGAAATAATCATTTAAGTAAGCCAATGGCGAGTGTTTGTTTGTATTGTCGGGTCGTGGAACATTTTTACTGTTTCTCTCGGCAAGAGTCTCTTGAATTCCCTCTATTACGTGAAGCGCACTCTAATAGTGAGTGTCTTCACTTGGTCCACACATCAACTATCTTGCAGTTATAATGATTGTAAATCGGTAACGTGCCATTTCAAAATAGAGTAAAGCGCATTTCAATGGCGAATGCGCCACTCGACCGTAAAGTCCACACACCAACTATCTCGCAGTTATATACAACATTGAAAAGAATGGTTATAAATCGGTAATTTGGCATTTCAATATAGAGTGAAGCGCATTTCAATGGCGAATGTGCCACTCGGCCGTTACGTCCACACACTAACTGTACGAGACAGGAAGTGCTCTGCCTCGAAACAATAAATATTTAGTTAGGCGCCGACTGCTGCTTGCTTCACGAGATGTGGCGTCTTCCGGAAAACGGCGTGATGATGCACTGGGTAGTGCGAATCGGTGCGGAGTCCAGGGAAGTGGTGGCCAAGGTCCAAATAAAAGGCAAACTGTAGTTGAATGGCGACGGTCGCAGGATTGATACTGGCGAGTCTTGAGAAAGACTCTCGAAGTGCGTGAACGTGACGGGCGAATGTAGAACGATCTCTGGCTTGTTCGGAGAGTCGGCACTGCTTTTATCTCGCGCGGCCGTCTCACAGCGCCGCCTCGCCGGACGGAGGCTGCGCCGCGAGCCGGTCCGCGGACATATTGCGCAACTCTCCGCGCCTACGTCACGGCTCATGCACCTCCAGTCTTTCTCGCCTCGCCCTGTCGCTATCTTACGCCTGCGACCGTCTTATTTATTTAATCCTAAGACATTACATATTTACAAATATTTCTACGAAAAAATCTCGAGATTCGGACATACGGGGCGGGAGTAACATAAATTCGTAGGCCCGTGGCGGGAGCGACAGAAATTTCACTGCTATCGAAACGACTGGGAGAATCTCACATTGGGACCCTAGAGATCCTCCGTCTCGCTCGGCTCGCTCGGTCCGCCGGCCTGCTCTACGAATGTATGAACAGTTACTCTCTCCCCATAGACATCTCATCGCAGGTTTCTTAATACGTTTATTTGTAAAATAATGCCTTAATACTAAAATCGGCGGCGGGGCATCGAATGCCCGCGAGCTGTCCGTTACACTAACTATCTCGCAGTTATATACAACATTAAAAAGAATTGTTGTAAATCGGTATTGTGGCATCAATATAGATTGAAGCGCATTTCAATGGCGAATTTATTTCTAGGTTAATATCTATTGATTCTAAATTTTCCTGCAATTTTTCTGCGCCCAATGTGATCCTTTGTAGTAGATGTTCTCTGCTCAGAATTTTCTCCTGGTATACATTATCCTTGATAAAACCCCACGCATAAAAGTCGAGTGGTGTTAGGTCTGGTGACCTAGGTGGCCATGATGTTGGTCCGCCGCGTCCAATCCATCGCTCTCCAAATGTTTCCTCCAAGTAAGCTCTGACAGACAAGCGAAAATGAGGAGGGGCACCATCTTGCTGAAATGTCAGCCTGCTTCGAATGTTCAGGGGAACTGCTTCCAATAACCCTGGTAAAATATTAGCTAAAAAATTTAAGTAAAGATCACCAGTTTGATTGCCTTCAATGATGTAAGGGCCTATTAGTTGCTTACCTATTATGCCCATCCAAACATTAACACTAAACCTGTGTTGGGATTTGACCTCCTTCTTGCAATGTGGATTTGTTGTGCACCAGTAATGTAAATTATGAAAGTTGGTTACTCCATCTCTTGTAAATTGGGCCTCGTCTGTCCATAGGATGGTTCATAAATATGATTGATCTCTGATATTCCTCAACAGCATGGCTTCACAATATGCCTTACGGTGTACTTTGTCTTCTGCATTGATGGTTTGGACCGGAGTAAAGTGATAAGGGTGTTGGTTGTCACTATGAAGCACATTCCACACAGTGCTTTTTGGTAATCCGATCCTCTTTTCCACCATTCTTGTGCTGGATGTTGGATTATTTCTTATTTCTCGCAAAACCCTTTCTTCGATTGCTGCTCCTCCTGCACTGCTTCCTCGTTCTCTCCTTGTTACAAATGTTCCTGTTTCACATAGCCTACGGTGAATTCCAGTAAAAGTCCTCGCAATGGGCTGTCTTCTGTTCGGGTACCGCGCTGCGTATGTTCGTACCGATTCCAATGCATTTCCATTGCATAACCCATAAATAAAATGCATTTCGGCCAATTCTTGGTTACTGTATTCCACCATTTTTTAGAAAGAATTAAATTTATAATTGTTCACTGAGAATGTACACACACGATTGATTGTTTTTAAATTTTTGCAAAGTTATTTATTCAAAAAATCAATATTAATCACACCTAAAAATGAGATTTAGAAACAAGTTTTGCAACACCACCTGCTAATGTAAAGACAAATTTTTATGCGAATGAATTATTGTTGCAAAAATAATTATTTCATGTTCTTAGAGCTGCGGATTAACTGTTTACTTAGGCTAGGCGCTGACTGTGACTTTTTGTTGCAGTAACTTTTTGTAACTATCACGTTGCGTCACCGTGGATGCGCTCACTACTGGTGACAAAATGTTCATTTGAGCGATGGATTTCGAAGAGGTCGCAGTGATTTGCGCTCTTGAATTACGCAGAAGGAAAATTAAGCGAAAGAAACGCTACTGGGTACATCCCATATATAATGAACGATTATTAAAAGGAAAATTTTACACCCTGTATTCTGAATTACGTCAATATCCTCTTAAGTTTTTTAATTATTTTCGTATGTCAATAAACAGTTTTGACGACTTGTTATATTTGTTGGGACCTTTAATAACATTTCAAGATACATCATTTCGAAAAGCGATTCCAGTAGAAGAAAGGTTAGCGGTAACTCTGAGGTAAGAAAAATAAACAACAATACATATTTATTTATTTATATTTTTAATGTTATACTCACAGAGCTATGTAGGTACAATGAATTAAAATAAATATTTCAAGGCAATATAATTATATAACATAGGACCAATTACGTGCACAATACAATGTACCTATAAAGTAAATTTCTGAGAACATCAAGAGTGAGGAAACAAGTATTTTATTTTTATGTATATTATAAAAATAATCGACACAAAGGTTTTTTAAATTAAAAACATAATAGCAAATTTAGAAGTAAACAAGAAAGAATAACAATAAACAAAGAGAAAGAAAGAAAAACTGCTATTCTGAGGTATAATATGTTTGTTTCTATATTGGAATCTTGTGTAGAGTATATATGATGGATATATATGATCCAATTGTTTCGTTTGACTGTTCATTATGAATAAATGCTTGAGGAGACGAGGAACCAGAGGGAATACAAATTGGCTGTGGAAGTGTACGAGGTGGTTGAGCTTGAGGAGGAATCACTATTTTTTGGGAGACTATGCGAGGTGGTTGAGTTTGAGGTATAATATGTGAGGCAGCAGTAAGATTACAATTTGACGAAGACGAGGTATAATATTTTAAAATGTTTAATATTGCGATTTGTGCATCAATTTTTTGGTCTTGGGGAATCAATTTAAGCATCGGAACTAAAGATACCGCAAAATTATGTTCCGGATCCGTGTGTGTGCATCTTTTTTTTTCTCTTAATATTTCTAAAAGTGACTCTTCATAACTTTTATTGCTGCTCTTTTTTTGTTGGGAATGTGGTCTTGATATTGGTGTAGATGTGGAAGAAGAACTTATGTTCTCTCCAAGTGTCTCATCAATGTCAAGCGATGTTGCGTTGCTGGATGTTTCTCGTACTTGGTCCATTGAGGGTACCAAGAACAGTAACTTTTCAAAAAACACATATCGTTTTCTTTTAGGTGCCGATTGGCCCGATTTGACTTCTTTTTGGAAGCGAAGCTCCCTCGAAAAACACGCTCTTAAATTTTTCCAGCGCAGCTGTAGAGTTTTCACTGCAAAAAAATTAACGAAATTTGTTTTATTTACAGGTATTTAGCTACAGGTGCAAGTTTTAACGCATTATCTTTTGAATACTTAATTGGGGCCACAACACTTCGAAATATAGTAAATTTAACATGCCGGTCTATATGGGAAGCTTTGCAACCACTGTATATGGCAGAAAAAACTGAAGAAGAGTGGTATAAAATTGCTGACCAATTTTATGAGCGTACTAACTTTCCTAATATTATTGGCGCCGTTGATGGCAAACACGTTAGAATAACAAAACCAAATAATAGTGGATCAGATTATTTTAATTTTAAAAAGTTTTTCTCCCTGGTTTTGATGGCGTGGGTAGACGCCGATTACAAATTCATCTATATCGACGTTGGATCGCATGGAAGCTCAAGTGATTCGACAATTTTTAAAAATTCAAATATTGGCAGAAGACATCAAGAGAACTTATTAAATATTCCTGTAGGAAGAACTCTACCTAACGAAGAAAATGGGAAAACAATGCCTTTTTGTATCGTGGGCGATGAAGCCTTTGGACTTACAAAGCATGTATTACGTCCGTTTTCTAAAAGAGGACTTACCATTGCTAAAAGAATCTTTAATTATCGACATACAAGAGCACGTCGAATGGTAGAATGCACTTTTGGAATACTATGTAATAAATGGAGAATTCTTCACAGACCTATTGATGTCAACCTAGAATTTTGTGATAAGATCATAATGGCTTGCTGTGTATTACATAACTTTGTACGCGTTAGAGATGGAATTCAATTTACAGATACTGCTTATGAATGTACGCTTATTAGCAATGCACTTATACATCAGACGTATAGAAACATGTCCTGTGTAAATATAAGAAATTACTTTGCTTCTTACTTTATTTCACCACAAGGTTCTGTCCCTTGGCAATATGATAAAATATAATATGTAACTCTTTATACATACATACCTAAAAGTTATAATGAGTAAATAATGTCAAATAAATATCCATAATATCTACAAACCTGTATTTTCTTTTTGTGCTTGTGTTAAAGTTGTTGCTGGAAATAATTTAATAGAAATATCCTCCCACAATTTCCTTTTTAAATTAATATCCGAAAATTCTTTTAAGTTTTTTGTGTACAAAGCTGGCCTTTTCTCTATTTCTTCTATTAAAAACTCATTGTCTATATCATCTTCTCGCAGAGAAGCCATCTTTTAAACTGAAAAATTCGCAACGCACGTCCGTTCGGTAGGCGCCTCCCGGCAGAGTGATAAAAAGTTTCTAGTGAGCGCACTCCCATACCAATGTACAGGCCGGGTGATAGTCACGTCACGCTAATGTCGCCGGCCGCTGGAACATTTTGTTACCGCATTGTCACGTCGCCACAGTGAGCGCACTCTCATTTACCTCCATAGCACTTGACTCGGCGACAAAATGTTACTGTGACTTTTTGTTACAATCAGCGGGGGTTCTTGCATTTTGACAGAAAAATTTACCTAAGCCAAACACCGGATAGTACATGGATTTAATATTTTAATGTACTGAAGAGGCGCACATGCGCACGTGTTTAATCCTGTAACTTTTTTGTCTGAAGTGGGATTGATTTCAAACTTTCAACATTTTGATGCGAAATTAAATAAGAAATAATTTAAAAATAAAAAAAAATAAAATTATGAAATGATTTTTTCGAGATATTTTAACTTTAAGTTCAAAATTTTAGAAAAAAAAAAAATTTCAACTTTGAAGCTGAATAGCTTCAGTTTGGTATGGCGTTGATCAACAAATGATACACCAAAATTAAGGTACAATAATTGTCTATTGAATCTCATTTAATTTAAGTTTTTAAAATTGATGGTTTTCGAGAAAAAAAATTATTAGTAATAGTATTAAAAATCGAAAAAAAAAAATTAAACACCCTGTAACTCGATAACGGTACATTTTAGACCCCCCCCTGTAGAACGATTTTTTGCTTATTTTATCATCCCCAACCACCCCCTTGAAGCTTTGCTCTCGCAGCATGGACACCCTGTATAATTGTGAATATTATGGAAGTAAATCGGTAATGTGGCATTTCAATACAGAGTGATGCACATTTCAATGGTGAATGTGCCACTCGGCCATAAAGTCCACACAGCATCTATCTCGCAGTTATATACAACATTGAAAAGAATGGTCGTAAATCGGTAATGTGGCATTTCAATATAGAGTGAAGCGCATTTCAATGGCGAATGTGCCACTCGGCCATAAAGTCCACACAGCACTATCTCGCAGTTATATACAACATTGAAAAGAATGGTCGTAAATCGGTAATGTGGCATTTCAAAATAGAGTAAAGCGCATTTCAATGGCGAATGTGCCACTCGGCCATGAAGTCCACACAACATCTATCTCGCAGTTATATACAACATTGAAAAGAATGGTCGTAAATCGGTAATGTGGCATTTCAATACAGAGTGAAGCGCATTTCAATGGCGAATGTGCCACTGGGTCATAAAGTCCACACATCAACTAACTCGCGATTATATATAATTGTGAATATTATGGAAGTAAATCGGTAATGTGGCATTTCAATACAGAGTGATGCACATTTCAATGGCGAAAGTGCCACTCGGCCATAAGGTTCACACATCACCTATCTCGCAGTTATATACAACATTGAAAAGAATGGTCGTAAATCGGTAATGTGGCATTTCAATATAGAGTGAAGCGCATTTCAATGGCGAATGTGCCACTCGGCCATAAAGTCCACACAGCATCTATCTCGCAGTTATATACAACATTTAAAAGAATGGTCGTAAATCGGTAATGTGGCATTTCAATACAGAGTGCTGCGCATTTCAATGGCGAAAGTGCCACTCGGCCATAAGGTTCACACATCAACTATCTCGCAGTTATATACAACATTGAAAAGAATGGTCGTAAATCGGTCATGTGGCATTTCAATACAGAGTGATGCGCATTTCAATGGCGAATGTGCCACTCGGCCATTATGTCCACACACCAACTATCTCGCAGTTATATACAACATTGAAAAGAATGGTCGTAAATCGGTAATGCGGCATTTCAATAAAGAGTGAAGCGCATTTCAATGGCATATGTGCCACTCGGCCATTAAGTCCACACACCAACTCTCTCGCAGTTATATGCAACCGTGAAAAGAATGGTCGTAAATCGGTAATGTGGCATTTCAATATAGGGTGAAGCGCATTTCAATGGCGAATATGCCACTCGGCCATAAAGTCCACACACCAACTATCTCGCAGTTATTTACAACATTGAAAAGAATGGTCGTAAATCGGTAATGCGGCATTTCAATATAGAGTGAAGCGCATTTCAATAGCGAATGTGCCACTCGGCCATAAAGTCCACACACCAACTATCTCGCAGTTACATACAACATTGAAAAGTATTGTCGTACATAGGTAATGTGGCATTTCAATATAGAGTGAAGCGCATTTCAATGGCGAATGTGCCACTCGGCCATAAAGTCCACACACCAACTTTCTCGCAGTTATATATACAACCGTGAAAAGAATGGTCGTAAATCGGTAATGTGGCATTACAATATAGAGTGAAGCGCATTTCAATGGCGAATGTGCCACTGGGCCATAAAGTTCTCACATCAACTAACTCAGGATTATATACATATAATTGTGAATATTATGGAAGTAAATCGGTAATGTGGCATTTCAATACAGAGTGATGCGCATTTCAATGGCGAATATGCCACTCGGCCATAAAGTCCACACACCAACTATCTCGCAGTTATATACAACATTGAAAAGAATGGTCGTAAGTCGGTTATGTGGCATTTCAATATAGAGTGAAGCGCATTTCAATGGCGAATGTGCCATTCGGCCATTATGTCCACACACCAACTATCTCGCAGTTATATACAACATTGAAAAGAATGGTCGTAAATCGGTAATGCGGCATTTCAATAAAGAGTGAAGCGCATTTCAATGGCGAATGTGCCACTCGGCCATAAGGTTCACACATCAACTATCTCGCAGTTATATACAACATTGAAAAGAATGGTCGTAAATCGGTAATGTGGCATTTCAGTATAGAGTGAAGCGCATTAAAATGGCGAATGTGCCCACTCGGCCATTATGTCCCACATCAACAACTCGCGATTATATATAATTGTGAATAATGGAAGTTAATCGGTAATGTGGCATTTCAATATAGAGTGAAAGCGCATTTCAATGGCCAATGTGCCACTCGGCAATAAAATCACACGGCATATATCTCGCAGTTATATACAACATTAAGAAAAAGAATGGTCGTAAATCAGTAATGTGGCATTTCAGTATAGAGTGAAGCGCATTTCAATGGCGAATATGCCACTCGGCCATAAAGTCCACACACCAACTATCTCGAAGTTATTTACAACATTGAAAAGAATGGTCGTAATTCGGTAATGCGGCATTTCAATATAGAGTGAAGCGCATTGCAATGGCGAATGATCCAGTCGGCCATAATGTTCACACATCATCTATCTCGCAGTTATATACAACATTGAAAAGAATGGTCGTAAATCGGTAATGTGGCATTTCAATATAGGGTGAAGCGCATTTCAATGGCGAATATGCCACTCGGCCATAAAGTCCACACACCAACTATCTCGAAGTTATTTACAACATTGAAAAGAATGGTCGTAATTCGGTAATGCGGCATTTCAATATAGAGTGAAGCGCATTGCAATGGCGAATGATCCAGTCGGCCATAATGTTCACACATCATCTATCTCGCAGTTATATACAACATTGAAAAGAATGGTCGTAAATCGGTAATGTGGCATTTCAATATAGGGTGAAGCGCATTTCAATGGCGAATATGCCACTCGGCCATAAAGTCCACACACCAACTATCTCGCAGTTATATACAACATTGAAAAGAATGGTCGTAAATGGGTAATGTGGCATTTAAATATAGATTGAAGCGCATATCAATGGCATATGTGCCACTCGGCCGTTAAGTCCACACACCAACTCTCTCGCAGTTATATGCAAACGTGAAAAGAATGGTCGTAAATCGGTAATGTGGCATTTCTTTAAAGGATGATGCGCATTTCAATGGCGAATATGCCACTCGGCCATAAAGTCCTCGCACCAACTATCTCGAAGTTATATACAACATATATTATATATATATACAACATCATCTATCTCGCAGTTATATACAACATTGAAAAGAATGGTCGTAAATCGGTTATGTGGCATTTCAATATAGAGTGAAGCGCATTTCAATGGCGAAAGTGCCACTCGGCCATAAAGTCCACACATCAACTAACTCAGGATTATATATAATTGTGAATATTATGGAAGTAAATCGGTTATGTGGCATTTGAATACAGAGTGATGCGCATTTAATGGCGAAAGTGCCACTCGTAAATCGGTAATGCGGCATTTCAATATAGAGTGAAGCGCATTGCAATGGCGAATGATCCAGTCGGCCACAATGTTCACACATCATCTATCTCGCAGTTATATACAACATTGAAAAGAATGGTCGTAAATGGGTAATGTGGCATTTCAATATAGAGTGAAGCGCATTTAAATGGCATATGTGCCACTCGGCCATAAAATCCACACATCAACTATCTTGCAGTTATATACAACATTGAAAAGAATGGTCGTCAATCGGTAATGTGGCATTTCAATATAGAGTGATGCGCATTTCAATGGCGAAAGTGCCACTCGGCCATAAAGTCCACACACCAACTATCTCGCAGTTATATACAACATTGAAAAGAATGGTTGTAAATCGGTAATGTGACATTTCAATATAGAGTGAAGCGCATTTCAATGGCGAATGTGCCACTCGGCCATGAAGTGCACTCATCAACTATCTCGCAGTTATATACAACATTGAAAAGAATGGTCGTAAATCGGTAATGTGGCATTTCAATACAGAGTGGAGCGCATTTCAATGGCGAATGTGCCACTCGACCATGAAGTGCACTCATCGACTATCTCGCAGTTATATACAACATTGAAAATAATGGTCGTAAATCGGTAATGTGGCATTTCAATACAGAGTGGAGCGCATTTCAATGGCGAATGTGCCACTCGGCCATAAGGTTCACACATCAACTATCTCGCAGTTATATACAACATTGAAAAGAATGGTCGTAAATCGGTAATGTGACATTTCAATACAGAGTGATGCGCATTTCAATGGCGAAAGTGCCACTCGGCCATAAGGTTCACACATCAACTATCTCGCAGTTATATACAACATTGAAAAGAATGGTCGTAAATCGGTAATGTGGCATTTCAATACAGAGTGATGCGCATTTCAATGGCGAAAGTGCCACTCGGCCATAAGGTTCACACATCAACTATCTCGCAGTTATATACAACATTGAAAAGAATGGTCGTAAATCGGTCATGTGGCATTTCAATACAGAGTGAAGCGCATTTCAATGGCGAAAGTGCCACTCGGCCATAAAGTCCACACATCATCTATCTCGCAGTTATATACAACATTGAAAAGAATTGTCGGAAATCGGTAATGTGGCATTTGAATGGCGAATGTGCCACTCGGCTATAAAGTCCACACATCATCTATCTCGCAGTTATATACAACATTGAAAAGAATGGTCGTTAATCGGTTATGTGGCATTTCAATATAGAGTGAAGCGCATTTCAATGGCGAATGTGCCACTTGGCCATAAAGTCCACACATCATCTATCTCGCAGTTATATACAACATTGAAAAGAATTGTCGTAAATCGGTAATGTGGCATTTGAATGGCGAATGTGCCACTCGGCCATAAAGTCCACACATCATCTATCTCGCAGTTATATACAACATTGAAAAGAATGGTCGTAAATCGGTTATGTGGCATTTCAATATAGAGTGAAGCGCATTTCAATGGCGAAAGTGCCACTCGGCCATAAAGTCCACACATCAACTAACTCGGGATTATATATAATTGTGAATATTATGGAAGTTAATCGGTAATGTGGCATTTCAATACAGAGTGACGCGCATTTCAATGGCGAAAGTTCCACTCGGCCATAAGGTTCACAAATCAACTATCTCGCAGTTATATACAACATTGAAAAGAATGGTTGTCAATCGGTAATGTGGCATTTCAATACAGAGTGAAGCGCATTTCAATGGCGAATGTGCCACTCGGCCATAAAGTACACACACCAACTATCTCGCAGTTATATACAACATTGAAAAGAATGGTCGTAAATCGGTAATGTAGCATTTCAATATAGAGTGAAGCGCATTTCAATGGCGAATGTGCCACTCGGCCATAAAGTCCACACATTATCTATCTCGCAGTTATACACAACATTGAAAAGAATGGTTGTAAATCCGTAATATGGCATTTTAATATCGAGTGAAGCGCATTTCAATGGCGAATGTGCCACTCGGCCATAATGTCTCATGAAGCGGGATCCTTTTGATATTGGGATTTTCATACCTTCACCAGATTTGTCACTCCACGAAATTGATGACACATGGGTTGTATGAAAATATTGTTCATCTGTATACACTATCGGACTATTTTCTTCGCAATACCTTCGTTTTGCTTTCAAATATGATATCCGTTTAAAAATGATATCTGACTTCTCATGTAAAACTTTCAAATTGTGTTGTGTCTTGCACAATGTGAATCCTATTTTACTCAAAATTCTTCTCAGCGTTGCCTCAGAACCATTGAAACCGATGGATTTTTGTAGAGCTGGCAAATAACCTTCGGCTTGTTGATAAAAAAATTATTTCAGAAGAAAATTATAAACACATATTCTTATTATACATTCGTCATAAGAATCGGCAGTATATTAACTCGACCGGTTTCTTTTCCTTTTTGGTGACGAGATAGCGTTTTCTTTCCCATTATTTTTTAACGATGACACTTATATTCTTATTGCTGTGGAGGAAATGCCAGTAGCTGCCGAAACTTCATCGGTAAGACTTAATTTCTGAAAAAAAAAATTATTCGATTATTATATGTACATAAAATAAGTAGTGTCTTTATTGTTTAATATTTAGTATATTAACATTGAATAATTACCTCCATAAACGCTTCACGTTTATTCTGGAAATATTTAAAAACATTTAAAACGATTTCCTTCGTTTTTCCAGTTTCGTAGTTGCTTCCATATGGTCACCGTATTTTTCTGGTACAAACTAATGTGCGCTAACCTCGAAAGTTGGAAAGGTACTGACGGGCGTGGCAAACACTGGCGGGAACGCTGTTAACCAATCAAACGATGCGATTTTACCAATGTCGATGAAGGTCTTTCATTTTGTCCGATATCAATCTTAAAGGTACTAAAGACGATATAAAAATATTATTATCCTTAGAATTTGGATCGCTACTAAACTTCTGTTTGTATTCTGACTGCAGATCCGTCAAAGCCCCATTTGCATATTAAGGTCATATTTTTTATATTTTCAGATTTCTGAATTTCTAAAATTTCTTTTCGACCTTCCAAAAGACGAGTGGCAGTATGATCGAGTAAAATTTGCAATTCTATCTCAGCAAAAGTATCTGTGACTACAATGCTTTTCTTTGGAGGGTAACAATCCATTTTCGCCTGTTGTGTTTTTTTGTAAGATGGAAATACGAATTTATCATGTTCTCGAATTATATTGTATTGATGTGTGGTGAGTTTTGCTTCAATAAACACCGAAAGTACTTCTCTTCCTGTAAGCTGCTTCCTTTTAGAGAAGTTAAATTTCTTGTATGCATTTCTGTATGTGGCAGCTCTTGTGGGTGAAGTTGTCGTAACTTGCTTCAAAACTTTGGATGCATCCCCTTGACTATCAGATCGCAACTCACCTGTGCTGCGAATGACTATTCATCAGGAGATTGCTTTGATCTCAAAGATTTAGTATTTTGGCGGTTAGCTCTATCACAAGATTCTTCAAATTTTGTTTGAGGGCGACCCACTTTTTTAAGTCCACAAATCATTTATCTCGCAGTTATATACAACATTGAAAAGAATGGCCGTAAATCGGTAAGGTGGCATTTCAATATAGAGTGAAGCGCATTTCAATGGCCAATGTGGCACTCGGCCATAAAGTCCACACATCATCTATCTCGCAGTTATATACAACATTGAAAAGAATGGTCGTAAATCGGTAATGTGGCATTTCAATATAGAGTGAAGCGCATTTCAATGGCTAATGTGCCACTCGGCCATTATGTCCACACACCAACTATCTCGCAGTTATATACAACATTGAAAAGACTGGCCGTAAAATGCGGCATTTCAATATAGAGTGAAGCGCATTTCAATAGCGAATGTGCCACTCGGCCATAAAGTCCACACACCAACTATCTCGCAGTTATATACAACATTGAAAAGAATGGTCGTAAATCGGTAATGTGAAGCGCATTTCAATGGCGAATGTGCCACTGGGCCATAAAGTTCTCACATCAACTAACTCGGGATTATATATAATTGTGAATATTATGGAAGTAAATCGGTAATGTGGCATTTCAATACAGAGTGATGCGCATTTCAATGGCGAAAGTGCCACTCGGCCATAAGGTTCACAAATCAACTATCTCGCAGTTATATACAACATTGAAAAGAATGGTCGTAAATCGGTAATGTAGCATTTCAATATAGAGTGAAGCGCATTTCAATGGCGAATATGCCACTCGGCCATAAAGTCCACACACCAACTATCTCGCAGTTATATACAACATTGAAAAAAATGGTCGTAAATCGGTAATGCGGCATTTCAATATAGAGTGAAGCGCATTGCAATGGCGAATGATCCACTCGGCCATAATGTTTACACATCATCTATCTCGCAGTTATATAGAACATTGAAAAGAATGGTCGTAAATGGGTAATGTGGCATTTCAATATAGAGTGAAGCGCATTTCAATGGCGTATGTGCCACTCGGCCGTTAAGTCCACACACCAACTCTCTCGCAGTTATATGCAAACGTGAAAAGAATGGTCGTAAATCGGTAATGTGGCATTTCAATAGCGAAAGATCCACTCAACCATAATGTTCACACAACCAACTATCTCGAAGTTAAATACAACATTGAAAAAAATGGTCGTAAATCGGTAATATGGCATTTCAATATAAAGTGAACGGGTACGGACGACTAAAGACTGATGATGATGTTTTACTTATTTCTTCTTGATTTACTAATTACCCCCACCCCTAAGTTATTTGTATCATCTTTATAATGACGATTGGCACTGATTGGCGATAAGGTTTAAAATTTGACTCGCAAGGCGAAACAAATTTCTGACTTGTGTTTGTATATTTTTGTACGTAAATAAAAAATCAATGTGAAACCTAAAGAACAGTCACGTTTTCATTGCATTGTATATTTCAAAATGGAGTTTTACGAAATACAAACCACAACCATCTAGACAAAAATACCATTTTATCTAGGTATGAACTAAATATCCATTATAGATAATATTTTCCAGTGGAGGAGATCAAATCTTGCACTTTAAACTAAAACACAATTGTGGCACACAGCAGGTTTGCAATACAAATCCGTATATTATGGTCTAAATACTAAATATTAAATATTATTTTCATTTGAATCAAAAAATATTTTCATTTTTTGGAATATGCTATTTTGGGATTTGTTACTTATTCTACTATCACTTTTTTTTTTAAGTCTTCACAAGGCAAGTCTACATTTGCAAGGTTTAATAAAAATCTTTGAAACTAATATCAATATTTTCATATGAAAATACATATAAGAAAATAAAGTAAATAAAAACCACAACCATCAAAACAAAAATAACCTTTTATCTAGGTATGAACTATGGCATTTCAATAAAGAGGGAAACGCATTTTAATGGTGAATGTGCCACTCGGCCATAAAGTCCACACATCATCTATCTCGCTGTTTTATACAACATTGAAGAGAATGGTCGTAAGTCGGTTATGTGGCATTTCAATAGCGAAAGATCCACTCAACCATAATGTTCACACATCTATCTCGCAGTTATATACAACATTGAAAAGAATGGTCGTAAGTCGGTTATGTGGCATTTCAATATAGAGTGAAACGCATTTCAATGGCGAATGTGCCACTCGGCCATTATGTCCACACACCAACTATCTCGCAGTTATATACAACATTGAAAAGAATGGTCGTAAATCAGTAATGCGGCATTTCAATATAGAGTGAAGCGCATTTCAATAGCGAATGTGCCACTCGGCCATAAAGTCCACACACCAACTATCTCGCAGTTACATACAACATTGAAAAGTATTGTCGTACATAGGTAATGTGGCATTTCAATATAGAGTGAAGCGCATTTCAATGGCGAATGTGCCACTCGGCCATAAAGTCCACACACCAACTTTCTCGCAGTTATATATACAACCGTGAAAAGAATGGTCGTAAATCGGTAATGTGGCATTACAATATAGAGTGAAGCGCATTTCAATGGCGAATGTGCCACTGGGCCATAAAGTTCTCACATCAACTAACTCAGGATTATATACATATAATTGTGAATATTATGGAAGTAAATCGGTAATGTGGCATTTCAATACAGAGTGATGCGCATTTCAATGGCGAATATGCCACTTGGCCATAAAGTCCACACACCAACTATCTCGCAGTTATATACAACATTGAAAAGAATGGTCGTAAATCGGTAATGCGGCATTTCAATATAGAGTGAAGCGCATTTCAATAGCGAATGTGCCACTCGGCCATAAAGTCCACACACCAACTATCTCGCAGTTACATACAACATTGAAAAGAATGGTCGTAAATGGGTAATGTGGCATTTCAATATAGAGTGAAGCGCATTTCAATGGCGAATATGCCACTCGGCCCTAAGTTATTTGTATCATCTTTATAATGACGATTGGCACTGATTGGCGATAAGGTTTAAAATTTGACTCGCAAGGCGAAACAAATTTCTGACTTGTGTTTGTATATTTTTGTACGTAAATAAAAAATCAATGTGAAACCTAAAGAACAGTCACGTTTTCATTGCATTGTATATTTCAAAATGGAGTTTTACGAAATACAAACCACAACCATCTAGACAAAAATACCATTTTATCTAGGTATGAACTAAATATCCATTATAGATAATATTTTCCAGTGGAGGAGATCAAATCTTGCACTTTAAACTAAAACACAATTGTGGCACACAGCAGGTTTGCAATACAAATCCGTATATTATGGTCTAAATACTAAATATTAAATATTATTTTCATTTGAATCAAAAAATATTTTCATTTTTTGGAATATGCTATTTTGGGATTTGTTACTTATTCTACTATCACTTTTTTTTTTAAGTCTTCACAAGGCAAGTCTACATTTGCAAGGTTTAATAAAAATCTTTGAAACTAATATCAATATTTTCATATGAAAATACATATAAGAAAATAAAGTAAATAAAAACCACAACCATCAAAACAAAAATAACCTTTTATCTAGGTATGAACTATGGCATTTCAATAAAGAGGGAAACGCATTTTAATGGTGAATGTGCCACTCGGCCATAAAGTCCACACATCATCTATCTCGCTGTTTTATACAACATTGAAGAGAATGGTCGTAAGTCGGTTATGTGGCATTTCAATAGCGAAAGATCCACTCAACCATAATGTTCACACATCTATCTCGCAGTTATATACAACATTGAAAAGAATGGTCGTAAGTCGGTTATGTGGCATTTCAATATAGAGTGAAACGCATTTCAATGGCGAATGTGCCACTCGGCCATTATGTCCACACACCAACTATCTCGCAGTTATATACAACATTGAAAAGAATGGTCGTAAATCAGTAATGCGGCATTTCAATATAGAGTGAAGCGCATTTCAATAGCGAATGTGCCACTCGGCCATAAAGTCCACACACCAACTATCTCGCAGTTACATACAACATTGAAAAGTATTGTCGTACATAGGTAATGTGGCATTTCAATATAGAGTGAAGCGCATTTCAATGGCGAATGTGCCACTCGGCCATAAAGTCCACACACCAACTTTCTCGCAGTTATATATACAACCGTGAAAAGAATGGTCGTAAATCGGTAATGTGGCATTACAATATAGAGTGAAGCGCATTTCAATGGCGAATGTGCCACTGGGCCATAAAGTTCTCACATCAACTAACTCAGGATTATATACATATAATTGTGAATATTATGGAAGTAAATCGGTAATGTGGCATTTCAATACAGAGTGATGCGCATTTCAATGGCGAATATGCCACTTGGCCATAAAGTCCACACACCAACTATCTCGCAGTTATATACAACATTGAAAAGAATGGTCGTAAATCGGTAATGCGGCATTTCAATATAGAGTGAAGCGCATTTCAATAGCGAATGTGCCACTCGGCCATAAAGTCCACACACCAACTATCTCGCAGTTACATACAACATTGAAAAGAATGGTCGTAAATGGGTAATGTGGCATTTCAATATAGAGTGAAGCGCATTTCAATGGCGAATATGCCACTCGGCCATAAAGTCCACACACCAACTATCTCGAAGTTATATACAACATTCGGTCGTACGGTCATACGGTCGTAAATCGGTAATATGGCATTTCAATATAGAGTGAACGGGTACGGACGACTAAAGACTGATGATGATGGTTTACTTATTTCTTCTTGATTTACTAATTACCCCCACCCCTAAGTTATTTGTATCATCTTTATAATGGCGATTGGCACTGATTGGCGATAAGGTTTAAAATTTGACTCGCAAGGCGAAACAAATTTCTAACTTGTGTTTGTATATTTTTGTACGTAAATAAAAAATCAATGTGAAACCGAAAGAACAGTCACGTTTTCATTGCATTGTATATTTCAAAATGGAGTTTTACGAAATAAAAACCACAACCATCTAGACAAAAATAACATTTTATCTAGGTATGAACTAAATATCCATTATAGATAATATTTTCCAGTGGAGGAGATCAAATCTTGCACTTTAAACTAAAACACAATTGTGGCACACAGCAGGTTTGCAATACAAATCCGTATATTATGGTCTAAATACTAAATATTAAATATTATTTTCATTTGAATCAAAAAATATTTTCATTTTTTGGAATATGCTATTTTGGGATTTGTTACTTATTCTACTATCACTTTTTTTTTTAAGTCTTCACAAGGCAAGTCTACATTTGCAAGGTTTAATAAAAATCTTTGAAACTAATATCAATATTTTCATATGAAAATACATATAAGAAAATAAAGTAAATAAAAACCACAACCATCAAAACAAAAATAACCTTTTATCTAGGTATGAACTATGGCATTTCAATAAAGAGGGAAACGCATTTTAATGGTGAATGTGCCACTCGGCCATAAAGTCCACACATCATCTATCTCGCTGTTTTATACAACATTGAAGAGAATGGTCGTAAGTCGGTTATGTGGCATTTCAATAGCGAAAGATCCACTCAACCATAATGTTCACACATCTATCTCGCAGTTATATACAACATTGAAAAGAATGGTCGTAAGTCGGTTATGTGGCATTTCAATATAGAGTGAAACGCATTTCAATGGCGAATGTGCCACTCGGCCATTATGTCCACACACCAACTATCTCGCAGTTATATACAACATTGAAAAGAATGGTCGTAAATCAGTAATGCGGCATTTCAATATAGAGTGAAGCGCATTTCAATAGCGAATGTGCCACTCGGCCATAAAGTCCACACACCAACTATCTCGCAGTTACATACAACATTGAAAAGTATTGTCGTACATAGGTAATGTGGCATTTCAATATAGAGTGAAGCGCATTTCAATGGCGAATGTGCCACTCGGCCATAAAGTCCACACACCAACTTTCTCGCAGTTATATATACAACCGTGAAAAGAATGGTCGTAAATCGGTAATGTGGCATTACAATATAGAGTGAAGCGCATTTCAATGGCGAATGTGCCACTGGGCCATAAAGTTCTCACATCAACTAACTCAGGATTATATACATATAATTGTGAATATTATGGAAGTAAATCGGTAATGTGGCATTTCAATACAGAGTGATGCGCATTTCAATGGCGAATATGCCACTCGGCCATAAAGTCCACACACCAACTATCTCGCAGTTATATACAACATTGAAAAGAATGGTCGTAAATCGGTAATGCGGCATTTCAATATAGAGTGAAGCGCATTTCAATAGCGAATGTGCCACTCGGCCATAAAGTCCACACACCAACTATCTCGCAGTTACATACAACATTGAAAAGAATGGTCGTAAATGGGTAATGTGGCATTTCAATATAGAGTGAAGCGCATTTCAATGGCGAATATGCCACTCGGCCATAAAGTCCACACACCAACTATCTCGAAGTTATATACAACATTCGGTCGTACGGTCATACGGTCGTAAATCGGTAATATGGCATTTCAATATAGAGTGAACGGGTACGGACGACTAAAGACTGATGATGATGGTTTACTTATTTCTTCTTGATTTACTAATTACCCCCACCCCTAAGTTATTTGTATCATCTTTATAATGGCGATTGGCACTGATTGGCGATAAGGTTTAAAATTTGACTCGCAAGGCGAAACAAATTTCTAACTTGTGTTTGTATATTTTTGTACGTAAATAAAAAATCAATGTGAAACCGAAAGAACAGTCACGTTTTCATTGCATTGTATATTTCAAAATGGAGTTGTACGAAATAAAAACCACAACCGTCTAGACAAAAATAACATTTTATCTAGGTATGAACTAAATATCCATTATAAATAATATTTTCCAGTGGAGGAGGGCATTTCAATATAGAGTGAAACGCATTTTAATGGTGAATGTGCCACTCGGCCATAAAGTCCACACATCATCTATCTCGCTGTTTTATACAACATTGAAAATAATGGTCGTAAGTCGGTTATGTGGCATTTCAATAGCGAATGATCCACTCGGCTATAATGTTCACACATCATCTATCTCGCAGTTATATACAACATTGAAAAGAATGGTCGTAAGTCGGTTATGTGGCATTTCAATATAGAGTGAAACGCATTTTAATGGTGAATGTGCCACTCGGCCATAAAGTCCACACATCATCTATCTCGCAGTTATATACAACATTGAAAAGAATGGTCGTAAGTCGGTTATGTGGCATTTCAATATAGAGTGAAGCGCATTTCAATGGCGAATGTGCCACTGGGCCATAAAGTTCTTACATCAACTAACTCAGGATTATATATAATTTTTAATATTATGGAAGTAAATCGGTAATGTGGCATTTCAATACAGAGTGATGCGCATTTCAATGGCGAAAGTGCCACTCGGCCATAAAGTCCACACATTTACTAACTCACGATTATATATAATTGTGAATATTATGGTAGTAAATCGGTAATGTGGCATTTCAATACAGAGTGATGCGCATTTCAATGGCGAAAGTGCCACTCGGCCATAAGGTTCACAAATCAACTATCTCGCAGTTATATACAACATTGAAAAAAATGTTCGTAAATCGGTAATATGGCATTTCAATATAGAGTGAAACGCATTTTAATGGCGAATGTGCCACTCGGCCATAAAGTCCACACACCAACTATTTCGAAGTGATATACAACATTGAAAAAAATGGTCGTAAATCGGTAATATGGCATTTCAATATAGAGTGAAACGCATTTTAATGGTGAATGTGCCACTCGGCCATAAAGTCCACACATCATCTATCTCGCAGTTATATACAACATTGAAAAGAATGGTCGTAAGTCGGTTATGTGGCATTTCAATATAGAGTAAAACGCATTTTAATGGTGAATGTGCCACTCGGCCATAAAGTCCACACATCATCTATCTCGCAGTTATATACAACATTGAAAAGAATGGTCGTAAGTCGGTTATGTGGCATTTCAATATAGAGTGAAGCGCATTTCAATGGCGAATGTGCCACTGGGCCATAAAGTTCTCACATCAACTAACTCGGGATTATATATAATTGTGAATATTATGGAAGTAAATCGGTAATGTGGCATTTCAATACAGAGTGATGCGCATTTCAATGGCGAAAGTGCCACTCGGCCATAAGGTTCACAAATCAACTATACAACATTGAAAAGAATGGTCGTAAATCGGTAATGTGGCATTACAATCTAGAGTGAAGCGCATTTCAATGGCGAAAGTGCCACTGGGCCATAAAGTTCTCACATCAACTAACTCGGGATTATATATAATTGTGAATATTATGGAAGTAAATCGGTAATGTGGCATTTCAATACAGAGTGATGCGCATTTCAATGGCGAAAGTGCCACTCGGCCATAAGGTTCACAAATCAACTATCTCGCAGTTATATACAACATTGAAAAGAATGGTCGTAAATCGGTAATGTAGCATTTCAATATAGAGTGAAGCGCATTTTAATGGCGAATATGCCACTCGGCCATAAAGTCCACACACCAACTATCTCGCAGTTATATACAACATTGAAAAGAATGGTCGTAAATCGGTAATGCGGCATTTCAATATAGAGTGAAGCGCATTGCAATGGCGAATGATCCACTCGGCCATAATGTTTACACATCATCTATCTCGCAGTTATATAGAACATTGAAAAGAATGGTCGTAAATGGGTAATGTGGCATTTCAATATAGAGTGAAGCGCATTTCAATGGCATATGTGCCACTCGGCCGTTAAGTCCACACACCAACTCTCTCGCAGTTATATGCAAACGTGAAAAGAAGGGTCGTAAATCGGTAATGTGGCATTTCAATATAGAGTGATGAGCATTTCAATGGCGAATATGCCACTCGGCCATAAAGTCCACACACCAACTATCTCGAAGTTATATACAACATTGAAAAAAATGTTCGTAAATCGGTAATATGGCATTTCAATATAGAGTGAAACGCATTTTAATGGCGAATGTGCCACTCGGCCATAAAGTCCACACACCAACTATTTCGAAGTTATATACAACATTGAAAAAAATGGTCGTAAATCGGTAATATGGCATTTCAATATAGAGTGAAACGCATTTTAATGGTGAATGTGCCAATCGGCCATAAAGTCCACACATCATCTATCTCGCAGTTATATACAACATTGAAAAGAATGGTCGTAAGTCGGTTATGTGGCATTTCAATATAGAGTAAAACGCATTTTAATGGTGAATGTGCCACTCGGCCATAAAGTCCACACATCATCTATCTCGCAGTTTTATACAACATTGAAAAGAATGGTCGTAAGTCGGTTATGTGGCATTTCAATATAGAGTGAAGCGCATTTCAATGGCGAATGTGCCACTGGGCCATAAAGTTCTCACATCAACTAACTCGGGATTATATATAATTGTGAATATTATAGAAGTAAATCGGTAATGTGGCATTTCAATACAGAGTGATGCGCATTTCAATGGCGAAAGTGCCACTCGGCCATAAGGTTCACAAATCAACTATCTCGCAGTTATATACAACATTGAAAAGAATGGTCGTAAATCGGTAATGTAGCATTTCAATATAGAGTGAAGCGCATTTTAATGGCGAATATGCCACTCGGCCATAAAGTCCACACACCAACTATCTCGCAGTTATATACAACATTGAAAAGAATGGTCGTAAATCGGTAATGCGGCATTTCAATATAGAGTGAAGCGCGAATGATCCACTCGGCCATAATGTTTACACATCATCTATCTCGCAGTTATATAGAACATTGAAAAGAATGGTCGTAAATGGGTAATGTGGCATTTCAATATAGAGTGAAGCGCATTTCAATGGCATATGTGCCACTCGGCCGTTAAGTCCACACACCAACTCTCTCGCAGTTATATGCAAACGTGAAAAGAAGGGTCGTAAATCGGTAATGTGGCATTTCAATATAGAGTGAAGCGCATTTCAATAGCGAATGTGCCACTCGGCCATAAAGTTCACACACCAACTATCTCGCAGTTACATACAACATTGAAAAGTATTGTCGTAAATAGGTAATGTGGCATTTCAATATAGAGTGAAGCGCATTTCAATGGCGAATGTGCCACTCGGCCATAAAGTCCACACACCAACTTTCTCGCAGTTATATATACAACCGTGAAAAGAATGGTCGTAAATCGGTAATGTGGCATTACAATATAGAGTGAAGCGCATTTCAATGGCGAATGTGCCACTGGGCCATAAAGTTCTCACATCAACTAACTCGGGATTATATATAATTGTGAATATTATGGAAGTAAATCGGTAATGTGGCATTTCAGTACAGAGTGATGCGCATTTCAATGGCGAAAGTGCCACTCGGCCATAAAGTCCACACATCTACTAAGTGGGTTGGTCAGCAGTGCAGTTTTTGAAGTGATGTCCATATAGGTGGCATTTAGTACATTTTAAATTGTCGTTCCAAACACGGATCTTATGAAGTTGCCAGTCAATGGCTAGGTTCGATTTAGCAACAAGCGCGTGACGTACACTCGGAGGCACACTGTAGATGTGTGTGCACTTTCCCATGCGAGGACCAGACTTGTGGGAGAATTTGGTTCTATTTTGGAGTTCTTCGATGGTATAACCGGTTTCTGACGATGTTTGGTGATGGATGGCATTTATGATAGTATCCGATTGTACATCCTGCGGCAGACCACTGATGGCGATCCTGGGCTGGCGATGTTGCGCCACTGTGGCCTTGAGACCAGCATTAACCAGAGCGGTAGAGTTGGCAAGTAGGTGTGCTTCAGCTTCAGTGTGCGGGTGCACAACTATTCCGCCATTTTTTAGCTCACGAACTCCCGTCACCCGAACTCCAATGGAGGCAGGATTTACAGTTTGTTTTAATGTTTCTATTGTGAGTGCTGTATTCGGTTTGTTTGGGAACACCAGCACAGCGGGTCTCGGCGGGAAGGCCGGAGATTGACTGGTGGTGATGAGCGGAGGAAATATAGAATGGCCAGGATTAACATCTAATGTATGACGCTGTACATTTTCTCGATTAAAAGATTTGCCAGCTATCTCTGCGTATGTGCTTCTTTGGTTAAGATTTATTATTATATCTTTGATATCTTTGGTTATCGTGTTGAGGGTTGATTTTACCTCTTCCAGCGGTACATTTTGATTGATTGGTAAAATTATAGCCGAGTTATCGCACAGAACTGTAATATGCATTACTAACTTGTTTACGGCATCGGTAATAGAACATTTTTGATTTCTTGTTAGGATACTAGAAAGGGTTGATGTATCATTAATGTATTTTTCTAATTCTAGTGCACTCTCTACACGTTGTCCTGGAGACAACGTTGTCAAATCGGTCTTGCTGTTGTTTGGCAACGTCGCGGATGAGTTCGCCATATTAGATACAATATGTTAAATGTCTAAAATTTAAAGAATGTCGCGTAGAGTTTTCACAAAAACCGCTTTATCAGTCGATCGGTTAATGTTACACAATAGCTCTCACTGTCTTTTTTGTATAGAATAGCAAAATCCACGCAATGACTTTTTTCTTATGTCTTATTATAACAACAACAAGGCAGCGTACACAAAATTCACTTTTACACAGAGTTTAACAAACTATTTTTAATGAGATTTGCAACAAAACACCACTTTCTTTTAAATTATTTGGTAGAATTGACACAGACATCTTCTTTTGTAAGTCCTTCACACAAACCTAAGTAATATTGACAACCCTTTTTGGTAATATTTATTATTCACTTAGTAGTAAATTAATTTTTACCACTATACGAAAGTTTACAAAGCAATCGATCTGAGAGGACGTAATGTTTATCAACAAAATCTCTTCGCCTCATAACCCCAAAATGTAAAATTTGAATGTGATAAAAACACAGTTTTCACACGATTATTTGGCGATTTAACACTTTTGTAACGCGAATCACTATGTTATTAAACTATGGACACTGTCGCGGGTTATTTTGCCGTATTATTTAGGTTATTAGTTTACTACGCACCGCAGCCGTCAGGCGAGTTCGACAGTTGTTGTTGCAATGTACAAATAGTACGAATCAATAATTATCTATCAAATTCTATAGACGTGACTTCGGGTGTACCACAAGGAGCCCACCTTGCTCCCTTACTATTTAACTGATTTATTAATGATATACACATGTCAATAAATAACTCGTCGTTCTGGTTATTTGCTGATGACAACAAAATTCTCAAAGTCATAAATACTTCAGAAGATTGTCTTCTTCTTCAAGCTGACTTAATATCATTTAGTGAATGGTGTGTACGAAATGACCTAAAATTGAATACTGATAAATGTAAAGTTATGCGATTTTTTCGAAAACATAATCCAATAGATTACCCTTATAACATTGACAATATACAGTTATCAAATGAAACTACCATACGTGACCTAGGAATCACACTCGACTCTAAATTATCTTTTACCACACATATTGAGCTATCTGTCAACAAATCATATAAACTTCTGGGCTTTATCAATAGAATCTCATCCGACTTCAAAAACATTTCCACCCTCAAATCACTCTATTGCGCCCTAGTTCGCCCACACTTGGAATATGCTTCAGTAGTCTGGTCCCCATACTATGAAATTCACATTTCTAATATTGAGTCTGTACAACATTGTTTTCTAAGGAAAATTGGTCGAATGCTCAGACTTGACAGAGAAGATTACTCCTATTCTGACTTGGAAAAGCTACTAAATATTTCACCATTAGTTGATCGCAGAAATAAAAATGATTTAATCTCCTTTTTTAAAAATAATAAACTCACACTTTGATGCACCCTGTCTTCTCGAAAATATAAAATTCAATGTACCCACCCGGAATCTAAGGCAAATTAAACTTTTTCACGAAAATCTCCATAAAACAAACTACGGATATAATGCACCTATACCTAGAATGACTAGACTTGTAAACTGTTGTCAAGTCATTTTTTTGGATTAAATCTAAATTCTTTTTTGTCTAAACTTAAAAAATATCAACCTCCATCAAACCCTTAAATTGTCTAAACCAGAAGCAACTTTTTCTATTTGTTTGTCACTGAGACTACTTGTACCTTGTAATCCTTCCACAATATAATCAAATATGTCGTTAGCTAATTGCAGTCGTGTTCTTATTGCTCATCTCTAGTATACATATCTATTAATCTTTCTTCTTTACTCTCTTCCAGATCATCCTCTTAACTTGTCCTAGGCTAATTGTTTACTGTTACTGTTTTAAAATGTTCCTAGATTTAAGTAACTTATCTGTATTATGAATAATGTATTGGAATTAATTCCGTCAACAACAAAATAAATAAATAAATAAATCTACTAACTCGCGATTATATATAATTGTGAATATTATGGAAGTAAATCGGTAATGTGGCATTTCAATACAGAGTGATGCGCATTTCAATGGCGAAACTGCCACTCGGCCATAAGGTTCACAAATCAACTATCTCGCAGTTATATACAACATTGAAAAGAATGGTCGTCAATCGGTAATGTGGCATTTCAATACAGAGTGAAGCCATAAAGTCCACACACCAACTATCTCGCAGTTATATACAACATTAAAAAGAATGGTCGTAAATCGGTAATGCGGCATTTCAATATAGAGTGAAGCGCATTGCAATGGCGAATGATCCACTCGGCCATAATGTTCACACATCATCTATCTCGCAGTTATATACAACATTGAAAAGAATGGTCGTAAATGGGTAATGTGGCATTTCAATATAGAGTGAAGCGCATTTCAATGGCATATGTGCCACTCGGTTAAGTCCACACACCAACTCTCTCGCAGTTATATGCAAACGTGAAAAGAATGGTCGTAAATCGGTAATGTGGCATTTCAATATAGGGTGAAGCGCATTTCAATGGCGAATATGCCACTCGGCCATAAAGTCCACACACCAACTATCTCGAAGTTATATGCAACATTGAAAAAAATGGTCGTAAATCGGTAATATGGCATTTCAATATAGAGTGAAACGCATTTTAATGGTGAATGTGCCACTCGGCCATAAAGTCCACACATCATCTATCTCGCAGTTATATACAACATTGAAAAGAATGGTCGTAAGTCGGTTATGTGGCATTTCAATATAGAGTGAAGTGCATTTCAATGGCGAATATGCCACTCGGCCATAAAGTCCACACACCAATTCTCTAGCAGTTATATGCAAACGTGAAAAGAATGGTCGTAAATCGGTAATGTGGCATTTCAATATAGGGTGAAGCGCATTTCAATGGCGAATATGCCACTCGGCCATAAAGTCCACACACCAACTCTCTCGAAGTTATATACAACATTGAAAAAAATGGTCGTAAATCGGTAATATGGCATTTCAATATAGAGTGAAACGCATTTTAATGGTGAATGTGCCACTCGGCCATAAAGTCCACACATCATCTATCTCGCAGTTATATACAACATTGAAAAGAATGGTCGTAAGTCGGTAATGTGGCATTTCAAAATAGAGTGAAACGCATTTCAATGGCGAATGTGCTACTCGGCCATTATGTCCACACACCAACTATCTCGCAGCTATACGAGGTCTGTTCAAAAAGTATCGCGAATTTTATATTTTTTCAAAAAGTATTTATTTATTCATGAATATCTATTTTGTCCCCTTCAAAGTAATTCCCCTCGGATATAATACATTTATGCCAACGTTTTTTCCAATCCTCGAAGCACTTAAAAAAATCATTTTTGTGATCTTGTTCAGCTCCTCCTTCGATGCCGTCTTTATCTCCTCAATCGTGGCGTAGCGTCGTCCTTTCATGGGCCTCTTCAGTTTTGGAAACAGGAAAAAGTCACAGGGGGCCAGGTCTGGGGAATACGGTGGCTGCGGCACCATTACTGTGTTGTTTTTGGCCAAATATTCGCGCACAAGCAACGATGTGTGAGCAGGGGCGTTATCATGGTGCAAAAGCCAGTTTTTGTTCTTCCACAAATCCGGGCGTTTCTGGCGGATTGCTTCGCGCAAATTGCGCATAACTTGCAGGTAATATTCCTTATTGACCGTACTACCCTGTGGCAAGAACTCATGATGCACCACGCCCCTGCAATCGAAGAAAACTGTGAGCAAAACCTTCACGTTCGACCGAACTTGGCGCGCTTTTTTTGGTCTTGGCTCATGCGGCAGCTTCCATTGGGATGATTGAGCTTTGGTTTCCACGTCATAACCATAAACCCATGATTCGTCACCAGTTATGACCCTCTGGAGCACATTTGGGTCGTCACGGACCGAGTCCAACATCTCCTGAGCAATGTTAACGCGATGCTGTTTTTGGTCGAAATTGAGCAATTTTGGCACGAATTTCGCGGCGACCCGACTCATGCCCAAATCATTGGTTAAAATCGAATGGCACGAGCCAATCGATATGTTTAGGTCCTCAGCAACTTCTCTAACGGTGATTCGACGATTGGCTAATACTATTTTCTTCACTTTATCAATGTTTTCGTCTGTTGTTGACGTGCTCGGGCGTCCGGCACGCTCTTCGTCGTTCATATCTTCTCGGCCCTCTGAGAACATTTTGTACCACCGATAAACGTTGCTTTGGTCCAAGGTAGCTTCACCATATGCCACAGTCAACATTCGAAATGCGTCCGCGCACTTTATTTTGTTTTTCACACAAAATTTGATACAGATTCTTTGATCCATTTTTTGGAATAGGCAAAAATCGAAGACGAGCCAAAACACATCCAAGCAAAACAGCTGTCAAAAATTAACTAAACATTCAAAATGGCCGACCTTGTCAGCATAAGTAAGGGACATGAGTACCAACATAACGCTACAAAAAAATCAAAATACAAATATACGTAGCCAGCGGAAATTCAAAATTCGCGATACTTTTTGAACAGACCTCGTATACAACATTGAAAAGAATGGTCGTAAATCGGTAATGTGGCATTACAATCTAGAGTGAAGCGCATTTCAATGGCGAAAGTGCCACTGGGCCATAAAGTTCTCACATCAACTAACTCGGGATTATATATAATTGTGAATATTATGGAAGTAAATCGGTAATGTGGCATTTCAATACAGAGTGATGCGCATTTCAATGGCGAAAGTGCCACTCGGCCATAAAGTTCACACATCAACTAACTCGCGATTATATATAATGTGAATATTATAGAAGTAAATCGGTAATGTGGCATTTCAATACAGAGTGATGCGCATTTCAATGGCGAAAGTGCCACTCGGCCATAAGGTTCACAAATCAACTATCTCGCAGTTATATACAACATTGAAAAGAATGGTCGTCAATCGGTAATGTGGCATTTCAATATAGAGTGAAGCGCATTTCAATGGCGAATGTGCCACTCGGCCATAAAGTCCAAACACCAACTATCTCGCAGTTATATACAACATTGAAAAGAATGGTCGTAAATCGGTAATGTAGCATTTCAATATAGAGTGTAGCGCATTTCAATGGCGAATATGCCACTCGGCCATAAAGTCCACACACCAACTATCTCGCAGTTATATACAACATTTAAAAGAATGGTCGTAAATCGATAATGCGGCATTTCAATATAGAGTGAAGCGCATTGCAATGGCGAATGATCCACTCGGCCATAATGTCCACACATCATCTATCTCGCAGTTATATACAACATTGAAAAGAATGGTCGTAAATGGGTAATGTGGCATTTCAATGTAGAGTGAAGCGCATTTCAATGGCATATGTGCCACTCGGCCATTAAGTCCACACACCAACTCTCTCGCAGTTATATGCAAACGTGAAAACACTCGACCATAAAGTCCACACACCAACTATCTCGCAGTTATATACAACATTGAAAAGAATGGTCGTAAATCGGTAATGTGGCATTTCAATATAGAGTGAAGCGCATTTCAATGGCGAATATGCCACTCGGCCATAAAGTCCACACACCAACTATCTCGCAGTTATATACAACATTGAAAAGAATGGTCGTAAATCGGTAATGCGGCATTTCAATATAGAGTGAAGCGCATTGCAATGGCGAATGATCCACTCGGCCATAATGTCCACACATCATCTATCTCGCAGTTATATACAACATTGAAAAGAATGGTCGTAAATGGGTAATGTGGCATTTCAATGTAGAGTGAAGCGCATTTCAATGGCATATGTGCCACTCGGCCATTAAGTCCACACACCAACTCTCTCGCAGTTATATGCAAACGTGAAAACACTCGGCCATAAAGTCCACACACCAACTTTCTCGCAGTTATATATAACATTGAAAAGAATGGTCGTAAATCGGTAATGTGGCATTACAATATAGAGTGAAGCGCATTTCAATGGCGAAAGTGCCACTGGGCCATAAAGTTCTCACATCAACTAACTCGGGATTATATATAATTGTGAATATTATGGAAGTAAATCGGTAATGTGGCATTTCAATACAGAGTGATGCGCATTTCAATGGCGAAAGTGCCACTCGGCCATAAAGTCCACACATTTACTAACTCGCGATTATATATAATTGTGAATATTATGGAAGTAAATCGGTAATGTGGCATTTCAATACAGAGTGATGCGCATTTCAATGGCGAAAGTGCCACTCGGCCATAAGGTTCACAAATCAACTATCTCGCAGTTATATACAACATTGAAAAGAATGGTCGTCAATCGGTAATGTGGCATTTCAATATAGAGTGAAGCGCATTTCAATGGCGAATGTGCCACTCGGCCATAAAGTCCACACACCAACTATCTCGCAGTTATATACAACATTGAAAAGAATGGTCGTAAATCGGTAATGTAGCATTTCAATATAGAGTGTAGCGCATTTCAATGGCGAATATGCCACTCGGCCATAAAGTCCACACACCAACTATCTCGCAGTTATATACAACATTTAAAAGAATGGTCGTAAATCGATAATGCGGCATTTCAATATAGAGTGAAGCGCATTGCAATGGCGAATGATCCACTCGGCCATAATGTCCACACATCAGCTATCTCGCAGTTATATACAACATTGAAAAGAATGGTCGTAAATGGGTAATGTGGCATTTCAATGTAGAGTGAAGCGCATTTCAATGGCATATGTGCCACTCGGCCATTAAGTCCACACACCAACTATTTTGCAGTTATATGCAAACGTGAAAACACTCGGCCATAAAGTCCACACACCAACTTTCTCGCAGTTATATATAACATTGAAAATAATGGTCGTAAATCGGTAATGTGGCATTTCAATATAGAGTGAAGCGCATTTCAATGGCGAATGTGCCACTCGGCCATAAAGTCCACACATCATCTATCTCGCAGTTATATACAACATTAAAAAGAATTGTCGTAAATCGGTAATGCGGCATTTCAATATAGAGTGAAGCGCATTTCAATGGCGAATGTGCCACTCGGCCATAATGTTCACACATCATCTATCTCGCAGTTATATACAACATTGAAAAGAATGGTCGTAAATGGGTAATGTGGCATTTCAATATAGAGTGAAGCGCATTTCAATGGCATATGTGCCACTCGGCCGTTAAGTCCACACACCAACTCTCTCGCAGTTATATGCAAACGTGAAAAGAATGGTCGTAAATCGGTAATGTGGCATTTCAATATAGGGTGAAGCGCATTTCAATGGCGAATATGCCACTCGGCCATAAAGTCCACACACCAACTATCTCGCAGTTATATACAACATTGAAAAGAATGGTCGTAAATCGGTAATGTAGCATTTCAATATAGAGTGAAGCGCATTTCAATGGCGAATATGCCACTCGGCCATAAAGTCCACACACCAACTATCTCGCAGTTATATACAACATTGAAAAGAATGGTCGTAAATCGGTAATGCGGCATTTCAATATAGAGTGAAGCGCATTGCAATGGCGAATGATCCACTCGGCCATAATGTCCACACATCATCTATCTCGCAGTTATATACAACATTGAAAAGAATGGTCGTAAATGGGTAATGTGGCATTTCAATGTAGAGTGAAGCGCATTTCAATGGCATATGTGCCACTCGGCCATTAAGTCCACACACCAACTCTCTCGCAGTTATATGCAAACGTGAAAACACTCGGCCATAAAGTCCACACACCAACTTTCTCGCAGTTATATATAACATTGAAAATAATGGTCGTAAATCGGTATGGTGGCATTTCAATATAGAGTGAAGCGCATTTCAATGGCGAATGTGCCACTCGGCCATAAAGTCCACACATCATCTATCTCGCAGTTATATACAACATTGAAAAGAATTGTCGTAAATCGGTAATGTGGCATTTCAATTTAGAGTGAATACGCATTTCAATGGCGAATGGCCACTCGGTCATAAACTCCACTCATCTATTTCGCGGTTATAAATTATACTGAAAATTATGGAAGTAAATCGGTAATGTAGCATCTCAATACACAGTGGTGCGCATTTCAATGGCGTATGTGCCACTCGGTCAGAAAGTTCACACATCAACCATTTATGTTATGAGATTACAAGTCTATTGAAGTTTTATTTCTTTTAAATAACTTCATTAGGGCAGACCGAGGCGAATCGGATCGTTTTTTTTATAGTATATTTAAATTATACTACAGTATAATATATGCAACTTTTATCGACAATATAATAATCAGTAACAATCTAAATACGCAATAAACATTTTAAATCTTTAAATGGTTATTAATTTTCCAAAATATGAACTAAAACTTGAAAGGCAGAAATATCCGAATCGTCCCAATTATCGGGGCGAATAGGATCGTTCATAACATATATAATTAAATTGAAATTTTCTCTACTGCGTTGGGATCATTACCAACATTTAGATAATGAATAATGAGATCAATATTTATAAGTAACACATAAACACGTATAGAATAGAAAAGAATAGTCGTAAATCGGTAATGTCGCATTTCAATATAGAGTGAAGCGCATTTCAATGGCGAATGTGCCACTCTGCCATAAAGTCCACACTATCTCGCAGTTATATACAATATTGAACATATTGGTTGTAAATCGGTAATGCGGCATTTCAATATAGAGTGAAGCGCATTTCAATGGCGAATGTGCCACTCTGCCATAAAGTCCACACTATCTCGCAGTTATATACAATATTGAACATATTGGTTGTAAATCGGTAATGCGGCATTTCAATATAGAGTGAAGCGCATTTCAATGGCGAATGTGCCACTCTGCCATAAAGTCCACACTATCTCGCAGTTATATACAATATTGAACATATTGGTTGTAAATCGGTAATGCGGCATTTCAATATAGAGTGAAGCGCATTTCAATGGCGAATGTGCCACTCTGCCATAAAGTCCACACTATCTCGCAGTTATATACAATATTGAACATATTGGTTGTAAATCGGTAATGCGGCATTTCAATATAGAGTGAAGCGCATTTCAATGGCGAATGTGCCACTCGGCCATAAAGTACACACACCAACTATCTCGTTATTCTTAATGGTTCTACTTGTTGGGCCTAAGCTATCGCCTTGTCTGATGCCAATCGCTTGTTTTTATGGCTTTAGTGAATTTCCCATTTGCTCTGGTCTTTGTGTTGCCGTCTAGATTGATCTATTATTATGGCCGGGCCATAGAGGGCTACCTCCGCTTACCCGAAGCTGTTATAGGCGCAGCGGCGCCTTTCGTCAGCTTCACTCGTGCACTCCCTAGGCCCGTCCCCCGTCCATGCGGGACTTACGTTAAAAAAATATATATATATTTGAAACCAAGGGGGACCCAGACCACATTTAAGCTACGCTACCCTCCCTCGATGTCCCGCCGTACACACATAGCAATACAACAGCAAAAGCAAATACACAATTGATACATAAATAACATATGTTAGAGAAAGAATAAAAAAAAAAAAGAAATAATGCACAGCAGGAGGCACAGGAGGGAGGGGAGAGACAAAATGCAGGATGGGGGAAATAAGGAAATTTATTTAATGTGTGGACAAAGGAAGGTAACATAGGAAGTTTATTCTATATATATTGAAGAGAAGAAAAATAATGCAATTGAACTAAGCAGGAGGAGGACGAGGTCCGGCATTGCGGATCAGTGTCCCCTCCCCCCAGCAAGATAACCGGCACCCCCTCAAAGGGGCAAGTGACTTCACAAAACGGCAACGTCCGGTCGAGACGATTGGCCGAGGTTAAAAAAAAAATAATAATAATTACAATAATTAAATAAAATAAGCAAAAAAAATAATAAGCAATTGATAACAGTAATAATAATAACAGTAAATGAATGAACGATTCTGTGAAAGCGGAAATAAGCCTAAAGAAGAAAATGTTTAAACAATGGCAATTAACCAAACTAGAAGCAGACCTCGTGAACTATAAAGCCCAAAAAACAAAAACGAAACGGATGGTAGCTCAGGCTAAAGCTGAAGAAAATAAAATTTTCTACGAAGACCTCGAAAATGCCAAGTACGAAAGCGAAATCCATAGAATTGCAAAAAATCGATACCAAGTTACAAAGGACATTGTAATGAATAAATACATAAAGGATGCAAATGGTAAAATTTTAACCTCAAACGGGGATATAAACGCTAGGTGGAATGAATACTACAAAGCGCTTCTGAACGAAGAATTCCCTAGAAACCCTAAACAAGAAGAACTACCAACAGTGGGTCCCATTCCGGAAGTGTCAAAAGAGGAGGTGAAATTAGCCATAGCAAAAATGAAAAACAACAAAGCGGCTGGCCCGGATGCAGTCCCAGTCGAGATCTGGAAAATAACTGGTGATGTTGGAACTACTTGGCTTACTTTGTTATTTAACAATATTGTCAACTCTGGCCAGATCCCGGAGTCATGGCGACATAGCTATCTAACTCCTTTCTACAAAAACAAAGGCGACGCAAGCGAATGTGGAAATTATCGCGGAATAAAATTGACCTCACACACCTTGAAGGTATGGGAAAAGATTATAAATGAGCGCCTCCAAAAGCTCTCCTCATTAACAGAAAACCAATTTGGTTTTACGGGAGGTAAATCTACCACAGATGCCATTCAAGCTATAAGGATAGTGATGGAGAAATATAGAACAAACCGCAAAAATCTTCACCTACTGTTCATCGATTTGGAGAAGGCCTTTGACCGTGTCCCACGCAAGCTGGTGTGGCAGGCTGCGAGATTCCAGGGCATCCCGGAATACTACATTCAACTGCTCCCAAGACATGTATTGCCAAATAACAACAAGAGTAAAAAGTCCCGCAGGCATCAGCGAACCTTTTGCGGTGGAGGTCGGAGTCCATCAGGGTTCAGCCCTGAGCCCTTTCCTTTTTAACATAGTTATGGACTACCTGACCAGGAATATACAGCAGTCTGTACCGTGGTGCATTCTCTACGCAGACGACATAGTTTTGATTGCGGACTCGGCAGAACAATTGCAAGTTACATTGAATGAGTGGGCAGATGCCTTAGAGTGCAATGGACTACGCATTAGCAGGAGTAAAACCGAATACTTAGAATGTGAATATGAGGACATCGCTACAGATTTGGCTCATGAAAACACAATTCACATTGGCAATACTCCAGTTAACAAGGTGTCCCAATTCAAGTATCTCGGGTCGGTCCTTACTGCGGACGCCAACGTAGACACTGATGTCAAACACAGGACAAACACCGCCTGGCTCAAGTGGAGGTCTCTATCAGGTGTCCTGTGTGATCCAAAAATTCCAATCAGAACTAAGGGCAGAGTCTACAAGACTGCAGTGAGGCCCGCCATGCTATATGGAGCAGAGTGCTGGACCAACAAAAAAGTTCACGAAAGTCGAATCCACGCTGCCGAGATGAAAATGTTGAGGTGGGCTGGAGGCGTCACAAGGCTGGACCACGTTAGGAACGAATACGTGAGGGGTAGCTTTAAGGTTGCCCCAATAACGGAAAAATTAAGAGAATCTCGACTCCGGTGGTACGGTCATGTGATGCGAAGAGACAGCGAGCACATTGTCCAAAAAGCCCTCAGCATTCCCACAAAACCAAGAAGAAGAGGTCGCCCAATGGCAACATGGTGGGCCAACATGGAAAAGGAGCTCCAACGCGAGAACCTGACAGTGGAAATGAGTGAAAATAGGAAAGTTTGGCGTTTTCGTACGAGGAGGGCCGACCCCAGATGATGGGAAATGGCAAAGAGAAAGAAGAGAATAATAATAACAGTAAATAATAAACCCGGATCAGGAGCAGTTGCCCCAGAGATAACAAAAACACATAAAATAAGAAGAGAAAAGAATAAGAAGAGAAAAGAAAATTCAACGAACAAATTAGAAAATACTTAATTATAGTTGTAGATCGGCTAAGTTCCGACCTCAAGCTCTCACGAAGTTCTTTAGACATCCAAAGTTGTGTTCGGAGCTTGTCAAGTCTGAGTTCCAGATCGGGCGAGCCACGACTATCACGTCTTCAATCATCCTATCTCTCGCACGCGCGAGGAGACGACACTCCCAGAGGACGTAAAAGGCCGTCTGGGGCCCCCCGCCGCACACACACTGCGGGTCTGACACCAGTCTAAAATCAAAGAGCCTGGCCCGAAAGCATCTGGACGACGTGGTGATCCAAGACGATCTACTCACAACTCATCCTCCACTTCAGGGAAAGGAAGAAGGAGTAGGTCCACCTCCCTCGAGGCGAGTCTTCCTACCTATCCTGCCAAACTCTTATGGAGGCCTCCCTTACTCTTCCGCACAAGACGGTGAATCCGTCCTCATCCGGGTCGAGAGAGAGGCCCAGGTGGGACACCCTCTCGCCCCGTCTAAGGCGTCTCCTGGCAACGGCCTCCAGCACCTCGAGGTCGGCAGGGAGAACCCCTCCAATGACTGGAAGCGCCTAGCGTCTAGAAGCGTCTAGATTGATCTCTCTTACTACATTTGTGAAGCTTATTCCAATGGCGAATATCTTCTCTCTGTCTCAAAGTCAACTCTCTCACGTTCCTCGAATCAGCCATTTTATCCTTACACCCTGAATAAGACGGGGTTATGTGAATCACATTGTAATGGTGAACGTCTTTTCTCTGTCTGAAAAATAAATCTCTCACCATTATAGATTCAAATATTATATGTCTTGAATAACACAGGTTTTCATGAAGCTTATTCCAATGACGAATATCTTCTCTCCGTCTCAAAGTCCACTCTCTCACATTCGTCGAATCAGCCATTTCATCCTTACAACCTGAAAAAGACAGGGTTACCTGAATAAGACAGGTTTTCGTGAAGCCTATTCCAATGGCGAATATCTTCTCTCCGTCTCAAAGTCAACTCTCTCACGTTTGTCGAATCAGCCATTTTATCCTTACACCCTGAATAAGACGGAGTTATGTGAAGCACATTATAATGGTGAACGCCTTTTCTCTGTCTGAAAACCAAATCTCTCACCATTATAGATTCAAATATAATATGTCTTGAATAACACAGGTTTTCATGAAACTTATTCCAATGACGAATATCTTCTCTCCGTCTCAAAGTCCACTCTCTCACATTCGTCGAATCAGCCATTTCATCCTTACAACCTGAAAAAGACAGGGTTACCTGAAGCATTTTATCCTTATGGTCTGCCCTGTAATGAAAGTCAGGGTTAGGTGAAACACATTCCAATGGCGAGTGCCTTCACATGCACGTTGACAATATATTATTACTGTAATTAAATCTCTCACTAGTTAAACCATTTTAATGGTGGTAGAGGGCTCGCAGGAGTTTCTAGTAGTAGGAGTATTATCGTAATCAAACACAGAATAAAAGTAATTGGAGAAGGCGTGACGGATATTATTGGCACTGACCTTTCCAACTGACATTGTCTCAGGAAGGGAGTTATTCTTGAGCTAAATTTGATGTAATGCCAAAATGAATTTGGATTTTTAATAATGTTCATTTCAGTGGATTCAAACAACAATTTCAAAGAGAAAATTCTGAATTGTTATTATTGTGAGAGATCTTTACATAAGAAGTGAAGTGCATTCTAATGGCGAATGTCTTCTCTCGGTCTAAAAGTCAACTATCTCACGTTCACCCATACTACGTTTGAGTACCTTGAAAACAACAAGGTTACGTGAAGCACATTCCAATGGCGAATGTCTTCTCTCCGTCTCAACGTCAACTCTCTCACGTTCGTCGAATCAGCCATTTCATCCTTACACCCTGAATAAGACGGGGTTATGTGAAGCACATTATAATGGCGAACGCCTTCTCCCTGTCTGGAATAAGACAGGTTTTCGTGAAGCTTATTCCAATGGCGAATATCTTCTCTCCGTCTCAAAGTCAACTCTCTCTCGTTCGTCGAATCAGCCATTTTATCCTTACACCCTGAATAAGATGGGGTTACGTGAAGCACATTTTAATGGTGAACGCCTTCTCCTTATCTGAAAACCAAATCTCTCTCCATTATAGATTCAAATATTATATGTCTTGAATAAGATAGGTTTTCGTGAAGCTTATTCCAATGGCAAATATCTTCTCTCCGTCTCAAAGTCAACTCTCTCACATTCGTCGAATCAGCCATTTTATCCTTACACCCTGAATAAGACGGGGTTATGTGAAGCACATTATAATGGCGAACGCCTTCTCCCTGTCCGGAATAAGTCAGGTTTTTGTGAAGCTTATTGCAATGGCGAATATCTTCTCTCCGTCTCAAAGTCAACTCTCTCACGTTCGTCGAATCAGCCATTTTATCCTTACACCCTGAATAAGACGGGGTTATGTGAAGCACATTATAATGGCGAACGCCTTCTCCCTGTCCGGAATAAGTCAGGTTTTTGTGAAGCTTATTGCAATGGCGAATATCTTCTCTCCGTCTCAAAGTCAACTCTCTCACGTTCGTCGAATCAGCCATTTTATCCTTACACCCTGAATAAGACGGGGTTATGTGAAGCACATTATTATGGTGAACGCCTTCTCCCTGTCTGGAATAAGACAGGTTTTCGTGAAGCTTATTCCAATGGCGAATATCTTCTCTCCGTCTCAAAGTCAACTCTCTCGCGTTCGTCGAATCAGCCATTTTATCCTTACACCCTGAATAGGACAGGGTTAAGTGAAGCACATTCTAATGGCGAACGCTTTCTCTCTGCCTGAAAACCAAATCTCTCACCATTAGCGATTCGTGTATTATATGCTTATACCTTGAATATGACAGGTTAACGTGAAACACGTTCTAATGGCGAATGCCTTCTATCGGTCTGGATTTTGTGTGTAGTGATTGGCATGGTGAGATGTAATGGTAGCTCCGGAATAGAGCAACAGCATAACAGCCGACTGGTGAGGGACGTGTCCTAGTCGCGCTATGAGCATTGCTAAAACTAGATGCTATATAATCATCTAGCATTGTTAGGAAAGCATCTTTGGTTCCGTAACACTTCTGAACTCTTCAGAAGGTTTGAGGCATCTCCACGTGTAAAACAATTGCATTTTCGGAAAAAACAAAGTAACACATATGCGTAAGAGTCATTGATTTTAATTACATGTCCGAATGTACTTCCCATATCCAGTACCTATACCTTGAATAAGACGGTTTTATGAAGCATATTACAATGGTGAATGCCTTCTCTCCGTCTCAAGGTCACCTCTCACCTTCATCCATACTGCGTTTGGGTATCCTGAAAAAGACAGGGTTACCTGAAGCATTTTATCCTTATGGTCTGCTCTGTAAAAAAATGTCAGGGTTACGGGAATTACATTCTAATGGCGAATGTCTTCACACGCACATTGAACAGTATATGACTTGTGTAAATACATCTCTCACTTGTTAAACCAATTGAATGGTGGTAGAGGGCTCGCAGGAGTTTGTAGTAGTAGGAGTATTATCGTAATCAAACACAGAATAAAAGTAATTGGAGAAGGCGTGACGGATATTATTGGCACTGACCTTTCCAACTGACATTGTCTCAGGAAGAGAGTTATTCTTGAGCTAAATTTTGATGTAACGCCAAAATGAATTACGATTTTTAATAATATTCATTTCAGTGGATCAAATCTACTCGGATAAACTTTCATTTGGTATTTCGGTTGGAACTTCAGTAAGGAGAAGGTATAATAATCTAATGGACCGTGTAGTCAACACTCTTGCAATTTAAAAGAGAAGATTCCATATATTGTTATTATTGTGAGAGATCTTTAAATATGATGTGAAGTGCATTATAATGGCGAATGTCTTCTCTCGGTCTAAAAGTCAATTATCACTTGTTCACCCATACTACGTTTGAGTACCTTGAAAACAACAAGGTTACGTGAAGCACATTCCAATGGCGAATGTCTTCTCTCCGTCTCAAAGTCAACTCTCTCACGTTCATCGAATCAGCCATTTTATCCTCACACCCTGAATAAGACGGGGTTATGTGAAGCACATTATAATGCTGAACGCCTTCTCCCTGTCTGGAATAAGACAGGTTTTCGTGAAGCTTATTCCAATGGCGAATATCTTCTCTCCGTCTCAAAGTCAACTCTCTCTCGTTCGTCGAATCAGCCATTTTATCCTTACACCCTGAATATGATGGGGCTATGTGAAGCACCTTATAATGGTGAACGTCCTCTCCCTGTCTGGAATAAGACAGGTTTTCGTGAAGCTTATTCCAATGGCGAATCACTTCTCTCCGTCTCAAAGTCAACTCACTCACGTTCATCGAATCAGCCATTTTATCCTTACACCCTGAAGACGGGGTTATGTGAAGCACATTATAATGGTGAACGCCTTCTCTCTGTCTGAAAACCAAATCTCTCACCATTATAGATTCAAATATTAAATATCTGGAATAAGACAGGTTTTCGTGAAGCATATTCCAATGGCGAATGTCTTCGCTCCGTCTCAAAGTCAACTCTCTCTCGTTCGTCGAATCAGCCATTTTATCCTTACACCCTGAATAAGACATGATTGAACATTGTTTTAGCGACTTGACTATTGTAATGGAATTTATGCAAACATTCTAAAACAACAATTAAACAAACTTCAATCTGCGTTCAATGCAGCAGCAAGATTCACAAAAGGCATTTTAAAAAAGTCACATATAACACAACATCTCAAAGAACTTCACCGGCTTAAGAGTCCAGAAAGAATCCAGTATAAACTCTGCTGGACAGTCTTCAAAGCGCTACATGGAAAGGCTCCAAATTATAAATCCGAACTATGTATAATGGACAGCCTAAATATAAGGAAATCCACACTTCGCTCGGCGAACTCCTCGGCAATAGGAAGATTATTTGAGCCAAAGCGTTTCCCTAGTACAAATTTCGGGGATCGAGCGTTTACGGTAGCCGGTCCATCAGCTTGGAACAATCTTCCTTCACACCTCAGATGCATAAATGATCCGAAAGACTTCAGATTTAAGCTGAAAAGACATCTTTTTAATATTTTATACCCAATTTAAAACCTGCATATTTTGTTCTATTATACTTTCTTATCAATCGCGAATATCAATCAGATGCAGCGTTCACATTTAGATTTAAAACACGTCTTAATGCGCCCTTGGGGTGATTACATCACAAAAACGGCGCTTTAAAAGTTAGCATATTATTATTATTTAGCGGCAGATAGTCCAACTCCTAATCAAAGAGTATTTTGCTTCTTTAGAGTCAGATTTGCTTCTTTGTTCCTGGTTACTTTTGGCAAATGCATCTATCTGCTTTTGATGTATTCATTCAAGATTTTCTTGCGTCCAATAATGACCATGTGTTTGTGGGCATATCTCATACTTGGGTTTGATTTCTTCATTGTTTTGTGATTATTTCATTTTGATTCAACTAGAGGGAAGACACCGACGTCTTGAAGCTGTGATAATTTGGCAACATAGTGAAAAGAGCTGTTTTATTTTTATATTGAAATAAGGTTAGGATTTACTGTTTGTATGTATTTTTTTACTCGGTGACTTTGATGCCAAGAATACTACTTGAATTCACAATTCAGGAATATTACTAAAAAGTATTGCAATGATTCTTCAATGTCAATATCACTTTTTGTGAAAATATTGCTTTGTCTTACATGTCAGGACTATTACATTGTTTCACATGTCAAAAATATTAAATTTCTATGTTTTACATGTGAATATTACTTTATTTTATAAAATATGTCAAAAATTTTAATGTTTCACATATCAAAAATATTACTTTGCTTCGCATGACCAAGATATTGCTCTATTTCCAATGTCAATGATATTGCTTTGATTCAAATGTTAAAAATATTACTTTGTTTCACATGTCAAGAATATTACTTTCTTTTCACACAAATACTTTGATTCACATGTCAGGAATTTGTCTTCACATATTAAAAATATTGCTTTGTTTCACATGTCAAGAATATTACTTTGTTTCATATGTCAAGAATATTACTTTGTTTCACATGTCAAGAATATTACTTTGTTTCATAACTCAAGAATATTACTTTGTTTCATAACTCAAGAATATTACTTTGTTTCATATGTCAAGAATATTACTTTGTTTCACATGTCAAGAATATTACTTTGTTTCACATGTCAAGAATATTACTTTGTTTCATATGTCAAGAATATTACTTTGTTTCACATGTCAAGAATATTACTTTGTTTCATAACTCAAGAATATTACTTTGTTTCATAACTCAAGAATATTACTTTGTTTCACATGTCAAGAATATTACTTTGTTTCACATGTCAAGAATATTACTTTGTTTCACAACTCAAGAATATTACTTTGTTTATTGTTTCTTGAAAAATGATGTAAAACTCCATATTAAATAATCAATATAAAACAAAACGTCTCTCTTCTAAGGAGTTTTATTAAGTTTTTTTTATGGAAAGACATGTTTCACCCTTCTAATTATCAAATGTCATCCGCTTGAAGACAGATGTTTTCATTTATATTAAATATTACTTTGTTTCACATGTCAAGAATATTACTTTGTTTCACATGTCAAGAATATTACTTTGTTTCATATGTCAAGAATATTACTTTGTTTCACATGTCAAGAATATTACTTTGTTTCATAACTCAAGAATATTACTTTGTTTCATAACTCAAGAATATTACTTTGTTTCACATGTCAAGAATATTACTTTGTTTCACATGTCAAGAATATTACTTTGTTTCACAACTCAAGAATATTACTTTGTTTATTGTTTCTTGAAAAATGATGTAAAACTCCATATTAAATAATCAATATAAAACAAAACGTCTCTCTTCTAAGGAGTTTTATTAAGTTTTTTTTATGGAAAGACATGTTTCACCCTTCTAATTATCAAATGTCATCCGCTTGAAGACAGATGTTTTCATTTATATTAAATATTACTTTGTTTCATATGTCAAGAATATTACTTTGTTTATTGTTTCTTGAAAAATGATGTAAAACTCCATATTAAATATGTAATATAAATCAAAATGTCTCTCTTCTAGGAGTTTTATTAAGTTTTTTTTTATGGAATGATATGTTTCACCCTTATTAGGTACAGGTATTATCAAATGTCTTTACAATAAAGCTCCTTGAAGACAGATGTTTTCATTTATATTAAATATTACTTTATTTTATATGTCAAGAATATTACTTTGTTTTGTGTGTCAAAAATGTATAATCTCAGAATTAATTACAAAGATTAAGTTATCAATTTATGTGCATGTTTTATTTGTTTACGTTTCCTTGTATTCTTATAAATTCTTAAATGTATCCAATATGTTTAATGTTTACATTATTTATTATGATTAATATGTTGACAAATATATAAATATTTTTTTTTACAAATACCCCGTGTTTTATTTGGTAATTAAGATGCTATGCTATATGTAAGACAATGTACAAGGACACAGTTAGACAATGAAGATGGTATGTATACATAGGAGTAAATAGACAATTAACACTTTATTTGCGGGAAGGGTATTAACCGCCCTACCTTTGGGTTATTTTCGGAGAAACGTGCAAAAAAACAAGCAGGTTTTTTATTAATGAAATTTAATTATATAATATATTAATTTTATTTTTTTAAATTTCGAAACGTCAAATACTCGGGCGCACACTTGGCCTGCCCCTTGTAAAACTATCATATTTATGAAGACTTGTGCTCAAGTGTTGTTGGCCCACGCGCGTATCCCTAACAGTTTGTACATTTTAGGTACATTACTTTTTCTCAAGCGCGTACGTGATACGGGATAGCGCAGAATGGTACAGTCGAAGTGAATGTATCACGTACGTTAAAATAGGTAGGGTAGTTAATACCAGGGGAGAAAAATAAACTTAAATGTTGAAAAAAAGGTGTTACAATTTATAAAATAATTTGTCATTATGGAATTTGACGAGAGATTGATATAAACTGTTTACATCATTCTCTCAATGGTGAAGGTGTAAAACCTTCTAAGCGTATCAAGAAAAATAACCTCGAAAGTGGAATAAACAATGTTTTAATTCATAAAATATTGATCAGTTTGGAATTCCACAGTGCCTTAAGTTTATTAGAAATTGATTTTATTACTAACTTAATTGTTTATGGTTGTAATCTATGGCATTGGCCAATTTCCATTGAGTGACTCAAGTGTTCATATAATTCCATTCAGGAAGTATTTTGGGTCATGTACCAAAGGGAGAAAAATACCACCCTCTTCGGCTAATAATCACGGGCAAGAGGGATGGGGGGGGGAAGCAGTTTCCTGGTTGCGGAATATAAGAGAACCCGTTCCAAGTGGTGCAGGAAAGAGATGCTTTCGCTGCAGTGATCGCCAATGTTAGGGCGACCTGACACGACAACAGAAGTAAAAGAAGGTAAGTATTTAAGGTAAGTAGAAGTATTTTTATTATTTCTATAAAAAAAAATCTTATTGATAAAAAATAAAAAATAATTATTAGTACTTATAACAAATAGCCCAGATTAATTTTAAAATTTAAATTATTGTATCGAATTTTATATGCGTTTTTTATATTAGTTTTTATTATATTTTTACACCTGAAGATAGAGGTACCCTCCGAAACATGTCGTGTTTTTAATATTTTGTGGATTAAACAAAGTTATTTTCAATTTCTTAAATATAAAATAATTTTGTTATTTGAAATTTCATGGTTAATAATGAAAATAAAAAATATGTTTAAACAATCTTTTTAAAATGTATTTTAATTTCAATTTATTAATAAATAAAAAAACATGAAAATTACAATTTAATTTTTTTTTATTTAATACCAATTTATTAGAAAAAGTAGTACACTCCCGAATTTCCAGGGTCAGGTTAACCGGAAAGTAGATTATCCGGGACACTTTGTGTCTCGGATAATCTGGAAATCAGATCATAATAATGGATAAACGCAAACGAGCAGTACTTTCAATTGAATAACAACTGGAAATAATTCAAAAGTTTGAAAATGGTGCAACCGTTAAATATTTATTGAATCAATAGAAGTTGGTGATCAAACTATACGGGACATCATTAATAAAAAGAGAAAATTGATAGATTTTGTGGGAACATCGGATAGCGCCAAAGGCATTTTGTCATGTTTTCACATTAACCAGGATATTAATTATACGGAATTTTTTTTCATCATCATCCCGGAAAATCGGGAGTGTACTATATAAAGAAGTATATAATTAGAAGAAGTAGAAGGGAGTTAGACCTGAGAAGTGGAAGTCAAGAGTTCAGGATAGGGTCGGTTAGAGAAACGACCTTCGTGGCAGAGTAGTAAGAGCTCTGACTTCCATACCGAAGGTCCCGGGTTCGATCCCCGGCGATGGCAGTGTGATTGTCACACTGTCTTTGGTCTAGTGTAGAATTCACGTGACAATGAAATGGAGATAGATTGGCTACCTATCACATGTCATGAGAATCAATATAATAGCTAAAATAATGTAATGCTTTAGATATGTTTAAAATAAATAAATGAAAATGAAAATGAAATAAATTGTATACAGTAATTGGGTTCAAACAATCTGTTGTTTTGGAGGCGGCCGAGGTCCACCTAGGACTGTAGAGCCAGAGAGAAGAAGAAGAAGAAGCATTTAAAGAAACAATTAAATAAAATTAGAAAAGCAAATACCATTTTAACATATAAGAGATAGACGCTTTCTGAGAGTAGCCTCACTATCGTGAAAAAAAAGAGATGCTGTTTAGAAGGATTATTGCCCTGCCCACGGCCATTACCTTAGGTAGATTGGTTCTACACAGTGGCAGGTGAAATAATCTATTTTGCCTTTGTCACAGATAATTGACAGGGACAAACAAAGTCAAGTCATTCATAATATCTGAGTTATGTACGAGTATTTGAAAACAGATATGGATAGTTCGTCTAATTTCCAATGATTGGTAGTCCAGTTGAACCAACAAGAAATCAGTTTAGTAATCAGTAATAACTTTTCTTTGAGGTACACAAAACGCAGGAACTTTTTCTGTACCTTTTCAATCGACCGACAATAGTTTCATCCGGTACCCACATAAGTATACTTAATTCCAACAGACTTCTTTCCAAATAGTTATATATAGTTTACAATAACTTCAGGGCTTTTGAATTAGTAAAATCCTTCCCATTCCTAAGAACAAATCTCAAAATCTTATGAGAGCTATTACATACTGATGTAAGCATATAAGGAGATATTTACCTATTGATGAAGCTAGGACCCTCGTAAATTCTTTTGTAGTGTCACGTTTAGATTATTGCAACGGAATGTACGCTGGATTGCCAAATAATCAATTATGCAGAATACAAAGCGTATTCAATGCTGCTACCCAATTGATTATGGAGCAACAAAAATACTGTCATGTGAAGTTCCTTCAACGGCGTGATATGACAGTATTTTTGGACTTTCAACTGGCTTAAAATCCGAGAGCGAGTAAAATATAGATTGTGTTTGACAGTGTTTAAGGCTCGATACCAGAGAGCGCCAGCGTATATATCGGACCTCTGCGTGACACCCATGCCAATGGAAAGGCAACGTTCACTCCGATCAGTAGAAACAAGTGCAAACAACATAACAATTCCTGTCAGAGCCAATAAAGCAAGTTTCTATGATCATGCTTTCAGCGTTGCGGGTCCGTTGGTGTGGAATAGCCTCCATGTTAGTATTAAGTATGAGGATAGTGATGTTAAATTTAAGAAACCTCTAAAGACTGCACTGTTCGGTCAGTCATTTCCTAGTGCGCCCTTGGAGTAATTGATTTTACAAAACGGCGCACCTAAAATATAAGTCATCAAAATAATAATAATAATAATAATATGAAGACTAAAAGTTAATTTAGGATTGAATGTAACTCTCAAATCTTTTGAAAAGGTAGTCGTATCCAGTGATATACCATCCATTGTATAACTGTGATAGATCGTCGAAGGAGCCCTGGTAAGACATGATGAAACACTTTGATATATTAAAATACAATTTGTTTCTTTTACTCCATTCCAAGACGCTGTGAATGTCGTTCTGGAGTTTTAAACAATCGTCGACAGTTTAATTTCCCGAAACATTTTTAAATCGTTGGCAAACAAGAGGCTTTTGGAATATTTGATATTTTTAATAATATCATTTATAAAAATTGTCAATAGCAACGGCCTTAGGATGGAATCCTGAGGAACTCCAGAAGGTGTGGAGATCTACCAGAAGGTGGCAGCGAGCTACCTGTCGAAGATTAGTGAATTTTAACTGAATACACATTAGAGATTTTTTACAAAAAATATTATTTTCTTTATTCGTATAATATGCGTGGCATAACGATAAATGATGGAATTTCAAATGCTGATATCTACACTTGGATAAATGCATGAAAGAACTAGAGGGAATAAACGCTGGTGCTAAGATGAACAGTTTGTCAGTCAGCTGTTTGTTATATATAGATGATGCTGTGTTAAATCAAATCAAATCAAATCAGTTTATTAACTCAAAAGACATTACAGACAACAACATGTGTAAGGCATCTAATGAGTACAGGTAAAATATTATAAAAATACATCATAATACCAGGAACACATTAGAGATGGCTCGACATTAGGAAGACAAGATACTTTCTAAAGTCAAGAGTATTTGTCCCCTGAACGTACCTTCACTAATATGAAAGACGTCGATCTCCGAGGAGACCGCGCAGCAGACTAATTGCTCTTCCCACCGGTGTCACCAGAGGCAAATTGGTTCTGGCGGCCGGGAGGTAAAACAATCTGTGCTGTCGCTGTCGGAGATATCTATCAGGGACAAAAAGACCAACACACTCCAGCATGGCAGAGTTCTCAAAATATCCCCTGATTAATTTAAAGAAATGGGTAATGAGATGCCCATCTCTTCGAAGCTGTAAATAATTGGTTCCGAGCATTCCCAAAAAAATGCCACGGGATAGAGCCAAGGATAACTACCATACTTCCTCATGTAGAGATACCTCAGAAATTTTTTCTGAACCCTCTCCAGCATAACGGAATAACTCGCCTCGTGAGGACTCCATATCACAGAACCCCTTTTGAGTCCGCTCCGAACCAATGCGTTGTACTTATAGGACTCTGAGCATATTGGGATCTCTGAAAACTCTTCCAGTCCGAATGATGAAGCACGACATCTTCAGTGCAATGTCACAAATCCTCTCGATATGTGCACGAAAAGTCAGCCTACACTCATAGATGAATTCGAGATCTTTCATCATAGATACATGTGCTAGTTGCTGGTTGTTCATTGTGTATCTATGATACACAATTTTCAATGCTCTAGTAAAAGATAGCATAACGCACTTAGAGACATGAATTCCATTTTATTACTGTGACTCCAGTTAACAATATTATCAATGTCCAACTGGAGGTGAAGACAGTCGTCAGGATTGTTAATTTCTAGGAATAATTTCAGATCATCGGCAAATAAAAAAATAACTGCTGACAGTGTGGAAAATCTGCAAGTCTTAGTATCAAAAATATATGAAGCATGCAAAAAGAGTGACCTTGTAATGAATGTGTCTAAGTCTAAAGTGAGGATATTTGAAAATAAGAATGTATGACAATTTGTAACATAAGCGAGAACGGCGAGAAACTGTAGCATGTCACAGAATTTATCTATCTGGGAAGCATGTTTACAAGAGATGGAAAAATGGAGAAAGATATCGAAAGAAGGGTCGGTCCTGGGAACAAAATTATTGGCGCTCTCTCAAATATAAATATTTCAACTAAAACATAGATGGCAGTACACAATGGAGCTCTAGTGCCAACCCTTATGTATGGAAGTGAAACTTGAGGCTGACAAAAAAAGGATGAAAGTAGGATAAATGTCGTAGAAATGAGGTCACTAAGAATAATGTGCGAGAAAATGATATATGATAGAATACCGAACGACGAAATAAGTAAGAAATGCAAGGCAGATGATTGCATCATAAGTAAAATTAAAAAAGGATCCCTCAGATGGTTTGGACATTTGGAATAAATAGACGAGAGAAGAATGGTTAAACCGTTATGTACAAGTAGTGTGAGTGAAAAGAGAAGTCGTGGAAGACCAAGGAAAGCATGGCATGACCAAATATTGAAAGGCGGCCACAACGTGCATGTTACGATGTATGAATGTGGGGGAAGCAAGGGAGGTATGGCAGTCCATCTTCTCTGCTTACCCCTCTGGAGAAACGGTGTGATGGTTAGTTAGTTAGTTAGTTAGAAATCGGGAAAGATGTAGAGAGTATTATGAACTAATTTTTTTAATGATCACTGCATTGGTTTGGACATATAGAACGCATGGATGATGAAATAATGGTTTAAGAAGTTAACCATTAACAATGTGAATGGATTAAGGAATGAGGGAAGATAGAGGAAAACATGGTTTTACCGAATTAATCATATTTTAAAGATCGTCCATTTTAGAAGTCTTGAAACTCAAAGTGCTTGGATGAATATGGAGGAAGGTTGAGAGAATACATAGGTGTCAGGACAGATTAGTGTGGTGATCCATTCTCTCTGCCTACATTTCTGGGCCCAGTAGACTCAACAAGACAAGGCAAGGGGAGCTTTCGCTATGCTTCGCCCTGTATGGCGTTCCAGTATCATTTCGAGAAAGCTCATCATCATCGTCATTGTCATGAGCCGTCTGTCATCCACTGCTGAATGTAGGCCTCTCCCAAAGGACGCCACCGCCTCCTATCCATTGCCGCTCCCATCCATCCAGGTCCAGCAATCCTCTTCAGATCTTCAGACCAGCGGGCAGGGGGACGTCCAACTCTACGGAATCCTGTACGCGGTCTCCACTCCAGAACCCGTTTTCCCCATCGGCTGTCGGTTCTCTGACAGATATGGCCAGCCCACCGCCACTTCACCCGCCTATCCGTAGAGCCACCTCAGTCATCTTGGTTTGTTGTCGAATAAATTCGTTTCTAAATCTATCCCTCAAGGTTATTCCAAGCATGGCTCTTTCCATGGCGCGCTGGGCGACCTTGAATCTGTAGACTAGACCTTTTGTCAATGTCCATGTCTCGGCTCCGTACGTCATGTCTGGCAAGACGCACTGGTTGAAGACTTTAGTCTTGAGGCATTGTGGTATTTTGGAAGTGAGAACATGACGTAATTTCCCAAAGGCCGCCCAACCCAACTGAATTCTTTGGTCGGCTTCTTTCTCGAAACTGTTTCGTCCTAATTGTATGATTTGGCCAAGATATGTGTATTCTTGTACCACTTGGAGAGCCGACCCATCGACGGTTACTGATCTCGGGATAATATGTTCATTATACATGACTTTCGTCTTGTCTAAATTCATCCCGAGACCCATTCGTCTGGATGCAGTGTTCAGTTCATCTAGCATGCCTTCTAGCTCCCCCACAGATTCTGCCAGAATGACAATGTCATCCGCAAAACGAAGGTGAGAAATGTATTCGTCATTTATGTTGAGGCCACGTTCAGACCAATCCAGAGTTTTAAATATATCAGAGAAAGCTCAAGCTCCAAATATTCACTAGTAGAGTTAAAAGCGTAAGACTTTGAAATCTACCGCAGACGTTATTGGAAAACTCCAGGTGTTTATAAATAGGTGCCTTCGCTCAATATTCAAGATCTGTTGGCTCCAAACAGTGTCAAATGCCGTTTTTTGGACCATGGCAGGCGAAAAGCCAATTAGAGAACAAGTCGCTAGACGCAAATGGCAGTGGATCGGTCACACTCTGAGATGGAACCCAGCCTTGTCCCCTATGGGGAGAAAGAGGAAGCAAGGCAGACCTAGAGCCACCTGGAGAAGAGCCCTGCAGGACGAGGTTAAAGCAGCAGGCCTCACTTGGGATGATGTTAGGCATCAGGTATGCGATAGAGTCGGGTGGAGAATGTTCCTTGAGGCCCTATGCATCACGGAGATGTGACAGGACAAAAATAAGAAAAAGAGAAAAATAAAACATGTACAAACATTTGAAATGCACTTTATTTAAATAAATATATTGAATAAATGAAAAATAGTACCTTTTCGTTATAGTAGCAAAAAATATATCCATAATTATAATAATTTGTATAATTCATCTGTTCGTTCGCTTTTTCTTAATTGCAGATGGTTTTAGCCGCCTACCTCGTTGTCCAATTTGAGTTTCAAAATCTGTTTCCTTAAATCTGTCAGCTGCAACAACAAATATATATAATAGCATTTCTTTTTAAAGTATCTTTGACATAATTTCTACACTTAAAGAGCATTGACCTCCACCAAACCCTTAATTTTGCAAACCAGTTCAAGTTTACCAGCAAATTGTGTCAGATTTTACAAAGGACTCCCCTTCACATCCTAACCCCACAATAAAAGACCTCTCAAATTCGACCCAAACACCTCCGGCCGCCACAAGTGCCCAAAATCGATCCTCCTTCAGAGGAACACTCCGGGCCACACAAATCATGCCCCCGCATAAACTAACAACCCCATGAAATCACCTTCCGAGAATGTTCCCATCAGACGTTAGAGGAATAGCCACACGAGCTGAACCTCTGTAAGCCAGAAGATCCAAGTCCAAGTCCAAGTCCACATTGCTCATCTCAACTACATTTATTTGTAGAAATGAAATCTCTTAGATGAAAGTGTGAAAAATCTGTGTATGATAGAGTGTCGAATGAAAATATCAGGAGTGAATGCGGTGCTAATGAAAATGTTATGAACAAAATAATGAAAGGATCATTAAGATGGTTTGGTTTGGTTTGGAAAGAAAAAAAAGTATCTGTTAACAATGTAAATGGAACTAGAAATAGAGGAAGTCCGAGTAAAACGTGGCATAATCAAATAAATCAAATATTGAATGTCGGCCATGTGAGAAGTCAGAGAAATCGACGTACGTGCATTGCAAGATGTATAAATGTTGAGCTAGTGTTGGAAGTATTATTATTATTACATTATTTCTGCCTACCCCTTCGGCGAGACGGCGTGATGGTTAGTTATATGGCCGAGCCATAGAGGGCTCCCTCCGCTTACCCGAAGCTGTTATAAGCGCAGCGGCGCCTTTCATCAGCTTCACTCGTGCACTTCCTAGGCCTGTCCCCCGTCCATGCGGGACTTACGTTAATAAATAATAATAATAATATATGTATATTTGCAACCAAGGGAGACCCAGACCACATTTAAGCTACGCTACCCTCCCTCGATGTCCCGCCGTACACACATAGCAATACAACAGCAAAAGAAAGTACACAATTGATACATAAATAACATAATATAATATATTAATGTTAGAGAAAGATTAAAAAAAGAAATAATGTACGGATGGTTAGTACCTTTTTTATCTCGTTGATGACGGCCTTCTGCTTGGATCTCGGAGTCTCGTCGGAGTGGGCCGCCCGGAGGCCCCCCACGCAGTCGGCCACCTCCAGTATCCTCAGCTGCAGCGGGGACTTCTCCTTGCGCCGAGCTAGCCCCTTGGCCCTGGTGCGGATGTTCTTGCGGTACTTGTCGGGCAGGTCCTGCTCGATGTCCGCCCGCGTGAGGATCTTCACCCGCTCCAGGTCCGTGTCGTAGGGCAGGTTGGACAGGTTGAGCGTGTAGTACATGTGGGTGTTGCTGTCCTTGGCCTCCTTGTAGCTATTGCGCCAGTGCTTCAGCGCCTCCAGAGACCTGAGGACACATAGAGGCATTGTATTTTCACAACACTGCAACCTTGTATTGTATTGGCCCCATGAATAAAATATCAAAGTGATACTTTCATGATTTTATGCTGAAGTAAGCTTTTATTTGACGCCACTAGGACAAGAGTGGTCTAACCAACATTTTTTTTTAAAATAGAGTTACTGGTCTAACCCACACCTATTTGTGACCTACCATAAAAGAAAAATTAATCTAACCACCATTTCCAAGGGGAAACATAGATATCGCCATAAATACTTATTTTGCTCTGACAAAAAATCAAAATATATGGAGTCAAATGTGGTCTATTATAAGTAACCATCAAAAAATATCCTTAACCTTTATATTTCCCAATATTTCAAATACTATTCTAAAGACATTCACCAAACAAAAAAGGTTTATCACTAAAGAAGACCCTAACCCATATAGTTTAAAAAAAAAATGGGGAAAAAACGTCAAATTTTCAATCGCATTTATCTCCATTGTCTAAATTTGGGGCTAGACCACTCTTGCCCTGGCGGCCTCATTTATGAATGGTGCAAAGCGAGAGGACTACAGGCCACATTGAATCTACTAACTTAAATAACTAACTAACCATCACGCCGTTTCCTGGAGGAGAAGGCAGAGAGAGTGTACGCTCTGTCCTGGCATACCTTTCTAGCTTCCTCTACATTTATACATCGTAACATGCACGCTCGTGAATTTTTCCGACTTCAAATGTGGCCGTCTCTCAGTAGTTGATTAATTTGATCATGCCATGCTTTCCTTGGTCTTCCGCGGCTTCTTTTTCCATGCACAGTGCATGTATACAACATTTTGGGGGGACGGGGGGCGAGCCTAGGGATTGTATGAAATGAAATGGCTAGCTGCGTCCTATAACAGCTTCGGGTAAGCGGTGAGTAACTTTCTATTTATGTCTTTCACAATACTTATTTTACCACTTTCCAAAAACATGTTTCAAATCAAATCAGTTTATTTACATTACAAAATTAATTTTTAAGGCATCTATTGAGAACAGGTAAAATAATATATTGTGTACTACCAGAAACGCATGAGAGATGGTTCGACATTAGGAAGACAGGATACTCTCCAGAATTAAGAGTATTTGCCTTCTAAACATACTTTCACTAATATGAAAGACGTCGATCTCCGAGGAGACCGCGTTCAGCAGATTAATTGCTCTTCCCACCGGTGTCACCAGAGGCAAGTTGGTTCTGGCGGTCGGTAGGTAAAACAATCTATGCTGTCGCTGTCGGAGATATCTATCAGGAACAAAAAGACCAACACCCTCTAGCACGGCCGAGTTCTCAAAATATCCCCTGAGTAATCTAAAGAAATGGGTTATGAGATGCCCATCTCTTTGAAGCTGCAGGGAGTTGGCCCCAAGCATTCCTAAAAGAAATGCCGTGAGATAAAGCCATGGATAGCTACTATACTCCCTCATGTAGAGATACCTCAGAATTTTTTTCTGAACCCTCTCCAGCATAACGGAATATCTCGCCTCGTGAGGACTCCATATCAAAGAACCACTTTCAAGTCTGCTCCGAACCAATGCTTGTATAGGACTCTGGGCACATGAGGATCCCTGAAAACTCTTCCGGTCCAGACGATGAAGCCCAACATCCTCAGTGCAGTGCCATAAATCCTCTCAATATGTGCACGAAAAGTCAGCCTACTCTCATAGGTGATCCCGAGATCTCTCATCGTAGATACATGTGCTATTATATAAACCAAATAAATTTTGATGTAGGTACCAGAAGATGGCAGCAAGCTGCCGAAACCAGTCGAACATAAACACAAGTGGAAGCACACTAAATACATTATAACAAAGAAATTTTGTATCAACATTTTTTTGTTTTCATTATTTTAAATGCACTTCTACCAAGAAATTTCAATTAAAAACATTAATTACTAGCTTTTATGCCATCTAGTTCTTCCGAATTAATTCAAAACTTACTTTCTGTCTTGTATCACTTTCTCCCGCCTGCTCAGCATATCCTTCTTCTTTTCCAGAATCTTTTCGTCCATGGCCGTCTGCACAATCTTCATGGTCTGTTCGTGCTTGCTCAGGACCTTAGATTTCTTCACGTACCGGTTAGAATTGAAGTAACGAAACAGAGTGGACTGGGTCTTATGCAGCTCCTTACCCTCCACTTTCTCATACTCCAGCTTGCAAATACTGTGCTTCGGTTGGTCCACCATCTTCGTTTCAAACACTCGCCGCTTCGGGGTTTTGTGTTCTATATTTTGCTTTTTAATACTAAAAGATGGCGATTTCATTTGATGAATTTTATTTTCATTGGAAAACAAATTTTCTTGGATAACATTTTGTTTGTATTTTGAAGTTTCACCCGCTGAGTTAATGAATACAACATTCTTTGAATCGAAATTAAATTCTTCTTGTATAGGATATATTTTTGTTATTTTATTTTCATTGTACCTTTGTAAATCTTGTGAACAACTTTCTGCAGCATTCCAGAATGATTCTACAGATATATCCATAGAAACGTCATCTTCCGAAGAGTTGTTAATTTTTTCTTTTTCGTAGTGGTAGCTAAGAAATTTCATGACCGTCTCAATGCCCGATTTTATGATGCTCATTTTTGGAAAGACGATCGGGTTTCCGGCCAACTTTAAGTGTTTTAACGATTTGAGTGTTCCAAGGTACAAGGGCAAATGCGAAATTTTATTATTCTGTAATAAAATCGTTTCTAAAAATACATGATTGGTTATTGATCGAGGTAAATTAGTAATTTTATTGTTTCTCAAATCAAGCCACCGTAGATTCGAAGCAGAATCAAACAAGTTTTCTGGTAATTCCGTAATATTATTGTTTTCCAAATACAATTGCTGAAACAAATCAATTATCTACAATGTTTAATTTATTATTTTTTAAATATTTATATATTGTACATTAATGTGTTTTATTTATTTATTGTTATTGGTTTTCATTCAATTCCCAGTAATAATAAATCGATATAGTGAAAAAACGTCTTAATATTTCACTATTTCAAAATTAGGTTTTTTTTATTTCCACAGGTATTATTTTTATGAATATTCTTAGATTGTTTAATTTTAAATACAATAAAAACAATTTATAACTTCTAATCAAAACATGTTTTTTAATTAATTATTTCAATAATCAACTAGAACAGTATCAAACTCTAAATAATTTGTTGTAATATACCTTTAAATTTTTCATTTCAAAAACAGGGAGAATGGTAATTTTCGTAGAACTTAGGTCAACAGACGTTCTTTCTTCTTGAAATTCATCATCTTCTTGAAAAACGGTATTTAATGAGGATCCGGTTTTAAAATGTTTATTAAATGTATTCATGTTGTTGATAAAATTAACCGTACAAAATTAAGTCATATTTTTATCGTTATTTGATCAATAGTTTTTAAATTTTGTGGAATTTAAAAATATTGCCATACAAAATTATATTACATTTTCTTTTCTAAACTGATCCACAGACAGCAAATTTTATAAAATAATTTCATCTCGATTTCGAGAAAAAGAGGAACCATTTTATGGAAATAAATATTCATCTGCTTATTGCATTTTTAAGGTTATCTTTCTTTAATTGACAATATGTGCAAATAAACGCAGCATCAACACAAAATGAAAAATAACAATAGAAAACGTATGTGGATATGTTTATAAATATTTTTAGTTTAGCAGGTTGGTACTTTGTTAAGTTCTATCTACACACCGCTATGAATTGAGAAAACGAATAACTCACTTCGGGTGAGTGGTAACACTTTTCTCGCCAGTGCAATTTTTTTACTTCAAGATGGCGAACGTACGAGACAGTGACACATCTTTGTGGCTTCATAATAAGCTCGGAACATCAAACGATTCATGGACCGGTGGTTCGATATGTACACAATTAAATACCGAAGTGTTAAGAAATATAAAAGACTGTTTTCCAGAACTACAAACCCAAGTTAAACTAAAATTACTGCTGAGTTTCTTTCATATCCCGCGCAGAAATGTTGAAGAGGTAACTTTTCAGTTTGTTGTCATTTTGCCATACATACATAGACTTTCCTGCTCTCGCGCACACAAAAAGAACGGGAGAAAAGGAGACAGATGCAACGTCATAAGACCTGTTGTATATTCTAAGTTATAAAATAATATCACTTCTCAATTATTGTATAATTTGTATTTTAGCTATTTACGCGTTTCGGCATCACTTAAATAAATATAAAAATTTGCAACATTGCCTGTGATACCACATAGTTTCTATGTACGCACTTAACCTTATTTGTCAAAAGTAAAAATTGTTCCATATGACAGCATTCCTGAAATAATGAAATGTTATTTTATTTGAAATATGTTTACGAAAACAATTGTTTTATGCCTTCATTACGGTATTGTTCCATGGTTTGTCACGCCTCAGTGCTCCGTTTGCTATACTACAAACGATTTGCTAGCTTTTATGTGATAAAAAATGCGATTGTTTACATATTGCTATTTTGTTTGTTGAATGTCGGGCTATTGGACGATTTTAGTGCCTGCTTGCATTATAAATCAGGTACTTGATGAAACGTGCTATCACAACAGTACCCGCTTTAATCAGTGTTCTTTTTTTAAAACCATTTTTATGGAGGGAACCTTGTTCAATGATAACATTAAGTAAGAATATTTATATATCTGCAATGTGAACATATTACGTAGTTCTTACAGGACTTGGGCTCATATTATTTTGTTTATGTATAGATTTCATATTTGTGATGGGAAAATCAATAGTGCTTTTTTTTTAGGTAAATATTTCATGTTATTGCATCCATATTGGAAGTGTTAGGCAGAAATAATGGACCTAACATTGTTCTATCCTGACATGCTTTTCTTGATTCCGCTATATTCATATATCGTGTCTTGCACGCAAGTCGATTTCTTTGACTCCTTGAATTATTTAATATTCGATTATGTAAAGTTTTCCTCGGTCTTCGTCTATTTCTTGTTCAGTTAAAATCGTTTACGTATAATTCATTTACCGTTCATGCTTCATTCATTCTTTCCATGTGTCCAAAACCATCTCAATGGCCCTTTCATTATTTTGTTCAATATGATTTCATTCGCACTGCCTTCACTTCTTATATTTATATTTAACACTATCATGTTGGAGAGGGTTCAAAAGAAATTCTTGGGAACCCTCTATCTGAGAGAGTACGGGCATATCATTGGCTCTATCCAACGGCATTTCTCTCGGGTATGCTAGGGTATATCTCCCTTGAACTGAGGAGGGAAAGGTTTACAGCGACACATTTTTTCAAGCTGATTCGGGGCTCTATTTAGAATCCCTATGTTCTGGAATAAATAGGTCTTTAGTTCCCGATGGTTACCTGCGACCGCGCCGACATTCAATTGCTCTTAGATTCGTCATCCAGAACCAACTTGCCTTTAGTGATGCCCGTAGGAAGAGCGATTCAGATGTTGAATTTAATCGTCTCGGATTTCGACATAAAAAAATATATCATAAATTCTGGAAAGAGTACTGTCTCACTGATGTATTGGGATTCTTCTAACTGACTAACCATCACGCCGTCTCTCCGAAGGGGCAGGCAGAGAAAATGGACTGCCACACTTTTCTTTCCTGGCATATTTCTCTCTATTCCTCAACATTCATACATCATGTCATGAACGGGCGTTGATTTTTCGGACTCCTCACGTGGCACATTTTCCTCGATCTTCCATTATTTTTAGTTCCATTTACATTTTTTACATAACATTTTTTTTTAATATTCTTTCTTTACTCATTCTTTCTATGTGTCCAAACCATCTTAATGATCCTTTCATTATTTTGTTCGTAACACTTTCTTTCGCACTGCATTTTATTCTTATATTTTCATTTGACACTCTATAATACACAGATTTTCACACATTCGTCTAAGAGATCTCATGTCTACTGCATTTATTCTACTTTCATCCTTCTTTTGCCAGTTCCATGCTTCGCTTCCATACATAAGGGTCGGTACAAGAACCTCCCGATCCTTCTAAGTTATGTTATTTCTTAGTTTCATATCAATATTGTATTTTAGTTTACCGCTTTGTGTCTAAATGTTTTTCGTTTGTTATGTCTCATTGGTGTTTAACATAAATAAATCATACGCAGATTTAAGATTATTGCAACGGAATGTACGCTGGACTGCCAAATTATCAATTAAGCAGAATACAAAGCGTATTCAATGCTACTGCCCGATTGATTATGGGGGCAACAAAAATACTGTCATATCACGCCGCTCCTGGTGGACCTTCACTGGCTGAAAATTCGAGAGCGAGTAAAATATAAATTGTGTTTGACAGTGTTTAAGGCTCGACACCAGAGAGCGCCAGCGTATATACGGAACCTCTGCGTGACACCCTTGCCAACGGAAAGGCAACGTTCACTCTGATCAGTAGAAACGAGTGCAAACAACATAATAATTCCAGTCAGAGCCAATAAAGCAAGTTTCTATGATCGTGCTTTCAGCGTTGCGGGTCCGTTGGCGGGAATAGCCTCCATGTTAGTATTAAGTATGAGGATAGTGACGTTAAATTTAAGAAACTTCTAAAGACTGCACTGTTCGGTCAGTCATTCCCTATTGCGCCCTTGGAGTAATTGATTTTACAAAACGGCACACTTAAAATACAAGTCATCAGAATAATAATAATATTTCAGTGGCGGCACGAGCTGGAGGAGATCATGGAGACGGCGGCGCTGGACTCGGAGCTGTGGGTGTCCATGCTGGCGGAGGTCATGCGCACGCTGCCGCAGTCCGGCTCGCTCAACACGATTCGGCCGCGGGAGGCCGACGAGGCGCGCCCCGTGTTCTCCGACATGCTGGCTGACCTGCGCAAGCTGCTGGCCCGCCACGAGGAGCAGCCGCACATGCTGCCGCTCGAGTGCCACTACCTCAACAAGGCGGCGCTCGTCTCTGTCGTGAGTGGCTCTTTCTCTCCTGTCTCCACCTGGTCATATTCTTCTTAGTGACTTCATCGAAGCATGTGCGGAAATGTGCATTATAATACTCGAAATCTTAATGTTCAATGTAATGTAAGATTCTTCAGTTAAAATATATCAATATATCAAAAATATATCATATAATTGGAGAGCCATCTTCAGGCGTTATCTAGCAATGTAAGATAATTGTGTAGCCTTTCACATTGCATTAATAAAGATTTTCTGCTTTATGCTTGCACCTAATCTTAATAGATGCCGCTAGTATAGATTGAACAAAAATATCTGAAGTGTTCCTCGACATATTAGCATATAATTATAATCTTTCAAAAATTTCGAAATTTAGAACGATATACGACAGAATCTCAAATGCTGATATAAGAAAGGAATGTAGAGCGGAAGAAGGTATTATGAGCAAAATTATGAAAGGATTGCTGCGATGGTTCGGACATATGGAACGCATGGATGGAGAAAGAATGGTTAAGATAGTATACGTTAATGATGTAAATGGAGTACGGAGTGGAGGCAGACCGAGTAAAACACGGCATGACCATATTAATCAAATTTTAAAGGTTGGTCATGTTAGAATTCGGAGGAATCGACGTGCGTGTATGACTCGTATGAATGTGAAGGAAGCTAGAGAGGTTTGCCAGGATAGAGTAGTGTGGCGGTCCATTCTCTCTGCCTACCCCTGCGGAGAAACAGCGTGATGGTTTGTATTGTATTGTATGGTCATGTTAGAATTCGGAGGAATCGACTTGCGTGTATGACTCATTGTATGAATGTGGAGGAATCTAGAGAGGTTTGCCAGGATAGAGTAGTGTGACGGTCCATTCTCTGCGTAGAAACGGCGTGATGGTTTGTTTGTTTTGTAACAAAAACATCTTAAATTTTATGTTTCTTCTAACAGCAGTTGAATTTTTCTATCCTCCAGATACTGACAGTGTTGCTGCCTAAATCAGTCGAAAAACTACCATTGAATAAAAGTAAAAAAATACAAAATATTATGATTATTTTTTGGCGAACCTTTGCTCTAACAAATATAAATTATGTCCTAAAAATATCCAGTGGATTGCGAGGTTTTTTATCTTGAAATTTATGCTGTAAACTCTTACCAAGCCAACGTAATGGGCTCTATTTTATAAATTAAAATCAACATAATTGATATGGTAGGTTTTATCAATACGGATTTTATTGAAAAAAAAAATATTTGTAAAATATGTATGGAAGTGAACCACGGAACTGGTATAAGAAGGATGAAAGTATAATGAAAGCAGTAGGAATGTGATATCTTGAGTGTCAAATAAAATATAAGTGTAAGCGTTGCGAATGGAAAGGATAGTATGTTAACAATATAAACGGAAAAAGACCGAGGAAATTGTGACTATCAAATAAATAAAATAATCAAATAACGGAGTTCTACTGCCTACCCTTATGTATGCAAGTGAAGCTAGGATAAATGCCATAGAAATGAGATCACTGAGAAGAGTGTGCAGAAAACCTAACATTAACTAACTATTATTTTAATTAACCGTAATTAGGTACCTAACTCAACTCCAGCAAGAACCTCAAAATGCTATCAAAGAAATTATTCTAATTGTCATAGGAACAAATAAACATCAAGGATTTGAAAAATCACCTGATGATGTCAACATAGGCTGATGAAACACCTGTCGTGAAAAATAAAAAATAAAATTAATTGTGATACCATAAACAGCGTTTTATAATTTAACATAGGTTACCCACCGCTTACCTAAAGCTGCAGCAGCGCCCTTTCAGCTTCGGTCATACAATCCCTAGGCCCGCCCCCCGTCCACATGGGACTTACATTAACTGGGGAATGCACCATTCCAGAAAGAAAAAGGCAAAAGGTTCTCCAGGCCACATTTAATCTAGTTTAATTTCAATTCACTTCTATGTCCCAATCTCACAAAACAGAGCAAAATATGGTAATGATTGTATGGCCTATCGTAAAATTATTTCAGACAGGTATGGTGAGGGAGGGACAGAGTGTGGAATGGGAGAGAAAACTGGAATGATAAAAAATCATAATAATTTTCCTAAGGAAACAGAGAGTTGCTGAGCAACATCAAAGTCCGTAAGGTGTCCTACTTGGGCCATGTTCTGAGAGGCGAAGAGTATGCACTATTACATCTGATCTTGGAGGGTAAGATTGAGGGTCGATGAGGTGTTGGGAGAAGGCGGGTTTCCTGGCTGAGGAACATCCGAGAGTGGACGGGGCTGAGGACCGTGGGGGAGCTGTTCCGAGCTGCCCAGGACGGGGAGGCCTACTCATGGGTGATAGTTAAAGTTGGGGAGACCTGACGGGACACGGAAAGAAGAAGAAGAAGGAAATAGAGAAAACACTGGTCATGGAAACAAGAGGCAGGGAACCTAACATTTTAATACGTACAAATTAAAATTAATCCAACGGGAGTCCGATACCCCCTCAAAGGGGCGACAGTCAATAATGTTGAAGTATCGTAGTGTTCCGGCCAAAACAATGGTTTATTTATCAATTATCATCTTGTGCAGGTGGGCCAACAGCCGAACCCCGTGAAGCACTTCACGCTGAAGAGGAAACCCAAGAGCGCGGCGCTGCGGGCGGAGCTGCTGCAGAAGTCCGTGGACGCCATGTCCAACATGAAGAAGTCCGTGGCTCCGACTGTGCCCGTGCGCAGCCGAGGCATGCCGCGCAAGATGACAGACACAAGTAAATATTCCCGTACTCTATCCCTCGTCTGCTTTTTCCTTTTTTCACAATTGCAATTTTACAATTTCCAATGTCGTGAAAGACGTCGATCTCCGAGGAGACCGCGTTCAGCAGACTAATTGCTCTACCCACCAGCGTCACCAGAGGCAGATTGGTTCTGGTGGCCGGTAGGTAAAACAATCTGTGCTGTCGCTGTCGGAGAAATCTATCAGGGACAAAAAGACCCAACACCTTCTAGAACGGCCGAGTTCTCGAAATATCCCTTGATTAATTTAAAGAAATGGGTGATGAGATGCCCATCTCTTCGAAGCTGTAAAGAATTGGTTCGATGATGAGCTTATCAAGGTTGTCCTGATCTCTCCGGGCTATGTGTCCAAAATATTTTAATACTCTCTTAGAGCACATCCGCGAGAGTCTTGTCCTGATACCCAGGCGGTGAATGATTGACTGGTTTTACAAATGTGCCAAGTATTTAATAAATCAAAAGCGAGTTTTTGATCCCAATTGGTGTTAATTAGGCCAATAACTGTACAAAGTGATTGGATAATCTTGAATATTCGTGGCCGAGTGATAAGTCCTTTGACTGCCACACCGAAAGTCCAGGATTCGATTCCCGGCAATGGCAGTGTGATTGTCACACTGTCTTTGTCTGGTGTCTTTTTTCTTTGGACCTTTCATATCTCACGACAATCAATATGATAGCTATACCCTTTACATGAATTTGGCTCGCGCTGTATTGATGTAAAGATTGATTCAACAAAATAATAATTGATGTTTGAACCTAGTTATTGATGTTTTTAACCTGGTAATTGAAGTTTGAACCTGCTATATGTTACAATGGTGTTTGATCGGCAGCTCCCCTGAAGGGCCTGCCCTCACGCTGGTCCATCAGCCGCGGAGGAATCCGCACAGCTGCCCGGCCTGTACCCCCACCCACCGTTCGCACAGGAGACCGCGGTATCAAGCTACTGGACATCGCAGACCAGCCTGCCACCATACACCAGAAAAAGAGAAGGAAGCTACTCGGTACGTTTTATTTATTTTTTTAAATATCTATTTATTTATCAGCGTTTCCCAATCTTTATAGATCCATGAAAATTGTTGATATCCGGTAAAGCTAAATAATTGTTTTTTGTTCTCTGATCCGATAGAATGTGTTAAGAACAAAATAATGAAAGAAATCAAAAAAATTAATTGTGAAGAAAGTATATGCTAATGATGTAAATGGAACAAAGACCAAGGAAAATGTGGCACACGCAATCAAAATTAACTGTCGGCCATGTGAGGAGTTGGAGGAATCCCATGCGTGTGTTTATTTTAGAGTGTCCTTGTTTTAGTCACTTGGAATTATAAACCGTCGCGTTGCCATGTGGTCAATTGAGTTTCCACTGCCAATTTAAAGTTGATTTTCTTAAAACCTATAAACCCTAATATTATAAAAAAAAAAATTGTAATCCTCCATTGAAGTGTTCTCAATATTTCGTAATAAAAAAAAAGCAAAAAATTACTTCCTTCATCCCAAAAAAAAATATTTTTTAAGACTGCCCTCACCTTCATTCGTGTTAAGGTAGAATTTGTTTTGCTAATATTTACAACTTTATTAAAAGTGACAAATACTTACGCGCTGTTTTGAACGTATTATAAATTATATGTTTGACCTTTTCTCATAGGTACGTAATAATACCGACTGTGGACGGAAACGCAGCACGCAACTTAATAATATCAGAACTGTGAAAATATTAACACTTTACCATACATTTTGCTATACATTTTGCCTAGGTGCCTTTATCATACGTAAAATTATAGCGCCACGGCGCGGCGGGGTGAGACAAGTTCATACTTGGTGTCAGTTGCTCATATGCTGTCTCGCATTCCATATCAGAAATCGCATGGTTTCAGAAAAAAATTAATAATGATATGTTTTTCAAATAATCTCTGTATGTTATAGATATCGATCTATTCCTAATGAAATTCCCTACAAGATGACATAAATTAAATTTTGATTCATCGAGTCATATGCTTGATATTTAGATAAAGTTAGTGGTAAACTGAATTGACCACATGGGAGCGAGCGTTTTGTAAATATTTACATTAGCCCAATGACTCCATCTGATTTCTAATTTTGTTTATGTTCATAACCCAAGTGAAATTAATGGCATTTAGTTTTTGTCATCATTTAATTTATTTCATTGTTTTAAATGAGTTTGGTAAAACACAGCGGGGCCAATACCGCATCTATAGATGTGAATTGACTCCCGTGCACGGGATTATAGACTGTTGCGGAATAGAACCAGTGTTAAGAAGTCATGCATGATATTAATGTCTCAAAAAACATTGATCACCAATCTTCCAAAGCTTTATCTAACTAACCTACACGCCGTCTTCCCGAAGGGGTAGGCAGAAAGAATGGACTGCCACACTTTTGACATATTTCTCTCGCTTCCTCAACATTCGTACATCGTGTCATGCACGCGCGTCGATTTCTCTGACTCTTCACATGGCCGACATTCAATATTTGATTTATTTGATCGTGCCACGTTTTCCTCAGTCTTCCTCTATTTCTGGTTCAATTTACATCGTTAACATATAATTTTTTTACCATTCTTCCTTTATTCATTTTTTCCATATGTCCAAACCATCTTAATGATCCTTTCATTATTTTGTTCACAACACCATCATTCGCACCGCATTCACTTCTTATATTTTCATTCGACACTCTATCATACCCAGAGTATCCACACATTGGTCTAAGAGTTCTTATTTAAACTGCTTTTATTCTACTTTCATCCTTTTTTTTTGCCAGTTCCATGCTTCTATTTTCAAAAGACGGGCAATTTGCTAATTTTTTTTTAAATATTTATTTTATGTGTGACTTGTACAACAACGTTTATTGACTTTTCCAGAGGCCGAAGAGCAGCAGAAGAAGCTGGCCCTGGAGGCGGCGGAGACCGCTGCCGCGAACCCCACACCCAACGCAACCCCTTCAGCCACCCCGGCCACCCCTGCCACCTCTGCACAGGCCCTGCCCGAGTATGCTCGCGGGCTCAACAACTACGTCATGCCCTCAACCCCCCAGGACCAAGGTACTGATCAACCCTTTCCTCAACTTCTTCCTAGCTTCTATCCATTAACACAAAACCATTTAATTCTGAGTTACCTTTTTCAGTTTTAACAGCTCGAAATGATGCAAGTATTATCTTGATGCAAATTCAAGGAAATTCACGCTTCGCTCAGCCAACTTCTTCGCATTATGTATACAGTAAAAGTCCGATAATTCGAAATTCAAGGGACCGGATTTCCCAAAAAAATTCAAATTACGAATACGCGATCACTAAAAAAAAAATTGCGCCAACTGCTGCGGCTTGGAACATAGCGGCCATTTTTACGTTCTGTCAAAATAATAATTATAACGTCAAGTGTTCATAATAATGATAACAAAAGTGTTTGGATAGCATAACTACGTTTTAGTGGGTCAAATGGCGGTTTGAAATCAAACTTAACTTTTTTTATTGGTTAAAAGAATCGTATTAAGACAGGCATCTCATACAAATAAAAAAACCTATATAAAAATTAATGCAGTGAAACCCGGATTTTACGTTTTCCCGCCATTTGCGTGTAATTATTTCAGTCCCGATATATTTTAGTACATATTTTTTTCCGCAATGTACGTCGAAAATATTCAAAATACGCGCGCTTGACACATTATTTCTATCGTGATCGGTCAGCGAACGACGTTGCGATTGGTCAGCAGACAGCGCCCCACATGGTGATCGGCTGACATCTTTCAATTTCAGCTGTTTTTGTCCTATCGTTATCATTCGGTTTTCGACTCGATTTATTACGCTTTTGACATTCGCGATTTTTGTTTTGTTTTATTCTTTAAGTTTATTAATTTTCTCCCTTTTTGTATACTCATTCTGAAGTAATGTCTCAACAACAAAAAAAAGCTTTGTCTAGCTTTGGAATTTCTCCGAAAACTTTGTGATAGAAATATTGCTAATTTGTAGAAAAGAAATGATGGATACACGAAAGATGCAGAGTATATATATGTAATGAAGATATCCTTTTTACATAGTGTTCTAATTTTATCGCTTTGCACTTTTTTACCGCGTGATATTTTCAAGAGAAATACGTAATATATAGATATCTCGCTTGCATTAATGTATTTAAGCGCTCAAAATGAATTCTGTCTCACGTGATGTCACATTTGAATTATTAGAATTGTAGTTACATTTTGACGAAAGACATTACGAATCACGAAATACGCGATATTTCGAATTAACGGTAGAATTTACTATGAAAAGAAAATTTTTGGACCGAACAAATTATGAAAATTTTGAATTACGAATTATCGCTGTTTGAATTAAAGGACTTTTACTGTACAAGTTAAACCAAAGTGTTCCCCTAATACAAATTTCGGGGATTAAGCCTTCCCATCAGCTTGGAAACTTTACAAACTTTAGGTGCATAAATGATCCAACAGATATCTTAATGTTTGTGAGTCCAATTGGACATCATGTAAACTTGTATGCAGTAAATATGTACACTGTTGTTCAGTTCACTTTGATGATTTTTTTTTTAATTATCTATTTCAGTACTACCACCTCTCTCTACTGTTCAATCTCCCGCTGTCACACCCGTCACTCCGTCAGCCGCACAGTCGTCTCCGCCAACTCCGCTCACGCCCACGGCCCAGCATGTCATTGTGTCCGCGGCGCAGACCGTCAAATCGCCAAATTTAGAATTATCTCCGGCAGCCCTCGGCGTCTCGCAAAACACCGGCCTCGCGACGGCCAAGCACCCCATCCTCATCCAGCAGTCCCCGGGCCAGAAACCAATCATAATCGGGCAGCAGCAGAAGCTACTGATCACGGGGCAACCTGGCCAAAAACCACTCTTAGTAACCGCAGGTCCAGGCGGCACTTTGTTATCAGGTCAAAACATTTTGAAAACATCGTCAGGTGTTCCCGTTATCTTAGCTAATTCCGTTCTACACCAAGCGGCGCAGAATGCACACGGTCAAACAATATTACAGCAAGGTGGAAAGACAGTCTTGCTCACCAACGTCAAGCAGATGAATCCGGGCGTCATGCAGCAGCTGAGCGGCACCGGCGGGAACGTCATCATCCAGACGCAGCAGGTCTCCGGGAATCCGCCGGGGCTCGTTCTGTCGAATCCGATCGGTCTGACGCAGCAGAACGCAAATGCCGTCACGTCGACGGCGCAGGATGTGCGGGTGCAGCAGCAGCCGCAGCCCTCGCAGCCGGCTAACCTGCTGCCCAGAAGGAGTCTCACTCTTACGGTTAGTGGATAACTATACCTGATATTTTGCAAAGATAGAAGTAGCGAGCGTGTGTGGGAACTATTAGGTGAATGGGAATGTAGAGCTGTATACAAGCTGGTGCTTACATAAACTTCTTGGACACACATTGTCAGGACAGTATTTATATCACGATCAATTATTTATTTTTTGTAATATTAAAAAATATCAAATTTTGCTTATTCATTGTTTCTTGAACAATGATGTAAAACTCCATATTAAACAATTCAAACAAATGAAAACGTCTGTTTTCTTGAAGTTTTATTATAACAACAACAAACCATCACGACGTCTCGCCGCAGGGTTAGGCAGAGAGAATGGACCACCACACTACTCTATCCTGGCAAACCTCTCTAGCTTCCTCCACATTCATACGAGTCATACACGCACGTCGATTCCTCTGACTTCTAACACGACCAACCTTTAAAATTTGATTAATTTGGTCATGCCATGTTTTTCTCGGTCTGCCTCGACTCCGTACTCCATTTACATCATTAACGTATACTTTCTTAACCATTCTTTCTCCATCCATGCGTTCTATATGTCTGAACCATCTTAATCCTTTCATAATTTTGTTCATAATACCTTCTTCCGCTCTACATTCCTTTCTAATATCGGCATTTGAGATTCTGTTGTATATCGTTCTACTACACATGTATCTTAGGGACCTCATCTCTACTGCATTTATTCTGCTCTCATCTTTCTTCTGCCAGTTCCATGCTTCGCTTCCATACATTAGGGATGGGACCAGAACTCCATTGTGAAAGGCCGTTTTCGCTTTCATTGATACATTCTTGTTTCCAATAACTATTCTTAAAGCTCCATTCACTTTGTTACCCGCACTAACCCTTCTTTCGACGTCACTGTCCGTTCGGCCATCTGCTGTGAACATGCTACCTAAATACACAAATTCCCTCACCTGTTCCAAGTTCTCTTCGTTCACACTTATATGACAAACTATCATTTAATCGTCCCTTTCAAAAACCAGGTTTATGGAATTGATTGTTTCGTCTTTCTAAGGCTTTATCAAATGAATTTTTTTCAACATTTGATAATGGCTTAAAAAGGCGAAACATGTCACTCCCACAAATTATAATAAAACTTCTAGAAAAAAGGTGTTTTCACTGGTATTAATAATTTAGCTTAGTTGCAAATTTGATAAAAATATATAAATATACAACAACAAAAAAGAGTGTTCTATTTTGCAACAGATAACCATTAAAAATATATTTTTTAAGTTTAACTTGTGTTTTGAATTCACCTTTTTTACCCCTGGCTTCTCATTTGTATTCCAATTGGAATTATATTTTCACATAGGTTCAAAATTGGTTTAAAAAATAATAATATGTATCTGGTGTGGTTTACAGAAAGACCAAATGGTGGAGGCGCAAGACATGTTCAAGAATGCCAACCGCGTCACACGGCCCGAGAAGGCCCTCATCCTCGGCTTCATGGCTGGCTCTCGAGGTTATTATTATTATTTATGATGATTTATATTTTAATTGCGCTGTTTTGTAAAATCAATTACTCCAAGGGCGCACTAGGAAAAGACAAACCGAAGAGTGCAGTCTTTAGACGTTCCTTTTTGTTTTCAAATCAAATCAAATCAGTTTATTAATACAATAGACATTACAAACAGGAAAATGTTTGAGGCATCTATTAAGTACAGGTAAAATATTATAAAAATACAACAAAGTACCAGGAATGCATTAGAGATGGTTCGACATTAGGAAGATAAGATACTTTCTAAAGTCAAGAGTATTTGTCCCCTGAACGTACTTTCACTAACATGAAAGACGTCGATCTCCGAGGAGACCGCGTTCAGCAGATTAATTGCTCTTCCCACCGGTGTCACCAGAGGCAGATTGGTTCTGGCGGCCGGTAGGTAAAACAATATGTGCTGTCGCTGTCTGAGATATCTATGGGGGACAAAAAGACCAACATCCTCCTGTACAGCCGAGTTCTCGAAGTATCCCCTAATTAATCTGAAGAAATGGGTTATTAGATGTCCATCTCTTCGAAGCTGTAGAGAATTGGTTCTTAAATTTAACGTCACTATCCTCATGGACCATGGCAGGCGAAAAGCCAATTAGAGAACAAGTCGCTAGACGCAAATGGCAGTGGATCGGTCACACTCTGAGACGGAACCCAGGGCGCACTAGACTGGTCCCCAATGGGGGGAAAGAGGAAGCGAGGCAGACCTAGAGCCACCTGGAGAAGAGCCCTGCAGGCAAGATTAGAGCAGCAGGCCTAACTTGGGATTATGTTAGGCATCAGGCATGCGATATAGTCGGGTGGAGAAGGTTCCTTGCACCACGGAGGTGTGACAGGACAGAAAGAAGAGAAGAAGAAGATCCTCATACATAATACTGACATGGAGGCTGTTCCACGCCAACGGACTTACAATACTGAAAGCAGGATCATAGAAACTTGGTTTATTGTCTCTGACTGGAATTGTTATGTTGTTTGCACTTGTTTCTACTGATCGGAGTAAATGTTGCCTTTACGTTAGCATGGGTGTCACGCAGAGGTCCGATATGTACGCTGGCGCTCTCTGGTGTCGAGCCTTAAACACTGTCAAACACAATTTGTATTTTACTCACTCAGATTTTAAGCCAGTGAAGTTCCTTCAGGAGCGGCGTGCTATGACAGTATTTTTGTTGCCCCATAATCAATCGGGCAGCAGCATTGAATACGCTTTGTATTCTTCATTAGTCCCCATTGTTCGCCTGTCTTCATTTGCAGTAAAAAAAAATGGGTCTAAAACTAAATTTACAGCCCAGACGGATACTCCCAGCTCATTGTATTATGTACAATTTAGTAATTAGGAAATATAGTATAGTAGAAGTCCGTTAATTCGAAATTCAAGGGATCAGATTTCCCAAAAAAAATTGAATTACGAATTTCGCGGTCACTAAAATAATTGAATTTTGCGCCAATTTCCGACGGCTTGGAACATCGCGCCCATTTTTCGTTCTGTCAAAATAATAATTATTACGTCAAGGGCTCATAATAATAACAACAATGGTGTTTAGATAACATGACAAAGTTTTTGTGGCTTTAATGGCGCTTTAAATCAACTTTCTTATTGATTAAAAGAATCCTATTAAGATAATCAAATGATTTTACTGAAATCTCTTGATGGAAGTTCATTTTAAATAATAATTAAATAAAACGATGTTTTTTAACTACTTCCACTTTTGTCTTTATTTAGACAGCGACCGGTTTCGCCAGGCTCGCTGGCATCGACAGACTGTATAAAATTTAATACAATGAAATCCGGATTTTATGTTTTTCCGCCATTTGCGTGTAACTATTTCAGTCCCGATATATTTTAGTACATTTATTACCCGATTTCACATTTTTTTTCCGCAATGTAAGTCGAAAATATTCCGAATACGCGAGTTACGCGCGCTTGACACATTATTTTGGTCATGATTGGTCAGCGAGCGACGTTGCGATTGGTCAGCGTACAGCGCCCAACATGGTGATTGGCCAACATTTTTCAAATTTAACGGTTTTGTTGTCCTATCATTATCATTCGGTTTTCGACTCTATTTGTAACGCTTTTGACATTCGCGATCGTTGTTTACATAATTTTTTTTGTTTTGTTTTATTCTTTAAGTTTATTAATTTTCTTCCTTTTTACATCCTCATTCTGAAGAAATGTCTCAACAAAAAAAAGCTCTGTCTAGCTTTGGAATTTCTCTGAAAACTTTGTGAAAGAAATATTGCTAATTTATAGAAAAGAAATGATGGCTACACGAAAGATACTTTTAACAGCATCATAATTTGTAACAGTTAATTATGTTGAAATATAGTGTTTCGGCCAAAACAATGGATTATTTAAAAAATATATATATTATTGTTTACAGAAAACCCCTGTCCGAATCTGGGTAACATCGTGACGATAAAACTGTCGGAGAACCAGGAGAACGTGAGGCAGACGGACGACACATACCTCACCATGATGTGCGAGATGCACTTCCAGATGAACTACAACAACGGCCACTGGATGAGGATCAAGAAGTACCGCTCCATCGAGGGCGCCACCTCGCAGCCCTTGCCTCAGCACGTCAGCTAAGGGCGCCGGCTCCCGCCCGACCTGACCTCACCTAACCTAACCTAACCCGACCCGGTCCAGACTTGTGGGGCGAGTACTGTAGTTATATCAATTGAAAGCGAGTGAAGAGTGATCAAAAATGTGGTTTATTGTTTCTTTAACAATGATGTAAAACTCCGTATTAAATAATTAATACTAATGAAAACGTCAGCTTTGTACAAGTTTTATTACAAAATATGAATGTTGTTATTTGAAATTTATTGGTACAAGTTCATTGTAAATAATGAAAAGAAAATAATATTTAAAATTCTTTTATAATATATATTTAATTTAATTCTACCTAGGTTTATGGCTTTCGACCGGATTCGGCAGCTCGCTGCCATCTTCTATAGCAGTGCTCCGGAACCGGTGTGCCGCGGCCAAATTATAATGAAAAAAAATATTTTGTTCTAGTGGGAACTCATGAATTGCGAAGGAGTTGACTCATTCGTAAATCAGTTCAAGAGACATTGGTGACTTTTATTTTGTTTATTTGCGAAAAATCGTTCGCTGCTGATTTCCACTAGCCGTAAGTTCCTAGCAACCTCAATTTTTTAACTTAACAGCGACTTCTGGCCAGTACCTAGAATTCGCGAAAATTTGGTCCTTTGATCTTTCGGGAGGAGCAAAAAAAAACGTCGCTGCTGATTTCTACTAGCCGGAAGTCGCCAATGAGCTAAAAAAACGTCTCCTGAACTGGTTGACGCCCACGTCCAGACTGAATTTTATATTTTGGTGTGCCGCAGAATTCTAGGAAGAACTTATGTGTGCCGTAGGTGAGAAAAGATTGCGGAGCACTGTTCTATAGCATGGGTCGGCAACCTTTTGTTGTGAAAGAGACAAATATTTGACGTGGGATTAGTGCGGGCCGCATTTGGGTCACATGTCATATACCTAAAATATTTAACTTAATTAACCCACCATCACGCCGTCTCCCTGAAGGGGTAGGCAGACCGGGTACTAGAAGATGGCAGCGAGCCATAAACCTAAGTGGAATTAAACTATATATATATATATATATATATATATATATATATATGCTATATATATATATATATATATATATATATATATATATATATATATATATATATATATATATATATATATATATATATATATATATATATATATATATATATATATATATATATATATATATATATATATATATGAAGAATTGTTCAATAAAAAAAATATAAACTTCATGTGTTATTTATTACATTTGGTAATGCCGTAATAAGATGAAACATGTCATTCCCATATAATATAATAAAACTTCTAGAAAACGGAGGTTTTCATTCGTATTAATTAAATATCTGTGGTGATAATGTGAAAGAGACATTCTCTGTACTGTTTTGTTGGGCCAAATTTTTATTATAAATTGGTTCTCCCTGCATTCTGACTGTTCCTACCTGGTCTCTTAAGTTCTTTCTAATTTCCTTAGCTATGTGTAATAGCTTTTCCTTTAGTTTTAAAGCAAAATTTTATGTCGATATTTAATCCATAGTATTTCAAAGAACTGTTTTTAAAATATGAGCCGTTATTTTTGAATGTGGAATAAGTCCACTTAAGGTATTAATATCCTCTTTTTATATTTATAATTATGGATTCAATGGACCACGACTTCTATAAATTTATCACTGAAAAATCATGTAAAATGTAAAGCCGATGTGTATAAATATGTGGACTTAATTTTCCTCTAGTTTTTATTTTTTTAATTTTTTTTTTTTTTATATATAAAAGGATTTAAATCAATGATATTGGATTTAAATTTATTTTACAATCTTCAATGTGAACAGAAAATAGCCCATTATTATGAAGAAGGAATCTGGTCGTGTCCAGGCTTGAACCCATGTCCCCTGGATCAGGAGGCAAGCGTTCTATCCCCTAGACCACCACCCGATTTAAGTTTTCTAAGATTTTCTAATTAATTATTGAAAGTAGAATAAGTCTATTAGGAGTTAAAAAAACATTTATTTTGTTTAACTCTTTGCACGCTAACGTATCAACTTTTGATACGGCAAAAAGTCCATACTCACAGCCGTATCAACACTTGATTAGGAACTTTGACTGCCGATATTACAGCGCTCTTTTGTCAAAAATGTATTTCCCGCTCACTTGGATATTCATAGAACTATCACGATGCTGATATCTACAAGAATTTCTCAAAAATAAAATTGTATTTCATAAAAAAAACATCGATAATTAAGTGCGCGTCTTTGCGCCTTCGAGTGCCATAGTCTACAATTTTGTCAACAGATGGCACTAATTTGCTATCTGCGCTTGCACGTGCCGAGTAAATGTTAGTGAATGGTTGCAGTAAAATAGGCACTAAGTACTAAAAAAATACACAAAAAACTAAGTATGCAGTTTTGTTCTATATTACATATAGAACTAACTTGGGGTTTTTTTGGTACTTGGTGTCTATTTTACTGCAATGTAGTATTTGGAACACACACACGCTGAGTGAATGGCATGACCACATTCGAAAGATACAGTATGTTTTTGTATGAAATTTGATGTTTTTGTTTTTATAAACATCTAAGAGTGTTGACACATGAGGATTTGTTTTCATATTGTAGAGACTAATCTGTTCTGTCTATATAGTCCAATAAATCATGCCATAATGCTATAATTTGTCATTTAATTGCGTACATAGGTATTTGAAAATATGTACCGCGTAGGGGTATAGATAAAACGGAGCAAATTAATGCGTGGAAAAGGTTAACAATTCCATTCAAACGCTAATTCTTAAATATCTGGAAACATGAAAATATTGACTTATTCCACTTTCAAAAATAATGGCTCATATATATATTTTTGTCAGATTCAGAGATATCAGTGAAAAACTGCATTTAATGTTGTATATGAATTGTCTGTTGTTGTTACTAATAAATAATTTGTCTGGAGCGTGTTGGCTTGGTGATGCTATAGTCTGTTCATCAAAAATATGTTTAAATGCTGTTCATATTATAGTAGGTCGATTCCGGTGCACCGAAAGAATCGTTTTGTTATTGTGAATCTAGAAGAAGGAAGTACTGTGTACTGGAATATACACAATTGCCAAAAAAAAATACAGTGAAACCTGGATTCTACGTTTTTTAAGGGACAAAAAAAGTTAATCGAAGGTATTGAAAAAACAACATTTAAAAACCAAAGCGAAACAGATGTAAAAAGGAACAAAATATTGCAATTAACTAACTAACTAACCATCGCGCCGTCTCTCCGAAGGGATAGGCATAAAGCCACACTTTTCTTTCCTGACATATTTCTCTCGATTCCTCAACATTCATACATCGTGTCATGCAAGCGCGTCGTTTTCTCTGACTCCTCACGTGGCCGACATTCAATATTTGATTAGTTTGATCATGCCACATTTTCCTCGGTCTTCCTCTATTTCTAGTTCCATTTACATCGTTAACATATACTTTTTTTACCATTCTTTCTTCATTCTATCTTTCCATATGTCCAAACCATCTTAATTATCCTTTCATTATTTTGTTCATAACACCATCATTCGCACCGCATTCACTTCTTATATTTTCATTCGACACTCTCTCAAACACAGAGTATCCACACATTTGTCTAAGATATCTCATTTCTACTGGATTTATTCTACTTTCATACTTCTTTTGCCACTTCCATGCTTCGCTTCCACATACATAAGGATCGGTATAAAAACACCATTGCACTGCACTGCAATTAACGTAACAAATAAAAACAAGAAACTGTATGTAAACGATGATCGCGAATAATGTCAAAAAGAACGAAGCGTTTCAAATCTAGTCGAAAACCGAATGACGTAAGGACAGATGTTAACCGGCAGAAATTGAAAGATGCCGACCAATCACGGCCGAAACAAAGTGTGTACTGCGTCGACTCATTGTCAAGTGCGTGTAACTCGCATATTTTGAATATTTTCTTCGTAAATTGCGAAAGAAGAAAAAAACGTTTAACCGTCGCGTTGCCATGTGGTAAATTGAGTTTCCACTGCCAATTTAAAGTTGATTTTCTTAAAACCTATGGACCCTAATATTATAAAAAAAATTGTAATCCTCCATTGAAGTGTTCTCAATATTTCGTAATAAAAAAAAAGCAAAAAATTACTTCCTTCATCCCAAAAAAAAAAATTTTCTAAGACTGCCCTCACCTTCATTCGTGTTAAGGTAGAATTTGTTTTGCTAATATTTACAACTTTATCAAAAGTGACAAATACTTACTCGCTGTTTTGAACATATTATAAATTATATTTTTGACCTTTTCAATAGGTACGTAATAATACCGACTGGATGAAAACGCACCACGTAAGTTAATAATATCAGAACTGTGAAAATATTAACACTTTACCAAAAGGGACAAATATTAATACGTACTCGTTGTCTTGAACGTACTATACATTTTGCCTAGGTGCCTTTATCATACGTAAAATCTCGTAAAGTTTCGCCCCGCCCGCGCTGGCCGCCGGCCGCAAGACAAGTATATACCTGATGTTTAGTCGATCTTGTGCTATGACGCATTACATATCAGAAATCGCATGGTTCCAGAAAAAATTAATAATGATATGTTTTTCAAATAATCCATGTATGTTATAGATATCGATCTATTCCTAATGAAATTCCCTACAAGATGACATAAATTAAATTTTGATTCATCTAGTCATATGCTTGATATTTAGATAAAATTAGCGGTAAACTGAACTTACCACATGGGAGCAAGCGTTTTGTTTTGAACACGGTACGTTAAGGGTTAAGCGGGTAATAAATGTACTAAAATATATCGGGACTGAAATAATTACACGCAATCGGCGGGAAAACGTTAACGTAAAATCCGGGTTTCACTGTATTCTTTATTTTGTATGAATATTTGTCATGGTTCATGAAGAAAACATTGTTTGTTTCTTTGTTATTAGTTATAAGTGAGAGACCTATTGCATGTTCACCTCAGATATACAAATGTAAATCTCGGGATTCCCTGAATGTCCCGCAAATGAATGAATCTTCACATTCGGTGTGTCTGAAACTCGCCTTACAAACTCTGACCGTGTCACGGCTTCACCACAAGCAAATGAAGTGACTACGAGTTCACTTCTGTTAGATTTTTATGTACCTCGATCGAGGTTTCCGCAATGTTTGTGTCATCGTGCATTTTATTATTATTTTTTTTAAATAAATATATATTTTGTTCATTGAAGATTGAAACACACGAGTACTTCATCCCGTTTTAGAGATGGCTAGTATTTACTTTCTTTCGAATTTACAAGTCAATGCTAGCAAATAAAATATTGCATATTCTGATTTTATGTATCTGTTTTTAAAACAAACGTACCGTTTTTAAAATTTTGGAATGCATTTTGGTTGATATCTTTTTCTTCTAATGAATCACATGGCTAATGCTTTTTTTCGTCACAGTGATTTCGTAAGATGGAGTGGTTTCCCGTTACCCTTTCCAGGGTTTATCTGTAAGGGTTACCTTTCCTTAGTTGGTGGGTTTCGTGGTGCCGAAGATACGCCCTCTCCCTGTCTGCTGTGACCTGATGGTAAGATCAGTGATCACATTGCCCGGGACTTACGAAGTCTTGCTTTTGTTGTGCAGGTATGTCCCACCACAATATTTCCAATCATTTGAGTCCCTTGGTTGATAGTAGGGATGGGCAAAATGAATCACTTAAGGGATCTGAACTGAACGGTTCCGCTCAGCAAAGTGAGCCGACTCTTTTTAACAAGTCATGGTTCACCATTTTGAGTCATTTGTTAAAAATGAATTTCTGAAAGTTGGAAATTATTGGTGACTTTTTTTTTTGCTCGTCGACCCATAAAATTATTTGATGACCTATTTTTTTGCTCGTCGGCAAAATTTTTAATCGATGAGCTATAAAAAAAAAGGTCACCAACGATTTCCGTCCCCCAATTTTCCAGCAGATGACTTTTTTAACAAAGGACTCAATGGTGAACCATGAATTATTAAGAAGAGTCAGCTCACTTTGCTGAGCGGAACCGTTCAGCTCAAATCCCTTATAGAGCTCACTAAAAAGAGTCGACTCTTTTTCAATAATTTATAATTCACCTAGCAGATCATTGAGCTACCGCTCTTTTTTTATGGATCATCGCTCATTCGCTCGCCAAAGTGAGTCGATTCTTTGAGTCAACTCGTGAGCGGATCGCACATCCCTAGTTGATATCATTTAAATGTATTCCAAAACAATGTCAGTTTCATCTTGGTACGGCATTATGGAGCTTGTAAATTTAAATGAACTGATTAATTTTCAAATTATGGTAAAGAGCTGCCTAATTTGCCGACCAATTATAAAACAAATAAGTAGAATAAAACAAAATTAAAAAAATAATCAAAAATATGTTATTTTCATTTGTTTTCTACCAAGAATGCTGCAGAATTTCATAATTATAATTTATTATGAATTAAAACACTGTTTTATCCACTGCCACATTACACTATCCTCATAGAACAATATAAGTGTGTTGCTGGCTATATTGTGTTCTTTAACTTTAAAGTGGAGAACACAATAACGTGCGTTCACAATGTAAGAATGTTGAGACGAGAAAAATGTGGCACCCTATCAAAGTGAAACTTCTATAAAACAGACGTTTTCATTCATATTAATTTAAAAAATTGGGCTAGATATTATTGTTTTGGCAACGCTTCTTATTTATTGTTTCTTGAAGAAAGATGTAAAACTCTGCATTAAATAATTAATTTGAATGAACACATCTGTTTTCTAAAAGTTTTATTATGTTTTATGGGAATGAAATGTATTGCCTTTCTAAGGCATTATCAAATCTTCCGACCTTCGTGGCAGAGTGGTAAGAGCTCTGACTTCCATTCCGAAGGTCCCGGCGATGGCAGTGTGATTGTCACACTGTCTTTGGTCTGGTGTAGAATTCTTGTGACAATAAAATGGCGATAGATTGGCTACCTATCACATGTCATAAGAATCAATATAATAGCTAAAATAAATGGTATACAGTAATTGGGTTCAAACGACCTGTTGTATGCCTCAGCAAGGCGTAACATGTCATTCCTGTAAAATATAATAAAACTTTTAGAAAATAAATGTTTTCACCATTCTCCGCCCGACTATATCACACGCCTGATGCTTAACATCATCCCATCCCCTGCAGGGCTCTTCTCCAGGTGACTCAAGGTCTGCCTCGCTTCCTCTTTCCACCCATAGGGGACCATGGCTCGCAGCCGTACATCAAGATACTTCATACATAGGTCTTGATGAGGAGTATTCTCAGTTTTAGGTCTATATTATTGGGTTCATTATCAAGTATCGATTCGCAGGTGGTTGGCTGTTTTGAAACTGTCATACACTTAGTTTTACTAATAAATATCAACATGTTGTACAGACTAAATATTGCGGATCATGAGCTGCTAGTTTGCCTTTATTTGCTTGTGGTGACCGTGCTTGTATAAAGAAAACATTCTAGAAGACTAATATATTGTTAAACTATTAATGATTGCAGGATCGTAGTTGATTTTATTATATTGTTTTGTAAGCCCTTTGTGTACATATGTGCTGACACCCCCGCCATGCTAGCGTTAGTCCTAAGTTTGCTGTACCCGAAGGAGAAAGATTAATATGACGATTCGGACATCAACACTCGGTTTACGGTGCCTACCCACGTTGCACGACTCTTGAATATCCAGTCAAAAACATAATTTAAATTCTTACAAGATGTCCGTTTGTGTGTGCCCTATTGACCCAAAAACTACTCGACAGATTTAGCTGAAAATTTCACAGTTTGTTCTAAATTGTACCAGGAGTGTTTAGATACTATTTTGATTTAAAACTGTAATCTGAATGAACGAAGATAAAATGTTTATTGTTTCTTGAATAATTATATAAAATTCCATATTAAATAATTAATACAAATGAAACAGTCTGTTTTGTACAATTTTAATTATATATTGTATGTTAATGCCGTGTTTCGCCTGTCTAAGGCATAAGCAAATGTTTGATAAAAAGGAATGTAGAGCGGAAGAAGGTATTATGAACAAGATTATGAAAGGGTCGCTGCGTTGGTTCGGAAATAGGGAGCGCATGGATAGAGAAAGAATGGTTAAGAAAGTATACATTAACGATGTAAATGGAGTACAGTGTCAAGGTAGACCGAGGAAAACATGGTTTGACCAAATTAATCAAAATTTAAAGGCTGGTCATGTTAGAAGTCGGTAGAATCGACATGCGTGTATTACTCGCTGTATGAATGTGGAGGATGCTAGAGAGGTGTTTCATTAAAGAGTACCTTTGCCTTCCCCTTCGGGGAAACGGCGTGGTGATTTGTTATTGTTGTTGAAAACAGAAGTTTTCATTCGTATTAATTAAATATTGAATGCAGGCTACGTGAGGAGTCAGGAGAAATCGACGTACGTGCATTACACAATGTCGGAGTTATAATGCCATACTTATTTGGCAAAATATTTGAAAATCAACTTTTGCCATAATATGTAGATTATATTTCTTCTTATTCTTCAAGTACCCTGTCGGGTCCCCCCAACGTTGGCAATCACCTCGGCGAACCTGTCCCGCACCGCTCGGAACATCTCCTTCACACTTCGGATACCGGTCCACTTCCTCACGTTTCGCAGCCAGGACATGTGTCTCCTACCAGGCCCTCGGCGTCCCTCAATTTTCCCCTCCAATATCAATTAGAATGTGGTACTTTTACCCATGCGGTACATGACCCAGATGTGAAATCTTCCGAACCTTGATAGTTGATAACAGCTCCCTGTCAACTCTAGCTCGCCTCAGGACTTCGGTATTGATAACAATGTCTGTCCAGGGAGTTCTGAGCATTCGGCGATAGAGACACATTTCAAATGCTTCCAGTCTGTTCATTGAGTTGACTTTTAAGGTCCACGTTTCACATCCATACAATAAAACAGACCACACACGTTATATTTAATGGCATTAAAATCACAATGGCTGACATGTGTGTTTTTGCCAAATAGGTATGGTAAAGGAACTATTAAAACAATCTGTAAATATTAGGTCCTTACATATGAAATTGGCGTTTTGTATGGGAGGAACATAAAGTTGATTTTTTTTAAATATAATATATTTATTTAATCAAAGTATGTACCATTGCTATCTATGCACTTTGCCATCTCATAGGTAGTTCATCGATCCCTTTACTAAAAAAACCATTCGGACGGGAATCAATAAAATCTTTGAAGTCGGTTTGGACTGCCCCATCGGAGTTGAATTTTTTCCCTTGCAAGAAGTTATCCGAATTTCGAAAAAAATAGTAATCTGTTGGAGCAGGGTTCGGAGAGTACGGTGGATGTCTTAGACATTCCAATTCGGATCTCTTCTAATTTGGAAGCCGTCTGTTGTGCAGTGTGTGGTCTAGCGTTATCATGAAGCAGCAGTGGCCTAGAGCGATTAACCAGCCTCGGTTGTTTAGCAGCTAGCTTTTCCATCATGGTTTGCAGTTGCTGACAATAGACATCTGCCGTAATCGTCTGGCCAGATTTAAGAAAGCTGTAGTGAACGACACCAGCACTAGTCCACCAAACGCTCACAAGTAACCTTTTTGGAGTCAATTTTCGCCGGCCGTCCACGGGGCTTGTTCTGCAGGTCAAAATTTCCAGAACGAAAACGTTGGAACCAAAAACGCACTGTGTTTTCTTTTGCGGCACCGTCGCCATACACATCATTAATCCTTCGAGCCGTTTCTGCAGCACTGGTGCCACGGTGGAACTCGTACTCGTAAATAACGCGATATTTCAAGTTTTCCATTTTGTAAACTGAGTGACGCAAAGAAAAAAAACAATTGAGGAAAAAACAAATGAATTATAATTTTCGAAACACAAATACTTGAGTAAATAGCTGTATAAATTTGAATTTGGAATTCCTAACCAAAGAGAAGATATTTGAGATCAAAGTTGCCAGTACGACAAAACGCCAATTTCATATGTAAGGTATAAGGTATAACCTAATATATAATTTTTTTTAAATGTTCTTTTAGCCAAAATTTGTTTGTCGGAGATTGCAGTAATGATGTCACTGAGAAACGGGCGTTTGAATTCAATTATATGTTTAATGTTAAATAATGAAGTCATACTTCAGTCTTTCATAAGTATATTGTTGTATTAATATCCTAATATGATTGTTTATGCATAAAAATATACGAATGTGGCAGTGGGCTCCGTGAGATGTTTCTAAAAAAAATTTGTGGAATAATCAGTCTTTAAAATAGTAGTAATTTAAAAGGATTTTTTTAAATACATATAATATGTTCATCTATGACGATCTTCGTGGCCGAGTGGTAAGTGCTTTGACAGCCACCCCGAAGGTTCGATTCCCGGCGATGGCAGTGTGATTGTCACACTGTTTATGGTCTGTTGTAGAATACACGTGACAATAAAATGGCGATAGATTTGATACCTATCACATGTCACGAGAATCAATATGATAGCTATACCCTTAACATTGAATTCCCGCTGTAATGATGTAAAGGGCGATTCAACAAAATAACCATTCACTTTATTGTAGGATAAGGTGTTAACACTACAATTCCATTGTTATTTTGGAAGAAGAATTTGTAACTTTGTTGATATTCTCTTTATTTATTAAATATAATTATAAACAAATATATTATATTCGGAAGTGACCTCCGTAAAGGCCTATAAAGTAAACAACATCCTTAAATGTTTAAAATTACAATAGATATGATTTAGCAGCAAGACTCATTAAAGGCATTCCAAAAAAGTCCCATATAACACAACATCTCAAAGAACTTCACTGGCTTAAGAGTCCAGAAAGAATCCAGTATAAACTCTGCTGGATAGTCTTCAAAGCGCTACATGGAAAGGCTCCAAATTATAAATCCGAACTATGTATAATGGACAGCCTAAATATAAGGAAATCCACACTTCGCTCGGCGAACTCCTCGGCAATAGGAAGATTATTTGAGCCAAAGCGTTGCCCTAGTACAAATTTCGGGGATCGAGCGTTTGCGGTAGCCGGTCCATTAGCTTGGAACAATCTCCCTTCACACCTCAGATGCATAAATGATCCGACAGACTTCAGATTTAAGCTGAAAAGACATCTTTTTCATATTTCATACCCAATTTAAAACCTGCATATTTTGTTCTATTATACTTTCTAATCGATCGCGAATATTAATCAGATGTAGCGTTCACATTTAGATTTAAAACACGTCTCAATGCGCCCTTGACGTGATTACATCACAAAAACGGCGCTTTAAAAGTTAGCATATTATTATTATTAGGATTTAAGGATGAGTCCTAATATGTTGTTTACTTTATAAGTCTGTATGTATACAGTCAAACTCTGTTATTACGATCACAGAAATAGCGAGATCTCCGATCTAACGAAGAAACATTCGTTGACATTTTAGTTTATGATTTTCTCCATACACTTTTATAACAAGCTATTTCTCGGGCATACCAAGCAAGAATATTGTTAAATTGTTATGTACAATGATAAAATGGATGATTTTGTGCATGTTGACGAGGAATTGTAATCTTCTGGGCTTCCTACAGAAAGTGATATTGTGGAATCTGTACTCAACAAAGATGGTAACGATGTGGCTATTGATGTCAAATTGAGAAATTCAAACCAGTAACATCATGATTATTTATTATTATTATTCTGATGACTTGTATTTTAAGTGTGCCGTTTTGTGAAATCTATTACTCCAAGGGCGCACTAAGAAATGACTGACCGAACAGTGCAGTCTTTAGAAGTTTCTTAAATTTAACGTCACTATCCTCATACTTAATACTAACATGGAGGCTATTCCACACCAACAGCTTGCTTTTGCATGCTTTATTGGCTCTGGCTGGAATTGTTATGTTGTTTGCACTCGTTTCTACTGATCGGAGTGAACGTTGCCTTTCCGTTGGCATGGGTGTCACGCAAAGGTCCGATATATACGCTGGCGCTCTCTGGTGTCGAGCCTTAAACACTGTCAAACACAATTTATATTTTACTCGCTCTCGGATTTTAAGGTCCTTCAGGAGCGGCGTGATATGACAGTGTTGCCCCATAATCAATCGGGCAGTAGCATTGAATACGCTTTGTATTCTACTTAATTGATTATTTGGCAATCCAGCGTACATTCCGTTGCAATAATCTAAACATGACACTACAAAAGAATTTACGAGGGTCCTTGCTTCACCAATAGGTATATTGGACGAGCTTGTTGAATTTTTTGCACACAGCACAGAGACCACACAAGAGTTTTTTTAATGGGTTGAGTGCTTTGAGAAGAAATTTAAGAACAATGAGAGTGAAAACAATGAAACCCCTGATAGAACCCCTGATATGGGTACCCCTAATAGAATAAATGCAGCAAAAGTGAGATCTCTTTTCAGAACCAGCGTTTCTCAAACTTTTCACTGGTGGACTTTGGATTTTGACGAAGCACCTCGTGTAACTTGATAAAATACATAATAAATAAATCATAGATAAATGATAAATACTTAAATATATAATAAAAGTGGATTAATGTCAAGTAGACGAGTTTGTGTATTTAGGTAGTATGTTTACAAAAGATGGGCGAGTGGAGAGGGATATTGAAAGAAGGGTTGGGGCAGGCAACAAAGTGAATGGTGCACTTAAAGTTGTCGTCGCAAACAAAAACCTATCCAAAAAAGTTAGAATGGCAGTGCACAATGGTGTTCTTGTACTGACCTTTATATATGGAAGCGAAACAATGATGAAAGTAGAATAAATGCAGAAGAAATGAGATCTCTTAGAAGAATTTGCGATACTCTGTGTATGATAGAGTGTCGAATGAAAATATAATATAAGAAGTGAATACGGTGTGAATAATGGTGTTATGAACAAAATAATGAAAGGATCATTTAGATAGTTTGGACATATGGAAAGAATGAATGAAGAAAGAATATAACCAGAAATAGAGGAAGACCGAGGAAAACGTGTCACGATCAAATAAATCAAATATTGAATGTCGGCCATGTGGAGGAGTCAGAGAAATCGACGCGCGTGCATGACACGGTGTATGAATGTTGAGAAAACGAGAGAAATATGTCAGGAAAGAAAAGTGTGGCAGTCCATTCTTTCTGTCTGCCCCTTCGGAGAGACGGCGTGATGGTTAGTTAGTTAAGTGGATTAAAGTAGAAAAATATAATACCTATGTGTGTAAATAAATTCTGTACGTATTTGTGTTTGAATTGCAACTTTTTGTGTTATGTGACCACTCCAGATACTTCATTTGATGAGTAAGCATTTAAAAATACCTATTCATTGATATAACGAGAAAAGCTTATAACAAACAAATTCAGTCGGTTCCATCTTCCTCATAATAACTGAGTTCGACCGTATTTAGTTCTAGTTTATATTTACACCTGAGGATGAAGTTCACATTTGAAACATTTGAAATATATCTAACTAACCACAACGCCGTCTCTCCGGAGGGGTAGGCAGAAAGAATGGACAGCCACACTGTTCTTTCTTGGCATTCTTCTCTCGATTCCTCTACATTCATACATCATGCAAAAACGTCAATTTCTCCGATTCCTCACGTTCTTCTTCTTCTTCTTTTTGTCCTGTCACACCTCCTTGGTGCATAGGGCCTCAAGGAACCTTCTCCACCCGACTCTATCGCATGCCTGATGCCTAACATCATCCCAAGTGAGGTCTGCCGCCTTAACCTCGTCCTGCAGGGCTCTTCTCCAGGTGGCTCTACGTCTGCCTCCCTTTCTCTTTTCCCCCCATAGGGGACCAGTCTAGTGCGCCCTGAGCGATGCAGGCTGGGTTCCGTCTCAGAGTGTGACCGATCCACTGCCATTTGCGTCTAGCGACTAGTTCTCTAATTGGCTTTTCGCCTGCCATGGTCCAGAGAACGGCATTTGACACTGTTTGGGGCCAATAGATTTTGAATATTGAGCGAAGGCACCTATTTATAAACACCTGGAGTTTACCAATAACGTCCGCGGTAGACTTCCAAGTCTCACATCCGTACGTTACCGACATTTAATATTTGATTTATTTGATCGTGCCACATTTTCCTCGGCTTTCTTCTTTTTCTAACTCCGTTCACGTCGTTTACATATACCTTCTTCACCATTCTGTCTTCATTCATTCTTCCCATGTGCCCAAACCATCTTAACGACCTTATCATTATTTTGTTCGTAACACTTTCATTTGTTTGATTCGCATATTTGTATTTGACACTATCATTTGTACTGCATTTATTCTACTTTCATTCTTCTTTTGCCAGTTCCATGCTTTACTTCCATACATCGCTACCTCTACATTCATACATCATGCAAAAACGACTCCTCACGTGACCGACATTTAATATTTGATTTATTTGATCGTGCCATGTTTTCCTCGGCCTTCCCCTTTTTCTAGTTTCTGCATATGAATCTAAGCAATCTGCCTCTGGTGACACTCTGGTGACTGCTGAACGCAGCCTCCTCGGAGATCGACGTCTTTCATATTAGTGAAGGTACGTTCGAGGGACAAATACTCTTGACTTTAGAAAGTATCTTGTCTTCCTAATGTCGAACCATCACTAATGCGTTCCTGGTATTATTATTTGACCTGTACTCAATAGATGCCTTAAACATTTTGCTGTCTGTGCTGTCTTTTGAGTTAATAAACTGATTTGATTTGATAAGGGTCGGCACAAGAACGCCATTGTGCACTGCCATGTGCACGTGAAATATTTAATTAATAAACTGGATATTCATCATCATCGGCTGTCCCTCGTGTCCGAGGAAGACTGTCCTTCACGGTTGTGGGTCCGCATGTGACTGAAGAGCCCAATCCTGGACCCACATATTCTGGGGCATCTGGGGCAGGGGAAGGCGCTTGTAATGGAGCCGTCACCGTCTCCCAGTGGTCTCTCCTTTCTCCTCCTCCTCAGCGGCGAAAGTGGATATTAACAATGTTTCAAACTCTCCTTCCATAATTACCGTTCAGTGGTCAAGCTTTCCGTCTTCTAGACCAATATAGATTCTTTCTTATTTTTAATTATTTTATAAAAAGAGACCTCGTTGTTTAGTCCAAATAATTACAAATATCTCTCGGGTCCCGTTGCCTTATGGCAGATATGGCGCGAAGAATGATTTTATACGAAACGACGTATCGTGAAAATTTCCCGACGGAAATATAATTGTATTTCGTATGCATTTTGTTATATTAATTCATACCTGCTGATTAGATATTAAGGTAGTTGTTATTTCTTTGTTTAAGATTTTTTTTACTTGCAAATGTAATTCTATCCACGTCGAGTTATTGCATAACAAAATGGACTCTAAAAAAATGTTACGATTCAACTTTATTTGTTGTTTCTTCAAGAGAATGTAGAAAAGACAGAATCAGAAACACCTTTCTGAATTAACATTGCTGGAGATATGCCAACATAAGGTTTAAACCAATCCCTATATATCTTACATATTACTTGCAATATGTATAAAAGTATCAAATTATTGTCTTCGATGTAAGTTTAACCGTTTAAAGCGCATATTCTATTTGACTCGAGTTGTTCATATCGGTGAAAATGTGCACTCAAGTTAATGGACTTGGACTTAGATCTTCTGGCTTACAGAGGTTCAGCTCATGTGACTATTCCTCTTACGTCTGATAGGAACATTGTTGGAAAGTGATTTGGTGGGTTGTTAATTTATGCGGGGGCATGATTTGTGTGGCCCGGAGTGTTCCTCTGAAGGAGGACCGATTTTGGGCGACTGGGTGTGTTTGGGTCGTAATTTGAGAGATCTTTTATTGTGGGGTTAGGATGTGAAGGGAGTCAAAACGTTCAGTAAGTTTCAGAATGAATTCAACTTACTTATATTTTCATATGAATCACTTTGTGGTGTGACATTATTACATATAATATTAATACACTTGTAAATTTGTATTTGCCCCATTTTATTCTTTTCAAAAGCCAACCAGTTGCGCTCCCGCCGGAGCTTTGTCAGGGTTACAAAAGAAACTAAACATAAAATCAGAGAAAAACACAATTTTTAAAAAAGAAATATAAAATGAAGGAGGGAAAGAGGGATAAGAGAAAGTGTGCACGAGGTCAATTAGTATGGTAGAACGGTGAGTCATGAGCATTAAGGAAATAATAATGGAGATTTTCTAATTGAACAGGAGAGTTAATTTTTTTTAAATGGGGAAGATTAGTCTGATTATTTATTATGGGCTTTATTAATTTCAAGTACTTCTAAGTTGTCTAATGTTTTCTACCTCTTATTTAATGGTACCATAGATGCGTCTCCAATTAAGTTGAGCAATAGAAAAAAAATTCAATCAAAGCAGTCTTCTTATTTTTTTCTTTTGTTCTGTCATTTCTCGAAGCCTGTTCCTGGGATGTATACGTCCAGCTGTCTCGTCATATTTTGGGTGATCTAAGAAGAGGTCGTTTATCACTCTTTCAAAACACGCTCTCTCCTCATGATCTCTACAGCAATGTTTTCTCAGACTTCTCCTCACATCTTGGATATTTTAAACCTTCTTTATTTCAGAATTTTTCACTCGGTCTTGAACTTTCGATCCTGCAATGGATAAACGAGTCCTCATTTCTGTGTTTATTTTTTCTAGACTAATGGTATCAGCCCTTGTCTCAATTCCATATGCCATTATAGCAGAGATCAGAGTGGCTTTGATTTGTTCTATACCACATATTATTACGGAGTTAAATACTGTCATATTATTGAAGGTTTGATCAACATTCTCGCGTTTAGAAATGATTCTGTCCCAACTGACAGGAAAATAATACAAAGTACGCAGATAGTTTTAATTATTCCACGAAAATGAGTCCACGTTGTTCTGCAATAACGTAAGATGCATTGGAAACCTCTCCAATATCCAAACAATCCGATTATGTTGTACAATTAATATTAATTTTAAAAGATCTCTAGATATAAAGGACAACTTATAAAACCTAATTGTGTAGTTTTTTTATTGAAATTTTCCAATCCAATCCCGAATTTCCCTTTCGCAGGCAATGCAGCTTGAAAAATATCATGGACAGGAGTCTCTAACGAGGAAGTACTGCAGTGAGTGAATTAAGAAAAAGAAATTATGATCATTAATCGCAGGAAATTAAAATGAGAAACGATATATACAAAGTGTTGCAACTTCACAGGTAAAATGAACAGAAAATTAATTTTCAAAGTCAATAAAGCAGAACCTTGAAAAATATTAATAGAAATAATCACGAACAGGTAAGTACTTATGAAGTAAGAAAAATAAATGATCTTGACCATAAAGTGTAGGTAAACTGGAAAGAAGTCCCACAGAAGATTGTGAATATCATCAGGGCAAACTTTCCGAGGCCATTAAACTAAGTGCGGGAGTGCGACAGGGATTCAATTTTCAATTTCAATTTATTTTTTAAATCATAAACATTACAGTACGAGTATATAACCAAAGCGCTTATGACTATACAGGTAGGAAAAAAACTATTTTAAACAGTAAATACAATTATGAAATTTAAAAATAGACAAAAACACGAGATAATTAAAAAATAAAGCCCAAATAAGTAATTAGAAACAATAAGAAGAACAACACATTATTTAAGAGATGTTTTCTGAGGGTAGCCTCATTATCGTGGAAGATGTCCACATCCGAAGAGATGCGGTTTAGAAGGATTATTGCCCTGCCCACGGGCATAACCTTAGGTAAATTGGTTCTACACAGTGGCAGGTGAAATAATCTATGTTGCCATTGTCGCAGATAATTGTCAGGGACAAACAAAGTCAAGTCATTCAAAATATCCGAGTTATGTATTCGGCCACGAATCAGTTGAAAAAAATGAACACCCAAATGGATAGTTCGTCTAATTTCCAATGATTGGTAGTCCAGCATACTCAGCAAAAAATCAGTTGGGTACAGCCAGGATGTCTATCAGTAGGGGACTCTTCATAGTGGTGCTGGAGGATGTGTTGCGCCGTTCTTTGGCAGGCCTCGTGGCATTCCGTGGATACGTAATACCCAGTTGGAGGATCTGGATTATGGGGATGACTTCTGTTTGCTTTCGATGAACCGGGTGGATGCAGAGCAGAAGCTGTGTAGACTTAACGAGGAAGCAACAGTAGACTTACGAGTGCCCACAAATTACTCCACCCCAATCTAGCTCCACGGTGTCCCCCTCGTGACCACAACCAGATATTTTTAAATGCTTACAAACATACCCATCACATGAAGACAAAGAATCTGAAGGCGTATGTGACATAACACAAAGAGTTCCAATTCAAACAAAAATACCCAATTAGAGAGAAGTAGAAGGATTGTCTTTGGTCTGGTGTAGAATTTACGTGACAATAAAATAGCGATAGATTTGCTATCTATCACATGTCACGAGAATCAATATGGATAGCTATACCCTTTACATTGCTTTCGCTCGCGCTGAAGAGTGATTCAACAAAACAATAATCTTCTATATAAATAAAATATAAGTGTGTGTTTCCCCTTTTCTCTCTTATTTTGGCTCAGATCTAGGTTAAATTTTCAAAATATATTAATTCTACACTGGCGGTTGTTCTGATAATACTTTTCTTACGAATCGAGCTCTAATTAACTTTATAATTTAATAAAATAATTGATACTTATCATAGTGCAAGCGACTATAGACCTTATATGAACTGAATTAGTTATACACACATTCTTGCACTTATACACATGTTATTTAATCCAATAAACTAATTGATATTGAACTTCAATTGTATTTCTTTAATATATATTGGGTTTATTTATACACTCGAATATACCAATAGCGAAGCGTTGCCGGGTCAGCTAGTATAAATGTTTGAGAATAAAAGAGCCAGTATCCAGATCATATATGGTTTAATATCTACACTTAATTTACATGGAAGTTAAAAAATATAATTTACAAACTGACACAGCGTGGTGTTGTCCTAGAGTTAGTAAACATTATACGGGGGCAGCATATGGCACCGCCTTCCCCTCACATCACGTACACCTTCTCCACCCGCTTCATGCAGAATACTTCTTTGGTCTTGGGGCAGATGATCACGCCCTGTTCCTTCATCATCTCCTGCAGAGCCTGGAAACACACCATCAACCATCTGTATTGTCAAATATATACTAAAATAAAACTAAATCGACACAACTAATTAACCATTTCACAGAGGGGTAGGCAGAAAGGATGGACTGCCATACTTGTCTTCAACATTCTCTTTATACATATTAACATGCAAGCAAATATGACAGTTCTAGTGCCAACACTTATGTATGGAAGTGAAGTTTGGAGCTAGCAAAAAAAGGATGAAAGTAGGATAAATGCCGTAGAAATGAGATCACTGAATACCGAACGATGAATTAAGAAAGAAATGTTAGGCAGATGATTGCATCATAAGTAAAATTAATAAAATTTGGTCATGCCATGTTTCCTTGGTATTCTTTCCACTCTGCTTGTATACAACATTTAAACCATTCCATACGTCCAAACCATCTCAGGGATCCTTTGTCAGCCAAAATAAACATACACTTTATTGATCGTGCCACGTTTTCTTCGGTCTTCCTCAATTTCTAGTTCCATTTACATAGTTTATATACATTTTTACCAATCTTTCTTAATTCATTATTTTCATGTGTCCAAAGCATCTTAATGTTCCTTTCATAAAACTTTCATTCGCACCGCATTCACTTCTTATATTTTAATTAGACACTCTATCATACACAGATTTATCACAAATTTGTAACACTTTCATTCACACTGTATTCCCTTCTTATACGAGTATTTGACATTCTATCATATACAGATTTACCACACATTCATCTAAGACATAGGTTTCCAATCTTTTCTGGGCCACCGGCCCCTTTACAAAAAAAAAATAAACATAAACGTTCAACACCCCCCTACAATAAAAGTAGTTCCAAATATTTAGAAACACATAGTTGAATGTTAAAATATTATTAAATCTTTTATGTATCTGAAAATGACATATGGTACCTACGTGATTAGCGTGTTTTTTTTGTCTTTTTAGGCTATATTTTTTTATCTGCCCACGCTCTCTATTTTTTTCTGGGTCTTCTACTGCCCCCCTGAAAGTCTCAAACGCCCACAAGGGGGCTTTATCGCCCACTTTGAGAACCTAGGATCTAAGAGATCTTATTTCTACTGCATTTGAAGACTACAGGGGAAAAACAAGGAATGTCAGTAGAAGGTTAATTTGAATAAATTGAGAATAAAGCTAATCAAAGTCTATATATTTCTTAGCAATTAGCAATCATTATCTGGCCATAGTCGATGACACACATGATTTTTGAATATGAAAATTTTACTGTGGATAGATACGTACAAATGCCGCTAGATGGCATTATTACATTTATTTTGAATTTTAACTGACATTCCTTGTTTTTCCCCTGTAGTCTTCATTTATTCTACTTTCATCCTTCTTTTGGCAGTTCCCTGCTATTGCTATTGCGTGCAATTGTAAAATATGAAATAGTGACCTTCTCCCCGTAGACCTGTCCATTGGGCAGCATCATGGGGTGGTTGTTCTCGTTGAGCGGGTCCCCGGAGATGCGGCAGACGAGGCGTGACTGCGAGCAGTGCGCGTGCGGGAGGCAGGCGGCCAGCGAGTTGAGCGGCTCGGAGCACACGGGGCAGGCGGGCACGCGCGCCCCCGCCGAGTAGCACTGCGGCGTCTTCAGCGCGCTCAGCCCAGCCTGCAGCGCCACCGACAGCACGGCGCGCGGAGGCAGCTGCAGCAGCCGGTAGTTCTCGCGCCGGAACTGCAGCACCAGCTCCTGCCAGCGGCTCTCTTTGAACAGCTCTGCATATGGCTGCACCTCTGGATAATAATAATATGCTTACTTTTAAAACACCGCTTTTGTGATACAATCACCGCAAGAGCGCATTATACGAGGCATATCTAGAAAGTAAGTGTACTGAGGCTCTCACGACCGGATGGATTTTATTTTTGACATGTTGGCTACATTTCCGTGTAGCCTGACCCTTCTTCTTCACAACGAGACCGGTTCAAGGTCAGTACGTTGAGAAGTGTCGACGTGACAACACGTTACGTGAAAAATGTCAATCCAATCTTCCGCCAAGTGCGAAATATGCGGCGTCATCCGTTATCTCGTTTGGAAGGGAAAACCTCCGGTTGAGGTTTATATTGAGGTGAAAACTGCATATGGTGATAAAGCTATGAATCGTACGAGTGAGTACAAGTGGTGTCGCGAGTTTAAGAACGGTCGTACGTCTGTGCATGATGATCAGAAAAGTTCAAAACCACAATTTTAGCCAAGAAAATCATGGCATCCGTGTTTTGGGACTGTCTAGGCATAATTTTAATTGAATATTCAGTTCAAACTGTTCAGTTGGTGTAAACCCTGACGATGCTCGTTACAGAGTGAAACCGGTTGGCGCTCCTGACTCAAAATAAAGTGGTTTTTTACAACATTTTAAAAGTGTTTAATTCTAATTTTTAAGGTTGTTTTATTTGCCGCACTACAGAACCAACCTGCCAATGGGTTATGCCTGCGGGTAGAGCAATCTCATTGCTTAATCGGATCGCCTCAGATATTTGGTGATAGTGTGAGTTGCCTCAGGGATGCAATATCAATGGTGTGATTGTTATCTCTGATGCCTTAGTATTTATGTATTTTGTTATTTTTTTTAATGTTATTTTGAAAATATATCTTATTATGTAATTTTAAGGTTGCAGACGACTTCCGTAATGTTTGTAATCTTTATAAATGAAATGAAAAAGGCTCGGTAACCAAAATTCGGATAGCATTTTGACACAGTTATGTATGAAAATGCTTTCCTACAAATGAGATATCAAATCAGACTAATTTACCATTCATTCTTAAATACACAATCATAAATAAAATGGATTTATTGATTTAAGGGCGAGTTTCGTTCTGAACCGCTGAGCACATAGAGACTTGCCATAGTCGAGTATAATCTTGGTGGAATGGTACCTGTGTCGGGATTGAAGGCGAGCATGCCCATGCACTGCTGGATCTCGGGCAGCTGGCCCTCCTCGTAGTTGGAGAAGAACTTCTTGGCGTGCTTCACCGCCTCCAGCCGGCGGTCTTGCCGCACCAGCTCGATATATTCCTACACAAACTACATTATTCATACTTGCACAGATTATCACGGTCCATTGAATTATATTCCTTGTAGATGGAGTCTACAACAAGCTCCAAGCAGTGGTGTGCCTAGGGTCAACCAGCAAGGCAAGCCTGTCTGACGTTTTTGTGTTAATTATAACACAATATTAATTAGTAAAGGGTCACGATAGTGTGTTTTTCCAGATTAAAAGAGTTTTATCTTTCTAATTTAATTTCGTGAATTAATTGATTTTAAATCCCAAAAAATATTTTTCTACGACACCGGATTCATGTTCTTGTATAATATAATAATGTATTTACAAATACAAGAAGAAATATAATTAATAAGAAATAAGCTGTAAATAGACAAAAATAATAAATTTCTTAACACTGAATGTTCGTAAAGAAATCACATAATCTTTCTTTTCATAACATTTCTGCACATAACGCAAATGACAGATAACATTCTGGCAATAGAAATGAAGTTCATAACACATCGAATAGTAACATACTTCAGAGTGATAAAGCCCGGCTTCAAATCCATACAAAAAATTGTAGATATCTTCTGGTATATATGCACCTAGCTGTCTGTTTACAAGCCAAAAATACATAAGTGCGACAAAGACCCTTTTACATTTTGCAAGCCCAATATGAAACAAAACATGTGGACGTAGGCGATTTTGCGGGCATCTCACCTATGGTACGTATGAGTGAAATAAAATATGGCGCGTATGAGTGGAACAAAACATTTATTACAACAAACATACATATTAGAACAAAAACTTAGGTAATTTCTGCGCATGTCAGCGTCAAAATTAAATCGCTTTAAAAAAATATTAAAAAAGAAAATTCAAAATATTATTTTATTCGTTGGCGGCTCAAACGCGCAAAAAACATCGTTTTATAATGAATTTTTTAAGGCAAGCCCGGCTTTTCGGCTTGTATGGAAGTACCGCCACTGGGGTTAAGTCAAAAAAAATGTTGTAATACTAAGCGTAATTATATTTATTCAAACAGAATTGAGAATTTTTTTCACACTGTCATCATCAAGAATCGAACCCAGGACCTTTGGTGTGCCAGTCATTGCCGAGAAGGCCACCACCTCAATTCACATTTGGCTTGCGAACCGCAGTTTGCGACCACTGTTGGGACAAATGAGTAATAACAGCAGACCCGTACCTGGAGGCGTATTTTGAACTCCATGTTGGACTTGAGCTTCCTCAGCTTGGACTTGTTGTCGGCGCACCACTGCAGGCAGCGCCCCGTGTCGTGGTTGCGCAGGTCCGCCTCCACCTCGCGTGCAACCATGAAGATATCTGCAACCACATTGTAACCACCACTCAGTCACGCTCATTAATTAACAGGAATGTTGGATTTCAACACTCTTGAAACTCGTCGAATTTTTTTAGGAAAGCCTTTTTTTAAACTATTACCCGGAGGTATTTGCAATCCAGGAATACTGAGAGAACTAAATCTATACGTTCCCCATAGTTATAGCAGAGCAAGGGGGGATATATTATTTTATGCCCCAAATTGCCGCACAGAGGCCCTTTGTAGTTCTCCTGTATTGAAAGCGATTCGTCTTTTAAATGAGGTTGCAAAAGAGATAGACCTCTTTGGATGCAATTATGGTGAATTCGTGAATACCCTGACGATAAAGGCAGCAAGGAAATAACTGGCATATTCCTATTCATAAGGTTCTATGTATATTTCCTTTGATATTATTTTTTTTTCACCCTTTACATGGATTTTGCTCGCGCTGTAATGATATAAGGAGTTTTTTCAACAAAATAATAATAATAATAATTAACACAACTTAATTGAATCAAAGCCTAACCTAACTACCTGCCTTTAACACGTTGACTGCCAAGGCTATTTTTCAGGATTAGGGTGTAAAAAGCCATTTGAACTTAACCATCTTATATTATTAAAACTCCTAAATGTGTGACTGAGGGCGCTTGAGGACCTTTAATTTAATTCAACCGTTGGCAGTCACATATGACTGCCACGGCGTGATATGTGTCAACAACATTTAGGCGACTATATAATATTGTTCAATAGTTTAACAAAGATACCAATTATATACTGTTACATTGTCCAAACAAAGTGCCGAGAAACTACGAGTGACCCAAAGAGCCATGGAAAGAGCCATATTATGAATAAGCCTAAGAGACAGAGTCAGAAAGATACGGTGAGAGAAAAAACAAAGGTCACTGACATCATCCACCGGGTGGCGACTCTAAAGTGGCAATGGGCAGGTCACGTAGTCAGAAGCTCAGATGAAAGGTGGACAAGAAGGCTGCTGACTTGGAGACCGCGGACGGCGGCGATACCGTTTTTTTTTCAGTCGAATGCATAATTTGATGGCTGCCCGCTGCTCCAGCAAACGTTGCATTCTGATTTCCGATGCAACGACAAAACACACTTTACGCGGATCACTGTGCTCGCTCTACCGTTGCTCGAAGAGGACTGAGCAGCGGCGCGTTTGGTAGCTGCGATTCCCCCCTACCAACCCCACCACTCGGCGCATTCCGCTACCCCTTCTAACGCAGTCTGGATTTTTTTTTCTCGATACTTTTGCAACAGACCTTGTATAATTAGATTTAATTAATAAAAAATGTGATTTTTTTTGCATGTTTCTCGGAAAATTACCTGAAAGTAGGCGTGGATAAATTATTAATAGGAATGAAAACATCTGTTTTCTAGAAGTTTTATTACAGTTCATGGGAATGACATGTTTCACCTTTCGAAAGCATCAAATGTCCAAACATTTGATAATGTCTTTCCCATACTGTTTCTCCGCAGGGGTAGACAGAGAGAATGGACCGCCACACTACTCTATACTGACACAACTCTCTAGCTTCCTCCACATTCATACAATGAGTCATACACACGCACGTCGATTCTTCCGACTTCTAACATGACCAACCTTTAAAATTTGATTAATTTGGTCATGCCACATTTTCCTCGGTCTACCTCGACCACGTACTCCATTTACATTGTTGATGTATACTTTTTAAACCATTCTTTCTCCATCCATGAGCTCCTATGTCTGAACCAAGACAGCTATCCTTTCATAATTTTGTTCATAATACCTTCTTCCGCTCTACATTCCTTTCTTATATCAGCATTTGAAATTCTGTAATAAATCATTTACCACACATACGTCTTAAGGACCTCATCTTTACCAAATTTATGCTTCTGATTCCATGCTTCGCTTCCATATATAAGGGTTGGGACCAGAAATGCATTGGCATAAACGGCCAACGGCCATAAACGATAATAAAATTTCTAAAAAAGTTTTCATTCGTATTATGTTAGGCATCAGGCATGCGATAGAGTCGGGTGGAGAAGGTTCCTTGAGGCCCTATGGCCCACGGAGGTGTGACAGGACAAGAAGAAGAAGAATTAACTAATGCTTAGTCTGTTAGCTTTATCTGACTAACCATTATGCCGTCTCTCTATAGAAGTAGGCATAAAGAATGGACTAAGTCACTCACCAACGTTGGTGAGATCTCTGAGGTTGGTTTTGTCGGCGAGGTCATTGGCCGCCTGGTAGTACCCCTGACGCAGAAAGTACTCGATCAGCATTCGATCCAGCCGGGTCTTGCGCCACTGGTTGAGAGACGCCTGAAACATGCCATGCTCATAAAGATACGCTGGCTGGAGCCAGCCCTAACATCATACATTTCAACTACATTCTATCATGTCCTTTCATTTTCTGAAGGTTATGTGCGCTGTGCAACTTTAGCATTAGGACACAAAGAAGGGTAGAACACAAACCGTAGATCCCTGTCCGTGTCAGGCCCTATACCGTTCAGTTTTAAGTAAGTAGGAGGGGGTAAGCCGTCAGGGAAAGGTTCATAAGTTCCTACTTACTTAAAACCGAATGGTATAGGGCCTGACCTGGACAGAGGACCGCCGTTTGGGTTCTCCTCTTATCACTGTCCCGGTCAGTGCTCCGCACTCAACCTGTTGATCGGAAATTTAAAATGACATAACGGTATTTAGATCTACTAAACGAAACGGTTAATTTTTACGATTTTTTTATGAATTAAAACACTGTTTTTTCAACTTTTGTTTATTTTTCTCGATAAGTTTCGAAGGCTTACACCTTTATCATCGGGAGAACGATATAAACTAACTAAAATTATTACAAAATGATTGCAAGAACATAGAAACATATAGAACATGTGAGGCAGAGTAGGATGACATAACATTACAAAGGTCAATGGGTTAAATTTTGAAAAGGATTTTTTGAATGTAAGTTTTGAGTTGAGGGTGTTTTATTACTCCAAGTCAACGGGATGATGGAAGATGGAGCCAGAGGGTTACTGAATGGAGGCCAAGGTTGGGCCTGAGAAGTGTCGGGAGACAGCCTACCAGGTGGAGCGATGATATTGTGCGGACAGCGGGAAGAGTAATGTTACTGTCTTATGATTAACCTTTTTTCTCAGATAATTTCAATGAAAAGTGATCTTTTACGAGAAAAAAAATCCAATATGGTCCAATAGTCCAAAAAGTCGAATAATTTTCACAAGATAGGCCACTCTATCTAGTGAAAACAAAAATCCCCTTGTCGGGTGACTCACTAAGTAAATCCAAAAAATATAAACTGTCTACCTAAATGAAAAGTTATTTAGGACTCAACCTAATAGAATAAGCACAGAAAATCAATATCTTTAACCCTTAACGTACCGTGTTCAAAACAAAACGCTTGCTCCCATGTGGTAAGTTCAGTTTACCGCTAACTTTATCTAAATATCAAGCATATGACTAGATGAATCAAAATTTAATTTATGTCATCTTGTAGGGAATTTCATTAGGAATAGATCGATATCTATAACATACATGGATTATTTGAAAAACATATCATTATTAATTTTTTTCTGGAACCATGCGATTTCTGATATGTAATGCGTCATAGCATACGAGCGACTAAACATCAGGTATAAACTTGTCTGCGCGCCGCGGCCGGCGGGGCGAGGATAAAGGCACCTAGGCAAAATGTATAGTACGTTCAAGACAACGAGTACGTATTAATATTTGTCCCTTTTGGTAAAGTGTTAATATTTTCACAGTTCTGATATTATTAAGTTACGTGGTGCGTTTTCATCCAGTCGGTATTATTACGTACCTATTGAAAAGGTCAAAGATATAATTTATAATACGTTCAAAACAGCGAGTAAGTATTTGTCACTTTTGATAAAGTTGTAAATATTAGCAAAACAAATTCTACCTTAACACGAATGAAGGTGAGGGCAGTCTTAGAAAATTTTTTTTTTTGGGATGAAGGAAGTAATTTTTTGCTTTTTTTTTATTACGAAATATTGAGAACACTTCAATGGAGGATTACAATTTTTTTTATAATATTAGGGTCCATAGGTTTTAAGAAAATCAACTTTAAATTGGCAGTGGAAACTCAATTGACCACATGGCAACGCGACGGTTAAAATCACTCGCAATTGAAATAATTTTTAAACTTAAAAATTTACATCTAATTTAGAAAGGAACAATATGATTCCCAAAGTGGTCTATGTAGACCCCCAGGTCTACGACAATTGTAAAAAATATTGAGGGTCCATGAGATGTAAATGGGAGTCCATGAGATGGTTAAACTAAATTGAAGCCGAATATTAAAACGCCAACCGAATATCTAAATCGTTGGCGCCCTTTTTTTTTAAGCTCATTTGGGAAAATGGGAAAATCGGACGATCGAAATCGTTGGCGACTTTTTATTTTTTTAGTTCATTCGGCAAATATCATACATTTGATTTTCCCAAATGAGCTAAAAAAAAAAAAGTCGACAACGGCTTTTTTGTTTCGGATTTTTTTGGCCTGAAAAAAAATCTATTTTAGGAAAGCAAGGGGTCTACATAAAATATAAGAAATCGGCAAGGGATCTATGGGACTTAAAAGTTTGGGAACCTTTGATTTAAATCAATAGTATTAGAATTTATATGATTATGAAGAAGGAATCTGGTCGTGTCCAGGCTTGAGTTCAAATACCCTGCATCAGGAGCCAATCATTCCATCCCTTATTTTAATTTCGTTCTTGTATTCTATATTTTAAATATTTTTGGTTAGTTTATATCGTTCTCGCAATGATGAAATCGAAACATGTTGGGAAAAATAAACTTAAAAATGGAAAAACAGTGTTTACATTTATAAAAATTAAATCTAAGTACTTTGTGTTTCTTGGACCAAACAAAAAATCACTACTTGTATCTTAAGCAGAGTAACTGAAAGGATATCATTTTCATTCAGGACTTTTGTAAAATTAAAATATGTAGGTACAGCTAAATTTTAAACAAATTATATAATTAGCATTTAGTTGGCTTACAAGACACTAATGAGATATTTAATTTCTATTTACTAGTTAAATCAAACACATTAGTTAATTATTTTATAATAAAAAAACTTATGTATTTTAACCCATTGCACCACTAATAAAGATGACTCGTTTTTTTATTACAATAACATAAAATGGCAAAACATAAAAGCATATTTTTTTTTGTTCGTAAGCTAGATCATTATGACTCATCCCCAGGTAGTTTGGGAAGTGATGTTCTATGGAACTGTCACTTGACACATCACTTTCACTATTTGAACGCTCCAAAACATTGTTCAAAGGCGTAAAATCACTAGGATCACTTGAATATTCATGAACTCCATTTTCACTGCCACTTTCCAAAAGGATTCGCTGTATTTCATACTCATTTGATGAAATGTTACAAGCGCAACAAGTTTGTTTACGAGTGCGTCCGGCCATTTTGGAGGTATTGACAGATCGTCACCTGAGAGTAAGAAGGTTCCAACTGACAAAAGTAAAAAGCTGAGAAAAATGAAGTCAAAGTTTTGTTGGTTTCGGGGGTGTATCTTGGAATAAAAGGGTTTTATTCCAATTTCCAGAGATTATTTTACCGAGAAACGTGTAAATTTTGTCTGGCAACAGTTGGAATAATAAAGTTCTAAGTTTAAATGAATCCTTCTTCAGTGAATCGTGTGTTTTGAATGATCAGATGGAACTTGATTCTTTTCGTAACATCAAAATGAGGATACTATTCCATGTTTTTTTTAATTGTACGTATAGATAAGGTTAATAAGAACCCTTTTCACGAAAAAAAAGCCAAATGTGAAATTTTGTTAGTTGGAACCCTCTTACTCTCAGGTGACGAGATGTTAAAATATGGTAATATTTTGTAATAAATAATGTGAAATAAATTGTGATTATCACATTTTATTATGAAATCAGTAACCGAAATATACTTATTTATGTCATTTTTATGAATAAAGTTATTGTCATTCAGTTTTAATGTAAAAAAAATCACTTCAAAGACAAACCGCCGATTCGCCGGCTTTGTGTTGGAATGGGTTAAGGAATAAGAAACATATTTTTAAATGAAATAATAAATATAAAAATTTACAATATTGCACAAGCAACAGTAAATAAAATTAATCAACAATAAAAACCAGGACTGGAAAAAGTGGGAGGGAGAAAAAAAAAAAAATTAACCGCATAAATAATTTTAAAAATGACACAATTTTGAATAATTTCTAGAACAGCGGGTTCGTCATCTAATAATCCCCAAAGGAAACAATTCTTTATTAATTATTAATTTTTAGTTTGTTGGAAAACAAAGGACAACCGTGTTGAAATGCCAAATTAATATTTATTTAAAATAATAATTTGTAGGGATGGGAAATCATGCCCGCAATAGGTACATTATAAAAGGGGAGTACCTTCTCACTCCCAGGATTATATCCTGGGTCCTTGGACAGGCAGCAAAGTCCTAAGCTCTCATGGACAGATTCGCTACTCTGTTAGAAATCAACAAAATTACATTATTAAATTTACCCCACTTTCAAATTGCAAAGTACTTCCCCGCCTTAGTGACTTTCCTCTAAATGCATTGTCTCTGTTTACAACAAGCACACCAATAAGTAATTTTAAATGCAGAGTGCATCTGTGAACACGGTTGTAGCAGTCTTGTAATGCTGAAACACTTTAAATTTAAAACACATCTTCAATTACATTCTATTTAAAATGTCATTGTTTTGTTTTGTTTATGTTGGACAGAATTGTTTCTCACCACATATTGCAGAGTAAAGGTGGTCCAAATGAGAGCTGAACTTTGAGAGATGAAACAAAAAGAAGTAACAGCATTATATTGTGTCCCTGATTAGAATAAAATTGTAGACTGCAAAAAATATTCATGAATTAAAACACTCTTTGTAGGAATAGACAATTAGAAATATTTTTACTAAATTTCACAACCAGAACAATTTAAAAAAATCTAATTTATTTTAAAATTCAAATATTTCACATCTGGGCTACGTATGAAGTCACCACTAGTATTATGAAATATGCGTTTCTTTTGGATTTGTTATATTTAAAAGGATAAAATTGTTACTGAAAGCAAAAAAAAATGTTAATAAATTTAATGCATTATTTACACTAGATTTCCAAAACTTTGTATGAATGAATAAACATACATTTCTACTTTTGAGTCTATTTATCTAGACATGTTTCAATGAACTCAAAAGTGCAATAATTTATATAAATAATTTGTAAAAATTCTCTAGGGTAAAACTTCATATTAAATATTTAATATTGATGAAAACGTTAATTTCATATTTTTTTATTACATTTTATGGGGTGACACGTTTTGCCTTGTAAGGTCATTTTCAAATGCCATAGCTAGGTGAAACATGTAACACTCATAAAAGATCTAGAAAACTGATATGTACATCAATATCAAATTATTAACAGTTTAATTCGAAACACATATTACTTCACAATTTATTTATTTAATATCTATGAAATTGTCACAATGGCTGCTTCTTAGTTATATGTTAGCATCGTCAGGTGTTACGATCAACAGATTGAAGTTCAATCATGATGCCAAATAAAATAAATAAAGACAGACGACCTTTGTTGCAGAGTGGTTAGTGCTTTGACTGCCACCCCGAAGGTCCCGGGTTCGATTCCCGGATTGCAATGTGATTGTCACACTGTCTTTGGTCCGGTGCAGAATTTACGTGACAATAAAATGGCGATAGACTAGCTACCTATCACAAGAATCAATTTGATCAAAACAATAATAACAGTGTTTCAAATTAAACAGTTAATAATGTAGAAGTATCATAGTGTTTCCACCAAAAGAATTACAAATCTAATCAATATTAAATACGCAAGTAATTTTTTAAATAGTATGAAGTTCATAAGATAAAAAATTGCATATTCCTTATTATCCGCAAAGTCGTTGATGTAAAAACTAATCTTGGAAGTTTTCAAAAACCGTTGTGAGTTTGGATTAAATCATGAATACGCAAGCAGCAGTCACTATCCCCGAAAACTATTCTACAATTGGAAATTTTGCTTTATTTATTAGATTAAATTGCCACACTTTTGGAGAGCAATTTGAATAGAGTGAGATATAGTTTGAAATATGAAGGAAGACCAGATCATCAATGGGCATCTGGCAGGAGGGACGTGAGGGACGGTTGGGATACCTGCGGGGTGCCGGCGTCACTGACGGCCTCTGCGTGCTCCTTGAGGTGCTCCAACCTCCTCTTGCACACGCACCCGGCGCGGATCTCCTCGTTGATGGCCTCCGAGGCCTTCCTCTTCATGCTCTGCAGCCGCTCCACCTGGAACCATATTTGGTGAAGCGATCATGTTCAGCAGTTTGATTGCTCTCCCCACCGGCATCACCAGAGGCAGGTTGGTTCTGCATGCTGGGAGATAAAACAGTCTGCTGACGCTGTCGAAGATAACCATCGGGAACACAAAGATGGATAGGCTCCAAGATGACAGAATTCTCAAAGAATCCCCTGATAAGTCTGAAGAAATGGGTGATTGTGCACCCATCCCTTCTTATCTGTAAGCTATTTACAATGCTAGGGGTCCCAAATCTACCTCCTTGCTACAAATGTTCATGTTTTAAAACTTTTCACCTCTCTAGCCCCTCAGAAGAAATGTAAAGGCTAAAATTATCCTTTTCATCCCTCCAAATTATGGAAAAGTGATAAAAAATAGGTGGGGGGCCATCCCCCGATAACGGTGGGTGATGGAGGAAAACCGAGGTCATATTCGGATTCAGGAGATCACATGACATAAGAATCAGCAGGAATGGTGTCAGGGGCATATTTTTAATTTTTTTTGCTGATCAGTGCTATTGTACAAGGAGCATAATTTGACAAAAACAACTTACCATGCGTACAGTAAAAAAAATTCGAGCAAATACACAAAAAAACAAAGGCAACAGTGTGAAAACTTTGTGAAATTTACTTCGAAATCCATCATAGCTGAGAACAGGGGAGCAACGCAACCGCAAATGAGAAAATAAGCAGTCGAATGTTGTCTCTTTGATTGTCTAAATCAATACTTACAATACATAATATATGATAAATCATATTTTTTGTTCCATGCTTTTTATAATGATACTTTAAAGGTTAAAGATCGCGTGTATTGCTTTAAAAATATTTAAATAAGTACAAACAATACCATTTAGAAAACACTGTTTTCTAAAGCAGATAGGGTAAATATTCATTTTATTTCATAATAGTTTCAATTTCCATAATTATCTTATGATGTCATTCACACTTCTCATTTTCTCATTTTAAAATGCTGTCACACAAATGTGTTATATATGTAATATCGCTTCTTTGCGAGAATATCGTATTATCTCGAAAAATTGAAAAATGCAACAAGATACCCGTCTGAAAGAGACAACGTGACAACACAATATACCACTGTTGTGTTGTCTCTTTCCCTGATAAATTCTCTGTTTTTTCATTTTAAAAATACCATGTTTTTGTAGAAAATAAAGTTGAGCACGGTGGATTTGATTATCGAATAAAAAAAAACTTTTTTCGAAATGTCACGTTATTCTCGCAAAGAGGCGATATATAGATATATTTCATAGAAATATTTAAACCAAGGCAAAGATGGTCACTACATAATGTAGTTCTAGTGCCAACCCTTATGTATGGAAGTGAATCTTGACAAAAAAAGGATGATAGTAGGATAAATGCCATAGAAATGAGATGATAGAATACCGAATGACGAAATAAGGAAGAAATTGGAACTAAAAACAAAATGGTTTTCCTTACCACTCCCCCGAGCAACCTCGTAATTTCCTCTGCAGGAACATTTTCCTTGTTCAGCCCATTCTCAATCTCATTCACCACATTCTGCACCTGCCGAACCTCTCCGTCCAGGGTTTTCTGAGCTTGGCGGTACTTCTTGTTGAATATTTCGTATGGCACCTGCAAAGTAAAACATTGATGAGGAATTTTTTTAAATATTATACGATGATGATTTATTAAAGCTTCTTCTCCGGTCTCAATCTAATGATTGGTCTGCAGCAAGGCGACGCATCTCCTCTTCCACTCCGCTCGGTCCTCGGCAACTCTCTTCAACTCCGCATAAGAGGTGCAGCCCATATCTCGGTAAATCTGGTCTAGGTACTCCTGGCGAGGTCGTCCTCTGCCAATCGATCCCTCGACCATTCCCTCCAACACATCATGCAAGAAACATTTGTGTCGCAACACATGACCAATCCATCTTGCGCGCCTCTCCACAATGGTGTTCAAAATGTGCCAACTCTCTTCAACTCTGCTGAGAACCTTTTCATTTGTAATGTGGTCCCTCCATGAAACATGGACAATTCGTTGGTAGGTCCACATCTCAAATGTCTCCAGCCTTTTGCGCTCTCTTTCGCCCAGGCACCAAGTCTCGCAGCCGTACAGTAAAACACTCCACACCAATGTTTTTATAAATTGTTTTCGTAGGTTCAGCTCTATGTTGACAGCGACCGGTTGTGACCATTGTTTTATTTAATTATTATTTAAAATGAACTTCCATCAAGAGATTTCAGTAAAATCATTCCATTATTTATTATAGCGCTATTTCCATAAGAGATTCACTATAAGGGAGCTCTTCGTCCGGAAAACTTCTCTTAAATATGAATGTTTTAAAAGAGCTTCAGAATACTCTTTCGCTGTCCTGATTTCAGATATTATAGGGTAGCATGTTTTCTCCATCAGCTCAGCGATGCCAAAAGCACGATCCGTGAAATTTGCAGCTCCTTGACGTCATGGAATTTTGTGTGTTGCTTCTTCCTTTGAAGATCATAGAGTTGATTGCCGAGTGTTCAGATCGGTTAACTTGCAAAGGTCTGTGAGGCAATGGGGTGCTTGTCCGTGTAAGGCTTTGTGAACAAGTAGACATAGTTCATGATCAATTTGCTCAGGTAACCTTAACCAGTGAAGTCGATAGAGCATTGAGTTTAAATGTGTGGATTTTGATGCACCAAAAATTAATTGTGCTGCAGCATTTATTATGGATTGCAATCTATCCAGTTGCTACTTGGGTTGTCCGGCATATAGTGAGTTGCAATAGTCGAATTATAAAATGCTATGATTTTATTTTCTTCTTCTTCTTAGTTCAGATCGTATGACCTGTTCATGAAGGTGAGTTGTCCTGGTATGGCCACAATGAAATTGTACAGATTTAAAAAACCCAAAATATGAAATACATGTTAAATCAATTAAATATTAAATGTTGGCTGGTGAGAAATCGACGTGTGTGCATGACACGATCTATGAATGTTGAGGAATCAAGAGAAGTATTTTTTCTTTCTTTTTTAAAAAAAGACTAATATCAAGGATTTACATCAATGACATTAGAATTTATTTTACAATCTTCAATGTGAGCAGAAAATAGCTCATTATTATGAAGAAGGAATCTGGTCGTGTCCAGGCTTGAACCCATGTCCCCTGGATCAGGAGCCAAGCGTTCTATCCCCTAGACCACCACCCGGTTCCGGAAAGAACAGTGTACCGGTCTATTCTTTCTCTATACATATATTTTTTTTGTACACAACAGGTCATTTGAACCCAATTACTGTATATAATTTTCTTTTAGCTACGATCTGGAAATATTTCTGTAACGATCTGGAAATATTTCTGTAATGTTTGTAATTTTTATTGAAATAAATGAAAAATAAATGAAAAATATTGATTCTCGTGACATGTGATACATTGCTAATCTATCGCCATTTTATTGTCAGGTGAATTCTACACCAGATCAGATATTGTTTATTTATTTATTTACTTGAAATAGTACATATATATGAACATAATTAAACACTCAAAATAAACTACATAAATATCAATATAAGATGTACATTTTGTGGACTTCTTTATAAAATTCTATTAAAAAAAAAATGTTCGGCACACTTTCCTCCGGTATATCTTCATATATTTTAAATGCTTTATACATAAGGGAAATCTGAGATTTGTTTTTTTTTTTTTCTGAAAGGAGCCATAGTTTATTTTTCTTTCTTGTTTCATATTGATGTTCATGTTGGTTACTTTTAATCTTCCTTAATAATTCTTGGGCGGTGTGCCCATTAACAATTGTGTGTATTAGTAATTAAACGTTGTATGTAATTATGATAATTGATATAATTTCGAGTTCTTTCACTGGATCAGCCAGGATCATGCGTTCTTGGTATTTTACATGTTCTCAAATAGATGCCTTAAACTGTCAACATGTTTGTAATGTCTTTGGAGAGAAACAAACTATCTGACAAAACTCACCATATTTGTAAACAATATTATATTTTAAATATTTATATAATATCGCTGATAAAGGACTGGCTAGTCCGAAACATGTTTGATATTTAATTTTTATTTTTTAATAAATGTGAGTTTTGTTTACAAAGTATATAAAAAAAAATAAACAGCAAACAAACACAAACAAACCATCACGCCGTTTCTCCGCAGGGGTAGGCAGGTAGGCAGAGAGAATGGACCGCCACACTACTCTATCCTGGCAAACCTCTCTAGATTCCTCCACATTCATACAACGAATCGTACACGCACGTCGATTCCTCCGACTTCTAACATGACCAAACTTTAAAATTTGATTAATTTGGTCATGCCATGTTTTCCTCGGTCTGCCGCGACTCTGTACCCCATTTACATCATTAACATATACTCTTTTTCCATCCATGCATTCCATATGTCTGAACCAACGCAGTGATTCTTTCATAATTTTGTTCATAATACCTTCTTCCGCTCTACATTCCTTTCTTATATCAGCATTTGAGATTCTGTCTTATATCGTTCTACCACACATACGTCTTTGGGACCTTATCTCTACCGCATTTATTCTGCTCTCATCCTTCTTCTGCCAGTTCCATGCTTTGCTTCCATACATTAGGGTTGGGACCAGAACTCCATTGTGAATGGCCGGTAATAAACAAGAAATGAACTAATTTGAATAATTTTAAATAAGGAAGAAGAATATAAATTGTATCTCGTATCTTGAGTGTTTATCCTATATCCATAATTATTCAGTAAGTTTCATGTTTTTTTCTTAGATAAATTTTGGACATTATACAATATTTTTTGCATTATGCAACATAATGAAAAAATATGAACAATTGTAAATTATTAACACCTCTTCGTTACTTCATACCCAAAATAATACTCACAACAATACTAAATGAAACAAGAATGTTCTTAAAATATCAAAGTTTTGGAATCCAAAATGGTAAAATAATCAATAAAATTTTGTTTTGATTTCAAGTATTGATGCAAAATGTATTTAAATCTGTTCATTTATTATCAAACATATGACATACTGTAATACAGTACAAAGACCCAAGGCCAGAGTGGTACATTAATTAAGTGATTATATCGACGCAAATGTGCTGTTCTCAAATAAGAGACGGACGAAAATAACATGAACGCGTGCATTTAGAATCAAAATAATATGCTTTGCGGAGGAAATAATCGATGCTCAATATATTAACACGGCTTAACAGAGGATTATAAGCATAATATGCAAACAAAAGAGGATGGCAACAAACCTTCAGAGTCGGGTGTTCCAAAGACTTTATGTCGTTCATTTTCGATCGCAATAAAAATGAAGTAGATTTCAATTGAAAGACTACGTCAAAGTACGTTTACAGTTTAATTATCAAACCCATGAAATATGGATGCTGACAATGTGTCACAAATTGAATCGGAAATCAACAAAACCAGCGAATCCGAGCTGCGTCTCAGCTGACGAGTATTTACACTATGATTTTTATTTCAATTTATGGCTATAAAATATCTCAAGTTTTAGCCATAGACTAGATTTCAGTACCTACATAGAATACACAAAGAAGTAGAAATAAGGCAATCGGGGTAATTTATTCAAAAGGACGTAACTTGAAAAAATGTAATATATTTGATACTAGAAATATAAAGAATGAATCGTTATCAATCTGTGATATTCATATTCGTTATAAATTAAAATATCACCGCCTCAAACCAACTTACGTTATATATTTAAAAAAAAAAACATAAGATGGCTACCATAACATCGAAAAAATGTTTTTCCGTTGTTTGTAGGGTTGAACTAAAACTTTGGTGTTCTTAAATAATCACAAAAATAAAATACATGTTCGTAATACGGGTTTTTCATCTTTGAATATTGTTTTCGTTCATAGGCTTTTCTTGTGTTTTTTTTATAGATTTATTCTAATAAAATAAGAATAATTAAGTGTCCGTTTACTTTCAGTAGTAAAAGATATACCACTAGTTTATTCTGATACGAATATCTAATAAAAAATAATATTTTTTTAACTCTTCAACTCAACTGAATATTTAAGAAAGGAGCATCTATTATATTTCATACCTAATGTAAATTTGAAGTTTTTACTGTTGATCATTGATAATAAAAACAATCAACTTCAGGTATTTCCAAAACGTGCATGCGTAGATAGCTTTTAAAATTTAGAATGATTATTTAATGAACGCGTTTAATATATAAAATATAAAAACGAGTTTATATTTTGACAAATATGAACTTTTCACTTATTACTACAATCGCTTTTTATTTTATATTTTTTAACGGCAGTTTTCTTTTGTAATATAAAATCTATCAAATTAAAGAAAATATGTTATCTATAGAATTATAAAAAAAATATATACTCATGAGTAACTGTGTCTGTTTTAAAATATAAATATTTTTTAATCAATGTTAAAAACATTCTGGAATAAAGCAATAATTTTTATCATTGTGTATTTTCAAAACAGCATTTTTTAGAATTGATACGTTTTTCAATTTCTTTTATAAGCATTCCTTAAGTAATCGCTTTGCCTGTTTACAAGAATCACAAAAGTTTTTTAACTGATGTTTTCATCAAAGCTTATGCATTTCAGTAAAACATTCAAAATATTAAATATTTGGATAATGAAAATTCCACTCGATTAAATCAAGTTCATGTACCCCTATTTCCCTGACTACCATATTTCCGTATTTTTTTATTCGTAATTATCAAATAATTCTCAATTAGCTTATGCAAGTACATAAATACTGCAATTAATATATATTAATTTACTATGTCAATAATTTCCTTTAATTTGTCAACTAAGTTTGTTTTTAAAGTTAATTATTCAGCACAATACGAAATGAAACTTTTGATAAAGGAGTGCAATAGACTAAAAGCATTGTTTGGTGAGCATAAACGAACAAATTTGCTTCGTGCGCTTTCGCGTCATTTCTTATAAGTCCGCCATTTTGAATGCCGCTAGTCGCGTATAATCTTGTTATCTGTCGTTTTAGTGGGATTTTGTGGTAAAATATAAGGAAAAACTAGTGAAAGAGCCTTTTAAAGGTTACTAAGAGTAGCTTTTCCTAGGTGTGATTAATAATAAGTGCGCATATTGGGTATTTTTCGTGAAAGTTCGTGATATTTGTGAGAGTGACTCTGGAACCCGAAAAGAGCGCGTGGCTAGATTCTATCCTTTGTTTTGTCACTTCAATATTTACGGTAAGTTTCAAAACATTATTATACGCACGCTTACTACATTTAAAGTATTTGAAGCGAAATATTTCACTCGTATCGGCTTTATAATCATCGTTTTCGTAAACCGCAAACACATTGGAGTACAACTTCGGTAATTTTTGTGTACGGTATTCGAGTGCGGGGGAAACGGTGGCAAGGCGGCTTAACATTCATTTGTAATTTAATTTAAAAGTTTCGCGTAGTGTGTGGGAACATTTTGCATGGGGTTTTGTTTACTTGAACTAAAACAAACTCTTGTTTATCTGTCTGTTCAGTAACAAAAATCGTGGAAGTTTCAGTGGTGATTGCATTTACTGTAATACCTATTTGGCCGAGCATCGTGAAGTGACGGTTCACTGACGCATTGACCATTAAACGCCCCGGCGAAACTTAACCAATGTTATTACTGCATTTTCTTATTCCTTTGACGTATACAACTAGTTTTTATACAGTATAACTTATCATTGCGCTTAAATTAACTTCGAATTAAGCGTTTTCTTATGTAGGTTAAAGTTCCCAAGTAACCGAGCACTACCGATCGCGAGTACCTAGTTGGAACGCAATTTAAATTCAGTACAAAATACATAATTACTGGAGTGGAGGCATTCTAGAAACGCGTCAACCGCAGAAGATGTTTTATACGTTCTATATTTAAATATTTTTGATCAAGTTCGTGTATGCGCGTAATCAATAAGTCGTTTCTTGGCCAATGCTCGCACAAGCGATAGATAATGAATGTGTTGGATTGTTTTATAAAATCGTGTGCATTACATAGCATACAAGACCATTGTGTAATAAGACATGTCTATATTCGTAAACCGGTTTTATTTCCAGTTTCTTTTCGTCAATCATATTCACTTCGGTCATATAAAGGTCTCAATACCTGCGTATGAAATTAAACAACTTGTATTATCGCTAATTAAGCGAAATAACGCGTTAATTATGTTTTTTTATTATCTTACAATTATCACCATAATTTATCATACATTTATAATTATATTTTCTTTTCACACGAAACTGATAAAATAATTTCAAGATTATAATTTAATGTTTTCGATTTGTATCGCAAACACCTCAATGTGTTTTTTTTTAATGCATTGATCGTTTATTTATTTTAAAATCAATGTTGAATTTTTTGTCTGGAATAGTACTGCCAAGTTTTACGCTACATATGAGCGGTTTGTAAAACCGATATAAAGATGATTTAGTATTTGATTTGTGTTAGCCAATATGTAATTTAAATTTTAATATAATTTTGGGTTCAATACAGCAGTTGATTATTTACCACTCAAGAGTTTATTTATGTATTTAAAAAAAAAAATAATTAGCTCTAATTTGTCTTGTGGTGTAGTCAAAAAGGATGGAGCGCTAGCTCTATCCTGCATTACCTATCAAATTCATACATCGTGACACGTACGCTCGTCGATTTTTCTGACTTCGAACGCGTCTGCCTTGTAATTTCAAATGCCGAAATATATTTTTAAATTGGTCATGCCATGTTTTCCTCGGCCTCTCTCGACATATTTTCCCATTCATACTGAAGTAGTGTGTTTGTAAATGCATACAATTATTAAATCTTTCGTTCTTCGTTCGTTCTTAGTGACCATTTCTTAATTTTATTTAAGACGCATTAATCTGTCTTACACATTCTTTCCTTATATCTTTATTATGTGGGCCATACATTGTTTTTCCCCAAACTCTTGGCGAACTCATTTCAAAGGCGTTTGTTGTACTTTCATCTTTAAGCTTCATTTCCATACATGATTATATTACAATGTGCATTTAAGGCACAAATTAAAGGCTACTGTGTAAGTAATAAATAGGCTTAAAAGTAAAGACTAAAGTTTATGTGTTACATCGTGCATGACACGATGTATGAATGTTGAGGAAGCGAGAGAAATATGTCAGGAAAGAAAAGTGTGGCAGTCCATTCTTTCTGCCTACCCCTTCGGAGAGACGACCTTGTGGTTAGTTAGTTAAAAAAATGCATCGTAGGTACCTTGAGTGTTAATAATTGATTTTATATAAAAGCTAACTAACCAACCATCACGCCGTCCCCACGAAGGGGTAGGCAGAAAGAATGGACTGCCACACATATTTCTCTCGATTCCTCAACATTCATACATCGTGTCATGCACGCGCGTCGATTTCTCTGACTTCTCACATGGTGATATTAAATTATTTGATCGTGCCACGTTTTCCTCGGTCTTCCTCTATTTCTGGTTCCATTTACATCGTTAACATATAATTTTTGTAGCATTCTTTCTTCATTCATTCTTTCCATATGTCCAAACCATCTTAATGATGCTTTCATTATTTTGTTCATAACATCATCATTCGCACAACATCCACTTCTTATATTTTCATTCGACACTCTATCATACACAGAGTATTTACACATTCGTCTAAGAGGTCTCATTTCTACTGCATTTATGTAAAAGCTTTATTGCCAAATGTATTTATAATGTTATTACTTAAAAACCGTTCAGTTTTAACAAATGAATCACCCCGATTCCGCTTTTACTCATCCGGAATAATCCGGTATGTTGGATATGAAGTGGCCGCTTTGATCGCTCCATTGGTAATGTGTATTTATGTACCTAATTATATGCACGTACGAATGTGTCTGTGTGTGTGTGTGTGTGTGGCGGTACATACACAAATACAAACGTCCGTACATTTCGCCTCTTATGACCCAGATAATTGGCTCACGACTCTAAAGTGCCCAAGTATACGTATGTATGTATGTGATTCACTCGTATAATAGCCGGACACACGCCAGTTTATCCAATCGGACAGATATCTATTCCACATCATTGAAATAATAATCATAAATTGATAGTTTTAGAATATATATATTTTTTTTACCACAATACACAAACAATAAAAAAACAATTGTATTTTATTGCTGATGGCTATCATCATAGTAACTAATTAACTAACTAACCATCACGCCGTCTCCCCGAAGGGGTAGGCAGAAAGAATGGACTGCCACACTTTTCTTTCCTGACATATTTCTCTCGCTTCCTCAACATTCATACATCGTGTCATACACGCGCGTCGATTTCTCTGACTCCTCACATGGCCGACATTCAATATTTGATTTATTTGATCGTGCCACGTTTTCCTCGGTCTTCCTCTATTTCTGGTTCCATTTACATCGTTAACATATAATTTGTTTAGCATTCTACCTTCATTCATTCTTTCCATGTGTCCAAACCATCTTAATGATCCTTTAATTATTTTGTTCATAACACCATCATTCGCACCGCATTCACTTCTTATATTTTCATTCGACACTCTATCATACACGGAGTTTATGATAGAGTGTCGATCATGGAGACCACATTCGTCTAAGAGATCTCATTTCTACTGCATTTACATTGTGCACTGCCATTCTAGCTTTTTTGGATACGTTTTTGTTTGCGATGACAACTTTAAGTTGTCATCATAGTAACGCTTCGAATATCCTATACGAAATGTATTTTGAATAAAATTATGAAAGAATCACTTTGTTGGTTTGGACACATGGAAGCACGAATGAAGAAAATGTACGTTGACGATGTGAATGGAGTATAGAGTCGAGGAAGACCGAGAAAACATGACATGAGAATCCTGCGTGAGATTATTTTAGTTTAGCGGAGTATATTTACAATGACTTCTAATAAATTTCAACGGTCAACATTCATTTTTTTAAATCCATTAAACGAATGAGAACATAGTTATAATTTATAATGAAATCATTCGGTTGATAGTTTGTTATATATATGTATACTTTTTTTTTATATTTTGTTTGATTATCAAAGATTTATACGTTTTTTAACTTTACTTCGCTAAGTTCCGTTAGTAATAAATTATGTTGTTATAACCTTGACGCGTAAAAAAATATTTTAGTGCTTTCGTAATGCTTGTGATAGAGGATTGTTGGATGGAAAGTTTTATCGTATTAGCTTAATACAATTTTATAGTTTGAACGTTAAACTGCCGCCCAGACGCCTTCAAGTCTAACAAACGAATTTAAAATCGGAAGTATTTGATTCTTTACAAACGACATCTTTCGCCTTGCGGTGTTATACAATCTATTTTAATCATCTTCTTTGATGAAGGTGAATATTACCCACAAAATATAATAAAAATAATATGAACTTGTTTGACGGTGGAATGAAAATAATAATTCAAAAGATGTGCTAAAGTACAAGCTAAAATGGTGTTCTTTACCGACCCTAATGTATGGAAGCGAAGCATGGAACTGGCAAAAGAAGGATGAAATTAGAATAAATGCAGTAAAAATGAGATCTTTTAAACTAATGTGTGGATACTCTGCGAATGATGGTGTAGAATGAAAATATAAGATGTGAATTCGGTGCGAATGATGGTGTTATGAACAAAATAATGAAAGGATCATTATGATGGTTTGGACAAATGGAAAGAAAGAATGGTACAAAAAGTATATGTTAACGATGTAAATGGAACTAAATATAGAGGAAGACCGAGGAAAACGTGGCGCGAACAAATATTAAATGTCGGCCACGTGAGGAGTCAGATAAAACGACGGGCGTGCATGACATGGTGTATGAATGTTGAGAAAGCGGGAGAAATATGTCGGGAAAGAAAAGTGTGGCAGTCCATTTTTTCGCCTTTTGCTTCGGAGTTAAAATTAACCTAATTATTGTTTTCAAATAAATCAAATATTGAATGTCGAGAAAGCAAGAGAAATGTGTCAGGGAACAATGTGTGGCCGTCCATTCTTTCTGCGGTGGAGACGGCGTGATGGTTAGTTAGTTTTTATTATTATCATTATTATTTGGTGCAGGGGAAGACGTTGGTAGTGGAACCGCCAATGGTCTCTCCTTTCGTCTCCTCTGTGGGGCGTCGTCTCTGCGATGTGTTTCGAAGTCTTGTTTGTCTTTATGTAAAATTTAATAAAAATTCCTTTATAATATATATTTCGTAGTTTGATTCCACTATACTTTATGTTGGTTCGCTGCCACCTTATGGTTTATGTATTGTTATTCACATAAGTCCATCTTCTGCAGCCTTTTCCCTGCGTTCACTCTTATTGTTAGTCTTTTGGAGTATCACTTTTAGGGAGTATTGAAAGAGATGTGATTCTATGTGAGCGTTTTCCTTAGTTCAGCTGAAAGTACAGTATTTTCTTTTGGGAGTCTAATTTCTGTACCTCTCCATTGAAAACTATATTAATAAATTTATTTATTGTTTCTTGAGTTAATACGAATGAAAACGTCAGTTTTCTAGAAGATTTATTATATTTTATGGGAATGACATGTTTCGCCCTTCTAAGACATTACGACGAATTCTAAGGCACGGAGTTTTATATATACTAGTAAATGGGGCAGAATATGGTAATTAACGAAAATTGATGTGATTTTATACATTTTTAACAAAGAATTATTTGGGTAGGTCCAGAAATATTGGAAAGTGTTTCTTGGAACTCGTTAAGAAATTTTATGACAATGGTTACATAGTTAGGGGATACTAAATGTATGTATAAAGTCACATCAATTTTCGTTAATTACCATGTTCTGCTCCATTTACTAGTGTATTTAAACTGCAACGAGTTGAAGTTTCGTCACATTTGAACCTTAGAAGGGCGAAACATGTCATTCGTATTAATTAAAGGGTTAAAATTCCTATAAATACACTAACAGTTCTTCATCCGCTAACGTTGAGGTCCGACCTTGAAATTGTTCAGCTCGAAGCACCCGAAGAATGGACGCTTTCACTGGCGCTGCATTAGCTGGCAATCGGATTATGGTACGCGGGTGTGTGACTCGCGGTGCGTTCTGTCCGACATTCGCACGCCGCGCCGTGTATCTCGGGTACTTTCTGTATTACGGAGCGCTCACGCACCGCCTGCAGTTCGTTGACTCGCGCCAAGAAATGCTGCCTTCGTATCTCCTACAATATACCACCGCACTTGAAATAATATCACCGAAACATGCCTTTCTAATGGACATACGTATTGTATAAGTTCACTTTTAATATCATCCAATAATACGTATATACACACATGTGTGTCTGTGAGGGGCCAATGAAAATGCAGAAAAAAAATTGAACAGTAAAGTTTTGGTTATAATTAAATTTTATTTTTATTATTCAAGATAACGTTCGTCTTGGGGATTGTGTCTGACGACGAAAATAGTCATGAATATGTAACATTCAATATTATTATATATTTTGATAATTAATTCGAATGAAAACGACTGTTTTCTATAAGTTTTATTATATTTTATGGGAATGACATGTTTCGCCTGTCTAAGGCATTATCAAATATCATGACATAAATTTGATAATGCCTTAGTCAGGCGAAACATGTTATTCACATAAAATGTAATAAAATTTATATAAAACAGGCGTTTTAATAAGTATTAATTATTTAATGTGGAGTTTCATATCACTGTTCAAGAAACAATCCATAGTTTGTTATGACTTAAAATGAATTTGATATATTTTTTAAACAAATTCATGAAACAAACGTTATTTTCTCTTAAATGTTATTTTTCGTTTAAAAACCTTATGAAAAAAGTACTTTATGAGATTCAGCTAATTTGCCAGGCTATCGTGAAGTAATCACAAGCCCTCTTCAAATTATTCAATTAATTTTATTTCTAAAGTTAGATTTTTAACGTCACGCTTTACGTTTGATACACTCGTCGTTTTCGTGTCAATGGCAAAGCCTTATTTCCTCCTGTGCTCCTGCCATTGTGGTGGAAGATTTAGCCGACTTTGTATCGATTCAAAGGGTGCCTGGTGTTATAATTATACCACACATGGTGACACCTTTTCCTCGTAGAATACCCATGACTCAGTCGTTTCACGCCATTAATATTGTTAATATTATTTCGAATTAAAAGATAATAAAAATGTGTATATTATCTTGGTTACGTGGTAGATAATGATTAGCGATTAAGCAACCGTTTTCTCCCCCGATAAGGCTGGGTCTCACACCACGCGGGTAATTTAATTAGGTAAACCGCTCAGCGCGCCCTGTTCGTAGAATTTACGTGTAAACATAATTTTTTGCCCGTTGTCGAGACGCTATAATATCGTGTCACCGTTTCCGGTCTCACCTGCTAAAATATTCATTCTAAAATGGTGTCTCCGCATTCGGATTCCCTTATTTCAACTGCATTCAAAATATATGCATTTTGCTTCATTCCTTTCGGCATTTGATATTGTTCCAATTTCTTCATTGTTATTTTTTTGTTGAATCACTCTTTATATCATTACAGCGCAAGCCAAATCGATGTAAAGGGTAAAGCTATCATATTGATTCTCGCGACATGTGATGGGTAGCTAATCTATCGCCATTTTATTGTCACGTGAATTCTTCACCAGGCCAAAGACTGACAATCACATTGCCATCGCCGTGTTTAATTCCCGGCGATGGCATATTTTAATCTTACATTTTTCTTTCTTAATCAGCGGTCGCCAACCGGCGATCCGTACATTAATTAAAATATACACTGGACTCTCCTTTTACACGGTTTCGAAATAACACGGTGCTACACTATGTGGTAATGAATTTGTTTATAAAGTAACTAAATAACCATCAAACCGTCTCGCCAAAGGGGTACTTACTTCTTATAGCCATATTACACTTGAAGAGTTTTAGTTTCCTTGAAGATTTTCTTCCAAGCTTCTCGATCCTGCGCCTTTTTCTCCCAGCAGTCCGATACGTTTAACCTAACCAGATCAGCCATAACATTATCCATTAGGCGCTGCCTAGACTTAGAGGTCTCACTCCGGTCGCACTTGTCGCATAAAGGGTGGCCAGAAATAACGAACCTCCAGACTGTTAAATTCTGGTATACTTCTCCCGACTCCTCAACATTTGTAACACGTGTCATGCATGTAAATCAAATTTTCTAACTTCACGTGGCCAACGTTTAATATTTCATTGCTTTGATCGACCTAAGTTTTCTCGATTTTACTCTGTTTCCTCTTACGTTTACACTGTTAATGTGTAGTTTCTTTACCATTCGTTCTTTCCAAGTGTCCAAACCGATGAAGCTTTTATTAATTTGTTCAAAACGCTTGTTGTCGTTAACTAACAAACATATTGTTCATTTCTCGGCGCTACATCCCGGTGTCGGACCTGGCCTCCTCCACAACGGTCCTCCAATGACTTCTGTCTCTGGCCATCTCTCTTTATTCCCCAGCTCCTTCCATTTTCTCCCAATCTTCTTCCACGCAATCCGCCCATCTTTCCCTCGGTCTGCCTCTCGGTCTCTTCTCGCGGGGCACCCATCTGGATATAATTTGTGGGGTTCTACCCTCTGGCATTCTTTCCACATGGCCAGCCCACCGTAGGCGTTGAGACTTACAGAATCTCACTACTGTTTCATGGTTAATCAGTTCTTCAAGTTCAAGGTCCCATCCTCTAGCGTGGGTCCAAATTTTTTTCTCAGTAGTGTCCTCTCAAGAACTGCCAGCCTGCCTGCCTTCCTCTCTCTCTGCGTTAGAGACCATGTCTCACAGCCGTAGGTGACTACGGGTCTTATGATAGTCTTATATAAAAGTTTGGTATTCCTTCTGAGTAACTTAGAGCCCAGAAGCTTCTTACACCCATAAAAAGATCTGTTTGCTGCTAAGAGGCGAAGATGCAAATTGGAAACAGAATATGGTTCATCAAGGTGTTTACAGGACTTATGACCTGTCATTGGTTGGGTTAAGCGCACGCTTTATGTAATACAACATTCTCCATCCCACATTATTTTTTCTTATGACCACCATGTCTGACAAATATTTAGAAGTTGTATATATGTTAATCTCCAACATCACCCTTTACATGGTAGTATATTCAATCTACACACTAACGCCATCTATGAGGATTGTATTTTAAGCATTAAGCAGAAGATCTTTTCAATATATAATTCTTCTGCCAGCTTGTCGCATAAACAAACGTATTGTATTTGTTATAATTGACATGTGAGGCTTTTTATATTGCTGACGTTCCCACCGTGGAGATGGGTATTCACTCATTTTACAGCCGCCAAGAAGTAAGTTAATCGTAAAATAATAATCATCTCGTCCCAGTGCCGGTTTGTTAACGAACCGACATAACCACTTGTAACATTATTATTCTGCCATTATAATTTTAGTTTCGTTTTCATCGTAAAACTAATTTACGAATTTGCCATATACCAAATATAACTATTGTATTCGATTTAACTCGTTTTTGATTGTTTTTATATTTTCTTTTTGTTTGCTAACTGTGTGAAAACACGTGTGCTTGTCGGTCCACTTAATTTCCCATAAGAAAATACTTTGTCCGTGGTTATTATTATTATGTCGTGAATTGAGTGCATGGAAACGAAGAGAATGGAAACGATGAGATCATAATATTATAAATGCAGTGATATTTTTCTTCTTCTTTCCCCTCGCCTCTTTCCGTTACTCGGGGTCGGCTTTTCTTATCATTTGGCGCCAGGTATTTCTTTCGTAGGCAGCTTCCTCCTTTAGGCCTAGGGCCTTCATATCCCTCTGCACATTCGTCAGCCAGGTAGTTTAAGGTCTTCCTCTCCCTCTCCTACTAATCACGAAAATACACTTTTTCACTACATGGTCGTGAGGTCTCCTCATCGCGTGACCATACCACCGGAGCCTCGTTTCTGTGAGATACTTTTCAATTTTTTTAAAATTAAATCATCAGCCTATATCCGTCCTCTCCTGGACGTAGGCCTCCTCCATCTGTTTCCATGTCTGTCGATCCTGGGCAACACGTAACCATGTCGTACCGGCGGTCTCTTTAATGTCGTCCCTCCATCGAAGTTGGGGACGTCCTGGGTTTCGGGTTGCAGTTCTAGGACACCACCAAAGGAAGCGTTTTGTCCATCTATCGTCAGAGCTGCGAGCGACATGGCATGTATATTATTATTTTGTTGAATCTGAACTCTTTACATCATTACAGCGCGAGCCAAATCGATGTAAATGGTATAGCTATCATATTGATTCTCGTGATATGTAGCTAATCTATCGCCATTTAATGTCGAGTGAATTCTGCACCAGACCAAAGACAATGTGACATCACACTGTCATCGCTGGGAATCGAACTCTGGACTTATGGTGTGGCAGTCTTAGCACTTATCACTCTGCCACGAAGGTCGTCTATTAATTTGTATTTTTCACGCAGTGTAGCATGAATAGTATTGGCTTTGTGTTTTACTTAAATATAAGTCATGTCCGCACGCCTAAAGGCCGTGCCACACTGTTTGAAACAAGCTCTCCACAGGGGTGACCTTGGTGGAGAGCTGTGGAGCACACGGTTGGTGTAGCGTCCACATACTGTTGTAAACAAGCTCTCCACATGTGGAATGCGTGTTTAAACGGTGGATCCACACGCATACTATGCGCGTCCGTCCACAAAGTTTGTTGAAGGTCAAACGAATTTTTGTTTCAAACAAGTGTCTACACAGTTTTAAACCGCCGGTGGAGACCGATGTGGAGAGCTTGTTTAAAACAGTGGCACGGCTTTAATACCTGGTGTGAAATCAAAAACATAATATATTTTTAAATATACATTTTCCGCCATGTTGGTGAGTGGTTGTTTGTTTGTTGAACACGTGACCTATTCATCATTGTTTACCCTCTTCTTGGAATCGCAAATTACGAAACACCGGCATACACGGGACTAGTACTAGTACGATGGTATTTTTAGCTGAGGCTAGCGCACCAGCAAATTTGCAAGTTGTGTGCTTTTCGCAAATCTGTGACCCCTCTCTCCGTGTCTATTGACTGGTTCGCTTTTCGCTAGCGTCATGTTCCATTTAAAATGCGGAGTCTCCGTATTTTTAGCGGACTTCGCCGAATGATTAATTTCTGCCACGGCCGGCACAAAACGCATCTAAAAACAAATGTATTCTTGCATAGTTTGATAACACTCGGTTGTTTATTGCATTAGATCCGTACTATCGACGAACTATGTAGCGTGGCATCACTTATGCCAGCATATCTGAAATATAGGTAATGCCGTTACTAACTGAATATATTTAACACTTGCAAGCAGTATTTCTTTAGGAAATTAATTATTGATATTTTGGAGAAAAAAAACTAACTAATCATCACTCCATTTCCCCGGAGGTGTAGCCAGAGAGTGCTCTATCCTGACACTTCTCTGGGATCGTCTACATCTATACATCGTAACATGCACGTACGTCGATTTTTCCAACATCGAATGTGGCCGCCTTGCTGTATTTGATTAATTTGGTCATTCCACGTTTTCCTTGGTCTTCCACGGATTCTCTTTGTATCTCACACTGCTTGTATACAACATTTTAACCATTCTTTAAATAAGGAAGAAATATAAGGCAGAAGATTGCATCATAAGTAAAATTAAAAAATACCTGAAATGGTTTGAACATAAGGAACGAACTTTATAATGTGTATTTAAATTCTAATGTGAAACACTCCCATTGTGGTAAGACATTTTAAATGTATAGATATAAAATAATAATACACTTCGTATTTAACCACTATATGGTTATTAAAATTCACGCCAACTAGTTTCGCTTATACCTAAGGATCATCAGTGCGATATGAGAACTGATTGATATATAATTAATTAGAATAATTTTGCATTGACAATATTTTCGTAAATAAATGAAAATTGACTGTAATTTGGCATGTTTTTTCAAGACATATATTTTAAGATATATATTCTTATTAAATAAGTTTTAATGAACCCTCACTATCGATATTTGATGTAAACTATTTCTATTAATACTTATCATTAATATACACAACTTTATTGATATTTATATTATTAGGTTCTTATCTAGATACTTCAGAAGTAAAAGTGTATATCGCGAAGTGACGAATTATTGGTTGATACATGTCTATAATTTACTCCAAGATAACGTTATATCTAATCGACTTGCGTCTCCGGCGATATGACCGTGTATAGCTATTACCAGAAATGAAAATATATATGTTTTACAAAATTCTCGAAAAAGGGGTATTTGAATATTTCATAGAAAGCTTAATTTAATACCTCTTCGTTGAATCTCCCGACGCGTGCAGGTTCAACTCATCCTATTTGACAAAATGATCCTTGGAGTTCTGTAATTATTTTTAAATTTGGAAAAATAAATGTTATTTTAATATTTTTTTAATTTCGTTTTTTCATGATTCATGAATTCAAGACACAACTTCTAGATGTTTTAAAAGAACTACGCAAGAAATCATAGACCCTTTTACTTTATAAAAACTTAATAATATCTTAAATACTGACAGTGTTTCTTAAAAATTAACTTTTTCTTTCGGTGCCATGTCAAGTCCCCCCCCTACGTTGACTGTGACTAGAGAGAAGGCGTCTATGTCAGCTCGAAACAGCTACTCAACTCTCCTCAAGCCATTCCAGTTTTTTCCTTGTGTTGTGGAGCCAGGAGATTTGTCTCCTGCCAACACCTCGTCGACCTCTATTTTGCGCTTAATGATCAGGTGTGGCAATTCATTTTTTCTTCCCTAAGCACACGACCCAAATGCACTATATTTAAAAAATGCATTTCCTAAAGCATATAGTTGTATAACGGTACATATAGTTTACTTATGAATCAATAAATCGTTACTCCGTAGGGGTAGGCAGATATAATAGTTCCCCCTGAGGCAAGTCACCTCTGACCTGACAACAGAACTTTGTCGCTGCGGTCGTATGGCACATGTGAGGTTAAATGATGAATCTTGTCTGTGGAATCTGCGCGTAATTATTTTGTCAGTAAATTTTGTCAGTAAGTTTTGTCAGTCACCAATGGAGCGATTATCATACGCAGTGCCCTTTTAAATTAAATATTAATAGAATTATATATACAAGGTATACAAAAGCTGGCGTCCGATGAGGGTATGGCCATCCGAAGTGCCCCAGGTTCGGAGGCTAGGTGGACATCTGGCGAACCAACGTATGGCGTACTATGGGACCGGCCACATTATAGGGTTCGCGCCACAGGGCGTGATCACAAGCGAACTGTGTCTTCACGCCTACACAGGCACTCCGGTGTGGCCGTACCCTAAGGGTTAATATAATGCACATACTCGCAAGTTTTTATTTTTTGTTTAATTTTATAACAATTTATCTATTATGTAAGAACATTCCTGCACAGATATCATCTCGGAGTCAAGAATGGTTATGGTTGTAATAAAAATCTTCATTTTATTGATGTACCTAATATGAGTGAGTGTTCCGCGCGTTCTTTAATAAGTATGCGCCAGTGGTAATTTCACGCCGGGCGATCATGTTTTATTGCGAATCAAGAACGGAATGGGGTAAAGTTTAGCATCTCATTAAACACATCCGAGCCCGACGCGGAAGTATCAAAATACTCAATCTGTTATGCGGACGACCCGTTTTAAAAAATTGAATTTTCGAATTAATATTTTTGTTTCATGGTTTGAAAATTATGCTGCTGAATGCTGACACAAATTTCAAAATACTCCCTTTATTCGAAGTTGTCGTTTTTATTTATTTTTTACCAAGGTAGAACTCTACAGTTTGTCGATCCAGACAGGAAAAATTACACCTTTGTACAATTAACAAAAAAATTGTTAAAAAAAATAATTCATTAATGATGTTGAACTCCATATTAAATAATTAATATTTATGACCGAACGAACGGCTGTTTTCTAGAAGTTTTATTACAGTTTATGAGAATGAAAAGTTTCACCTGTCTTTCACATTTGATAATGCCTTTGACAGGCGAAACATGTCATTCCCATAAATTATAATAAAACTTCTAGAACAACCACTGCAAATGAGAAGCTCGAAGGCCCCAGCAGGTGACAAAAGCACTTGGAGGCAAGGCCTCTTGGAGGCCAAGGCTTGCTAAGAGCTGTAGAGCCATCGAAGAAGAAGAATTAATATTTATTTTATTTAAAGCTGGCTCGTCATCTCATATTTTAAACTGACTCCTCATTATCATGTCGGTCTCAATTGACTTTTATCGCCCTTTTGGTGTCGGTTCTCTTGGAAGTCAATGGTTAAACTTCTATGTATTATACATTAAATTTAATTGTTTTCCTTTCTCATTGATTCTCTGTACTCCTATGATATAAAATTTTAATTTAACTATTGATTTATGTGGTATATACAACAATATGAATAATTTTATTACTCACTATCTCGCCCACAAGACAATTATTTCAGTGCGATGTAAAACACTTGTTTAACTACCATAACGATTTGCCTCTCCTTTTTATAATAGTTCGGCAGATTTATTAACCACATTTTACTTGTAAAAAATATAAAGAAGAATACAAGTCTATACATTTTATATACTTACTTACTTCCTATGCCATACAACTCTTGAAGAGTTTTAGCCTCCTTGATGATTTTTCGCTAAGCTCCTCGATCCTTGCTCCCAGCAGTCCGATTCACCCAACCTAGCCAGGTCAGCCAGAACATTGTCAATTAGGCGCTGTCTAGGCCTTCCTAGAGGTGTCGGTCTAGACGCGTACAGGGTTTTGATTGCTCTGGTCTCTTCGGCTCGGCATACGTGCCCAATCCATGCTAGGCGACCGGCTCTCACGGTGCTCGTTATAAGGGGCTGCTGGCTAAAATTTTATACAAGATGAACTACTTCGTCTCGGTGCTACATCCCGAAGTGGGATTTGGGCTCCTCCATAACAGTTCTCCACCGGACTCTGTCCCTGGTCATCCCTCTCCATTCTCATGCCCTTTCCAGTTCTCTTCGGTGCGGTCCAGCCATCTTTTTCTTGGTCAGCCTCAGCCTTCGACGTTTTGTCATCTGGCATTCTTTCCGAATAACCATCCAACCGCATTAGTTGAGTATCATTAATGTTTTCTGATCAACTAGTACTTCTAGTTCATGGTTTCTTTTGATTCTGTAAATCTCAACCTACAGTGTGGGGTCTAAAAAAATCCTCGAAATGTTTTGGAATTGAAAAATAACGCTGTTTATTTTCCAATTAAATATCACTACATGTTTCGGAGGAGACCTCTATCTTCAGGTGAAGGTGAACCTGAAGATGGAAGTCTCCCCCGAAACATGTCGTGATATTTACTATTTATGTGGAAAATAAACAGCGTTATTTTTCAATTCCAAATTGTATTACAATGGAATTCAACAGTGTTAATGCCTTCACTTTCAACAAAATGTTTTGTTTATTCCGACGAAATTTCAGTAAAAATAATAATAGATGAGTTTGATACACACGCTTTTAAAAAATAACTAACTAACTAACCATCACGCCGTCTCACGAAGGGGTAGGCAGAAAGAATTGATGGCCGTACTGTTATTTCCTGACATACTTATCTTCCTAAATATTCATACATCTTGTAATGCACGCACGTCGATACGAGTAATGCACGCACGTCGATACGTCGATTCTATGAGTCCATACGTGGCCGACATTCAATATTTGATTTATTTGATCGTGCCACGTTTTCCTCAGTCTTATTCTATATCTAGTAACGTATAAAATATATCCGAGAAATTCTTTAAATTAGCTATTAAGATAATCAAATGATTTTACTCAAATCTCTTGATAGAAGTTCATTTTAAATAATAAGTAAATAAGACGATGTTTTTTTTTTAAACTATTTCCACTTTTGTCTTTATTACGGCGGCGATCGGTTTCGCTAGGTTCGCTTTCGACTGGTGTGACTCGTCTGTCGATGCCAGCGAGCCTGGCGAAACCGGTCGCTGTCGAAATAAAGACAAAAGTGGAAGTAGTTAAAAAACATTGATTTATTTAATTATTATTTAAATTAGTTATTGTAGCAATCAAACTGATCTGTCGTTTATTATTCTGAAAATTATGAATATGATTATTGTATGATGGAATGCGGTGAATATGATATATGTGCGACCTGGCCGTCCAAACCGCATCTCTGTAAATTGAGTCATTAACCCGGGTGGATGGTGTGTGCATTAGTCAGCTAGCCAGCCTCACATGGCGTCTTCGTAGCTTCATACGCGATAGGCGAATATCGTGTTTCTCTTGTGAGATAGCGGTACATTTTTTGTGCACCGCGCTCTATGGCTCGGGTGTCGGTTACAAGATTACCTTAGACCACATAAGATTTATATAAATGTTTCTTTTAGCTTTTTATATAGTTTTAATATCGCTGTTTTTAAGGGTAGAAAAAGGTTTAGCAATCGAATTAAATGACCGAATATGAAACAACGATATAATTAGTTGATGTTTTCGGTTTTAATATGGAAAAACTTCATTATACAGGTATATTTGAATACATTGTATTTTTATTATTTTATTTATTTATTAAAATACTAACACCAAATATTTAAATCAATGATATTAGAATTTATTTTACAATCTTCAATATGAGCAGAAAATAGCTCATTATTATGAAGAAGGAATCTGGTCGTGTTTAGGCTCGAACCCAAGCCCCCTGGATCAGGAGCCAAGCGTTCTATCCCCTAGACCACCACCCGAGTTCTCACAACACTTTTTTGCCCTTTTCACAAACATGTTTCGGGACACAAACTTCCATTCTTCAGTGTTTGAATTTTCACAGTTAAATGTAAGAGAGTTACTGTAAGAGAATTACATCTATACTAAATGACAAGTGAATAAGTGGAGGGGGTGAAAAATTAAATTTAGCGGTAGGGTAAATTTGTTGTTTAGTTGGAAATATGAGGCAGGGGAAATAAATCAATTATGGGACTAGAAGCTAAGTTTAGTTGGTTGTTTATAATATCTTTGTTGTTTTTAATGTTTTTATTTATTTATTTATTTCCAAAATGTCTAGATTATTTTAAGTTACATTTCTAAACTAACTAACTAACCATCACGCCGTCTCCTCGAAAGGGTAGGCAGAAAGAATGGACTGTCACACTTTTATTGATGCGGCACTCCATCCTTCTCTTTTCGCTCCGCGGGAGACGCGGTGTGATGGGTTGCGAACCTCATCGCCACCAATGGGCATCTCCCGCGCACACTTCGATCGTCCAACACCCACAAAATAAATCTAAAACAAATAATATAAAATACAATGATATAAAATAAAATAACAAAATAAAAATAATTTAACACAAAATGTTCTTTTTAGATGGTGCACATATTGTCTATTTAATTTAGGTTCCACAAATCCACCGTTTTTTAAATGTAATATAATTTTAATGTATAATAATTAATAATGTAATAACACAGTTTTTTTTTTCGAGTATGCACATGTTGACATGGACGATCCGAACTTTTGTATTTATTCAATTTATGTAACACGTATCCACCGTTTTTTTTTAATTAGCTGTAATTAGGCTCTTAACCAGCAAGAACTTTAAAATAATATGGAAGAAATTATTCAAATTGTCATTGGAACAAATGAAAAAATTGTTTTTACACCTGTCAAAATTCTTTATAAAAACGATAAAACTATATAATTTTGACAGCAAAACAGTACAAACGTATTACGTGTCACACTTAACTTTTATAAAGTGCGGCAACAGTTAAATTGACCAAAACAATTCATTTATACACGAAATATCTTCAAATTTGCAGGAGCACCGCACCACATGAACCAAACCAAATTTTCAAAATCAGAATCTCTATTATTTAGAAATAATAAATGTAACGATTAATAGAAATAATATATTAAAACTTTTAGTATCAAGACATTTACATTCATATTAACATGTTATATTGAGTTTTACACCATTGTTCAAGAAACAATAAATAACTCGCGTAACTTAATCGTTATATCTAGAGTGCGTATTGTTGCTGTTATTTGTGAAACTTTAAATTATTAAAATCAAATATTTTACGTAGTTCTCGTTTTGTTGTGTAAACTAACTTGGTGTATCATTTTTAAATAAACGAAACAAATGTTTAGCGTTACACCAATTGTTTTTAACTTACGAACAGTCACGCCATGTCGTTCAGTAACTTTCTTCTTCTTCGATGGCCCTACAGCCCATATCGAGCCTTAGTCTCCAGTATTCTTCGCCTCCAACTCCTCCTGTCCTCCGCTTCGACCCTCCAATCTGACACTCGTAACAATTTCGCCCCATCTCTCCCAACTTCATCCTCCCATCGCAGCCTTGGTCGTCCAATTGATCTTCTACCACCTGGGTGCCACTTAAGTAATCTTTTTGGGGTTCGCGATGACGGCATTCGATGATTCCCAACCCTAATGTATGGAAGCGAAGCATGGAACTGGCAGAAGAAGGATGAGAGTAGAATAAATGCGGTAGAGATGAGGTCCCTAAGACGTATGTGTGGTAGAACGATATACGACAGAATCTCAAATGCTGATATAAGAAAGGAATGCAGAGCGGTTGAAGGTATTATGAACAAAATTATGAAAGGATCGCTGCGTTGGTTCGGACATATGGAACGCATGGATGGAGAAAGAATGGTTAAGAAAGTATACGTTAATGATGTAAATGGGGTACGAAGTCGAGGCAGACCGAGGAAAACATGGCATGACCAAATTAATCAAATTTTAAAGGTTGGTCATGTAAGAAGTCGGAGGAATCGACATGCGTGTATGACTCGTTGTATGAATGTGGAGGAAGCTTGCCAGGAGAGAGGTTTGCCAGGATAGAGTAGTGTGGCGGTCCATTCTCTCTGCCTACCCATGCGGGGAAACGGCGTGATGGTTTGTTTTGTTTGTTGCGATGACGGCATCCTCTGCACGTGACCGGCCCATCTCAGTCTATTAGGTCTGACCTGTGTGGAGAGACTGGGAGCTTTGTAGATATGGTACAGTTCGTCATTATATCAGCAACTTTCAGGGTAACTAAAATATAATTAAATAAAACTACAGTATATCTTTCTCTCGTACAAAATAAAAGGTATGTTCTTAATTTAAAATCGTTAGTATGTATTCGAATTGTGCATTTGAAAAGCATGTAGTGGGCGATAATAATCTCACTCGTGTTGAAAAAGACTTCTCTCGGGTAATCATTGGGATAAAGTAGAGCAGGAAGTGGCAAAATAGCATTCGTGCAACGCCGTTGAAATTAAGACGGCGTAAATCTCGGAGATGGTGCTTTTTACATTATTATTTCACGCGTGTTTAACGTTCTGTGTTACGCGAATATCCGCGATTGTTTATGATCACCACATGCATTATTTATAAACGTTAAGGTAGGTAATGTATTTGAGATTATATGCATTGTATAATGTTGCCCTAATTAATAATGCCTGGAAGGCGCTTTCGGCTTCATCAATTAAATAAATATAAAATGTTTGGCAATTTTCCAATTACATTCACTTCTATTCATTTTCTTATACGTAACTCGTGTATCTACAGGTACATGTATGTATTATATGCAATTAAAATAATTCAACGTCAGATCAAGAGGTTTGTAGGAAATATATTATATATGTTTTTTTTAAGTATTATTATTTTATTATATATTTTTACAAGTAGGAAAACGTCAGATTAATTTTAAATAAAGCGTTCGCTAGCAAGTACATTTGTGGAAGTGCTTGTCATTGTAAACATCATGCAGTTTACAAGTTGAACAGAATCTAAACTTGGGGAAGTAGATATGCATGGGTATTAACAGAGCGAAACTAACATGCGGAAGTTTTCTTGCAAGTTTTTCGTTTTGGTTTAGGAGTGGCGTGTTCCACCTTATACGAGTAATAATAAGAATTTGTATCATTTGTAATCTTGGTGGGGCATCATCAAATGTGATATCAAGGCGACACACGTCAACCCCATTACTTCTAGGAAATAATAAGAATAATAGTAATAAATATTTTGTAATATAAATTTATTTTTATTCCACTTGTTATTTATTATCGACCGGTTTCGGTAGCTCGCTGCCGTCTTCTGGTAGTTATGATACATCAAAGTTTGTTTGATGTATATTTGAAATGCTAATGTTGGGGGCTGAAATTAAATGTAATAGACACCTGTCGAAACTATATTACAAGTAGAACTATATATTTTAAAATAAGTTTTATTTATTTTCATTATTTACAACAACAAACCATCACGCCGTTGTCCCGTAGGGGTAGACAGAGATAATGGACCGCCATACTACTCTATCCTGGGCCAGGATTCTTGGCCTACCTCTCTAGATTCCTCCACATTCATACAGCGAGTCATACGTGCACGTTGATTCTTCAGACATCATTAACGTTTACTTTCTTAACCATTATTTCTCCATCCATGCGCTCCATATGTCTGAACCAACGCAGCGATCCTTTTATAATTTTGTTCATAATACCTTCTTCCGCTCTACTTTATATCAGCATTAGAGATTATTTACAATAAGTAAAATAAATGTCAATTAACAGCATTAATACTTCTAGAAAACGTTGAATATCTAACAATTTCACTCTGGTGTCTCATGATTAAAACCATTGTGAAAGTGCCCCTGAGGTGAGTTATTCACGATAACGGCGCTATAAAAATTAGCCTAATTATTATTTTTAAGTACGTAGATATTATGTATATTATGTTTTGTTAATTTAAAAAAAGCCAAGTTACATAAAATAATAGGCATATTTTTTATTTTATTTATTATTGTTATTTTTATTATTTTTATTTCATTTATTTATTTTTAAACATATCTAAAGCATTACAGATTTTTTTTCCAATACACTAAAGATACAAGTTAGAGATACACAATAATAAGTAATACATAATAGATTAATAAAAAGAGCGAGAAACATAAGATGCATGACAAATTATATATGGCCGAGCCATAGAGGGCTCTCCCCGCTTACCCGAAGTTGTTATAGGCGCAGCGACGCCTTTCGTCAGCTTCACTCGTGCACTCCCTAGGCCCGTACCCCGTCCATGCGGGACTTACGTAAAAAAAAATATATATGTGTATATTTGCAACCAAGGGGGGACCCAGACCTCATTTAAACTACGCTACTCTCCCTCAGCATACGAAAAACTGGAGTGGTCGGGGTTAAAATTGTTCTTGGCTATTTGGAAGACGAGTGTTTCAAACGTCGAATGCATATTTCCCGCGGCCGCCCGCCAGGCCATGTGCGCGAGATGGCGGCTGCCCGCCACGCTATGCGCTATAATGCTATCTGACCACGCGGTAATTGTGACCGACTATCGCAGCGTATCTCTCTCGTCAACGCCGGCGCCACCATCGCCCGCCGCGAACGATCAACTGGCTTTCACTGAAATTTATTTTTGATAATTGAATGGATCTGCGTAATATTTTTTGTACAACTATTGAAGAATTGTAGAAAATGTTCCGTTTTATGAACTAGTTAAAAGTACACATATTTAGTGTGATCAACATTTACATCAGGAAAAGGATTATTTGAAATGGTGCGTTTTGAGTCTCGATCTAAACTTAGTGCACTTTAGGTCTGATGGAAGAATTTTCCAGACTGAAGGGCCGGCTACCGCGAAGGGTCGGTCGTCAAAGTTTATGCGAGGACTGCGTTTTGCCACAGACAGTCAACCGATCGCAGAATACTGATCGCAATGTAGACTGTCTGGCATTCAGGTTCTCGTTGACCTCTAGTTCAGATATATAAGCTGGTGCTATTCATTGCAACGCCTTTAAGACCGTTCATCAGAGCTTGTATTGTATCCTTTCTGGACATTTCAGCCAATGAAGCTCCTAAGATGCTGTGTTATGTGACAACTCTTCGGCACCCCCTTATCAGTCTTGCTGCCGCATTGAACTACTCCGAATTATATTAGAGTATCTACTATATATATTATATTAAAATGTATGCAATGTACTGATGATTCTTGTAAATTTGTACAAACAAACCATCACGCCGTTTCCCCGGAAGGGTGGGTAGAGTGAATGGAACGCCACACTTTTATGTCGATCCTGATATTCCTCTCTAACTTGCTCCACATTCATACACGCACGTCGATTCTTCCGGCCTCTTACATAGCCGACATTTAAAATAGATTCGATTGTATCGATATGTATTCTAACAAACATAGTCATTCTATGAAATACAATTGAAAATCGATAACATGTTTTTTGATATAATTTATCGTGAGTGTTGATAGTGAAAATTTCGCAACTGACGTCATAGTATACTCGTGTATTGGTTAATAAGCAAACATCACTTAACACATTGTTTTCGGGTATTGTTTTATGCTGATTGCAGCCTGGCGCGGGCGATATTTGGGTTCGCGCGCGAGTTTTTTCAACATTATTTTAAAAGTCTATAACTTTTGAAATATCCGTGATAATTGACTGAAACTTTAAATGCATCTTACCTTATTGTGTCTCAATGATGAAATGATGGAAAACAAACACAAAAAAAAATTGGGCTTCAAAGTAGCACTTTGGAAGTTTTATTTTTATACAAACACAGAATTTTTATCAAATTATAATACTATTTAAAATCAATACAACTATTTAACACTAGATAACACTATTTAAAATTGTCAAAATTACTGTCTAGTATTTTTTTACTGTATGGTACCGTTCAAAACATGTACCTCTGTGAAGAGCCACACCACAGAATTTACACATGTAACAAGTTTCACTCCTTTTTCCTTTAGCAGCACACACTCGACATTTTCTTTGTGCGTATTTTTTTTCCCTTTCCCCTTTATCCTTTCTAATTTATGGACTTTTAGATTCGTAGAAAGTCTGCCTGGAAGATCGCGATTTGGAGTGTGCCGTGTCAAACTTACTGTCGATGTTCCAGATTCCTCACTTAGTTCGCTTTCAATACCGCTAGTTATCCAATGACGTGCTGTCTCCAATAAAAAAAAATTGTACCTTACTGAGTCTGGATATTTTGCTTTATAAATCACTTGTTTCACTGTCTGCCATCAATAGTCTTTCTGTATCACTAGCACAGGAACAATTAGATAAATTGTCTACACACAATTCATCGTCTGATTTATTCTCATCCGGAAAAAACATTGTGGGTTTTAGGTATAAAAATAATTATATGAACTCAATAACAACGACCGAACGACCGAACATGTATACGTTTACATAAACACTAATGTTTTGTAGAAATATGAACAAAACATTCCTACCATTCATCCCTTCTTCACGTAGAAAGAACCCTAAAATTTCTCCGTACAAGTTGAAAAGAATTATTGCGCATTGAAGGTCAAAAAAAACAAGCCAGCGGGATCTGCGTCAAGGTTTCTTCGAGCACACAAAAATGTATATTTTTAGACATTTTTTTTTCATTTTATAATTGAATAATAAATCAAAAGTAAAGCCTAATAAATATAAATTTGTGAGTGAAATTATATTGTGAAGTCAGATATACGATTTAGCAACAAAATCCATTTATTACACAACACGTTTTATTACGTTACCCGACGACAACCACCAGAGAGTAAAAAACGTATTTTTACGTTTCCCGCATTTGAGCACCAAACTGAAAAAAACGTAGTTTTACGTTTCCCGACAACATTGTGTTAAGACGCGTCACATTTGGAATAGTCAGTGCCGATGGATCCACGACTACATCTGTAATGGAGATAGAGCGCTTCGAATGTGACCGGCGACGGGGGGCGATCACTCTCCGCGGTGGCTATATCGGGCCTAACACTTTCTTACCACATGTGGGATAAGATAAACGGAGACAAGTCAATACATAACTGTCTAATTTTACACGAGAATTGTGATCAATTATGAATACGAATGAAAACGCATTTTTTTAATAGATTTTTAATAATAAATTTTATGTGAATGACAAATCGTAAATAAGGCAAGTAATTCTCGTAATTTATAAAAAAACTTCTAGAAAACAATCGCTTTCATTCGAATTGCGAAACATCACATTCGGGTGATGGTTTAGGCTAGAGGACAGAACGTTTAACTCCTGATCCTGGTTCAACCCTGGACACGACCAAATTCCTAAACTAACTAACAGAAAGAATGGACTGCCACAATTTTCTTTCCTGAGATATTTCTCTCGATTCCTCAACATTCATACATTGTGTCATGCACGCGCGTCGATTTCTCTGACTTCTCACGTGGCCAACATTCAATATTTTATTTATTTGATCGTGCCACGTTTTCCTCGGTCTTCTGTTATTGTAACATGTGTCATGTAGCACTGTTTGCATATTGTTCTATAAGACGATGTTTGAACTTTACTGTATAATTAATTTGATTTATACCTTTACATGGTTATTAATTAACATTTTTTTAATACTAATTGATAACAATTTTGTTTTCTTTCTTTATCCAAATCGACATTACTAATATTTTTGTTGTTTCTTGAACCATGATGTAAAACTCCATATTTAATAATTAATACGAATGAAAACGTCAGTTTTCTAGAAGTTTTATTATATTTTATGGGAATGACATGTTTCGCCCTTCTAAGGCATTATCAAACATTTTATAATGCCATAGAAGGGCGAAACATGTCATTCCCATAAAATATAATAAAACTTCTAGAAAACTGACGTTCTCATTCGTATTAATTATTACTAATATAAATATATTTAAGTCGCCGATTTGGATGAAGACATCGACATAGTAACACATTAATAAGTACGACGCTAATGAGGCTGAATATTTTCCTATATTTGGCGTATTTACCCTTCGAAGATTGTTTTATCAATATGAAAAATGTATATTTAATGATCGGCCCTTGATTGTCTTACTATTTAGACTTGTCGTTCTTCCCCTTGTGGGAATGTATATTGTATCGTGTAGGTACAAATGACCAAATCAATATTGACTCAGTGGATACCGATTGCTCTCCGTACAGAATGCTACGTGGCCGTTGTACCGAATTATCATCGTTTGTTTGTGAATTGATTGCGAACTTGACGCCGCATTATTCAATTATATCACTGCTTAGTTTATCGATCAATTTGTTTACTGTTGCAAGAGCAAAGATGCGAAACTTCAAATTAAATATTTAATGTTTTGTCGAACTTTTACTCGAGTATGACGAATAAGTCAAACACTTTCACGAGTCTTTGTATTCGTAAAGTTTACGTTTTGCCTTATTAGGACACCATCTACAGCCGAAATCTATCACAACGAAATATTTCAAGATAGTAGCTTCTATAAATCTTATCTGCTGTTTAAATAAAAATCATATTTTGTCGCGACAGCTGTTTCGCTAAGCGATGCTAGCATCGTCAGGTCTTATCAACTATGTTGATTGTAAGACCTGACGTTGCTAACATCGGTTAGCGAAACAGCTGTCGCGACCAAATATATTCAATTGTGATATTTAAAACAAAGTTTTTATTTATTTAAACAGTAAATAATGTTGTTTTTATTTATTTAAACAATAAATAATAAATCAAAATGTTTCCGCCCAAATAATGGATTATCAAATCTTATTTGATATGGAGTTTAATAAAATGTTTATGAATTACTTTAAAATGGAAATGTTTGTTTTCACAAAATAAATAACAATTTATTTTGAGAAATAATAAAAACCTATTCATTATTTATAAATTCTGAAGTTTTTTTTTATTCGGATGTTTTAAAAAATGAAGTTTACCTTAGTAATACGATTTATTATATTTTATGAGAATGTCAGGTTTCACGTTTTTAAGACATTATTAAACGTTTGCCTTAGCAATGCGAAACACGACATTCCTATACAATATAATAAAACTTATTGAAAAATATTCGTTTTTATTGGTATTAATTATATAATACGTAATTTTACATTATTGTCCGAGAAACATAAATACGAAATTTTATATCGATTACATATTCGTGTGCCCCGGTATTTGAAATAGTAAAAATTAAAGTATTAGTATTATTTTTTTGTCTATATATACAGGTCGTTTATAATTATTATAATTATAATTATTTAATGGGGGTGACGTGTCCTGCCTTGCTTGTGCATTATTATATGTCTCTCCCATTTATACGAGTATACAAGAAAAAATAAATATAGAAAACCAACGTTTATACCATTATTAAATAAGAATGGTATAAGTTTGGTAGTGTTTATATTTTAATTCGTGCAAAAAATATATATATTTTTTTTTACTGGAAATTGGGATAAGTATCAACTTACTCAATTCAAAAATCATTTCTAAAAATATGAATTCACTATTCATAAAATGTATTTATAACATATCAATAATAACTTTACTAATAAATGTTTATTAGATTCCATCGCTGGAATGTTGGAGCTATTTTTATTTGCGTATTTTCAATGCATAGTCGGTAACTTTTTCTATCCCCCTTCCCTCCCCCACCCTACTTCGGAGCACAGCGATTCGCGATTTTATTTTCCCCATTGTGTTTGCAGTGTAAGCTATTTCGGCTTAACGATTGGGGTTTATGACCACATCAAAAATATCTGCTTGCGTGGTACTGTATCAATTTCTGTATCCTCCGCTCCTTTATGTGTATTATAATATCTACTCGCATGAAATTCTCCGATAATCTCTAAGCATTATGTACAGAGCTATCTCTTATGCTTATATTTGAACATTCTTATGAATGACGCATTTACTTTGTATCATTATCCATCATTACTGCCAATAGAAATATATCGACTAAAGCGAATATGGCACATGTAATGTAATTCTATTCTTCTTCTTCTTCTTTTATGTAGTTTCAATCTTGGGGATTGGTTTACAGCAAAGTCTGCATCCCTCTTCAGCTCAACATGTGAGCTGCAATTCATCTGCACGCATGTGTCTTTATCCCACTGCATTCCTCTTGGCTATGCTGGGGACCAATAGTTTACAGATAAGGAGGGATGGATGCACACTTACCCATTTCTTCAGACTTATCAGGGGATTCTTTTAGAATTCCGTCATCTTGGAAGCTATCCACCTTTATGTTTCGGTTGGTTATCTTCGACAGCGTCAGCACAGACTGTTTTATCTCCCAGAATGCATAACTAACCTGCCTCTGGTGATGCCGTTGGGGAGAGCAATCAAACTGCTGAATATGATCGCTTCGGAGATCGACGTCTTTCATATTCGTGAAAGTACGTTCAGAAGACAAATACTCTTGACTTTGGAGAGTATCTTGTATTCCAAATGTCGAACCATCTCTCACGCGTTCCTGGTATTATATTATATTTATTATATTTTACCTATTCTCAATATATGTCCTTAATTATAATAATTGTTTATAATATCTTTTGAGCAAATAAACTGATTTGATTTGATGTCCTCGCAAACCTGTTTCCTCAACCATACGCTCTATTATGTCGTGTTGGCGACCCTCATGGCGCATAATGTGGCCACCTAATCTATTGCGGCGACCTTAGTGTCAAAGTGGCAACAACTATATGACTGCCCTGGGTTCGATTCCCGGCGTCGACAGTGTAATTCTCACACTTCCTTTGGTCTGGTGTAGAATTTGCGTGACAATAAACTGGTGATAGATTATCTACCTAAAGAAAATCAATCTTCACGTCGACTTTACCGTTATCTGATGTCGTTACCCCGATGAGGTAACCATTGGAGTGAAACCAGTCGGTAGTGTTAAAAAACTAAATCAGTTTGTTATATGTTCGCCATACTTTGTGTTGTAGATGTTTTATTTTTTATAAACTTTGTAAATACAACACTATTAAAATGACATATCAGACATGTTTCATACAACCAGTCCTTCTTCAAAATATTTATAACATCTGTCAAAATTAATCATATTTGTAAACAATTTTATAATATTTTAAATATGTATCTTTATAATATGTATCACTGAAGAAGGACTGGTTGTCCGAAAAATGTCTGATATGTAATTTTAATAGTGTTGTATAAATTCGTGCAAAGTATATAAAAAAGAAAGACAAATAAATCAATTTGTATTAAAACAAAATGTTTTAGTGTTTCATATGAAGGTGTGGAATTAAATTTATGTTTTTGATTTGCTTATACTCTCAAACAGGTTGTAGTTGATAAATCAAATAAGATGAAGCTGTAATGAATATCAAGTATTTTTATTTATTTAAAACTGGAATGATATTGTTAATTTGGAAGGAGAATTTTAACAATGTTTTAATCACTTTTTTATTGAATATTTTTATATAAATGAAAATATTCTATACGACGTCTTTCGGGGGTGAACTCTTCCACCCTTCACAAAAATATAAAACTGAGTTATAATTATACCCTAGGACGGAGGAGGTTATCTCCGAAATGCGTAAAATATATTTTTATTTAATGAAAATAGTGGATAACATAGTGATAAAAATGTTTCTTTAAGTTTTATTTATATTGAAGGCCGTGCCACACTGTTTGAAACAAGCTTTCCACAATGGTGACCTTGGTGGAGAGCTGTGGAACCCACAGTTGGTGTAGCGTCCACATACTGTTGTCAGCAAGCTCTCCACAGGGGTCACCTTTGTGGAGCTCACGGTTGGTGTAGCATCCACAGTAGAGACCATTTTCGTTCAATACGTCCGCACTCTACCGATCGCGATGCCCTATGCAACTGAACTTGACTGGTGGAATGTGGAGCCCCCACATGTGGAATGCGTGTTTACAACGGCGCGATCCACACGTTACTATGCGCGTCCGTCCAAACGAATTTTGGTTTAAAACAAGTGTCTACACAGTTTTCAACCGCTGGTGGAGACCGATGGAGAGAGCTTGTTTAAAACAGTGTGGCACGGCTTTGAATATATATTGTTGTTCATTCACCCCGTTTAGCTTCCCCGCCGACCTTGGCTATAGCGCCCCCACCGGATTTCGCTGACATCACGATCCCCGGCAGTCGTCTACGCGGATGGGATACTTACATCTCCCTAGATGTGTGTGTGTGCGTGCTCAGGGTCCATGTACATACCCGCGTAATTGAAGAGACGATCTATCGAATTTGGCGAGGCGAAAGTTATCAACAAAATGAGATTTATTTACGAGAACAGTAAACGAATATGTACGTTATTGTAATATATTTCATTTATTAGTGAACTGTGATTCTAAACTTTCGTATGAAGCACTTAATTTGTGGTGTGACATTATTGAATAAAATAATAATACACTTTTTACAAAACCACTTTATTTGGTAACACCAACCGGTTTCGCTCCCGCCGTAGCTTCGTCAGGGTTAGTTTTTTTTAATGGAAAGACATGTTTCGCCCTTCTAAGGCATTATCATTTGATGCGTAGATGATTTAAGGGCGCAACACGTCATTCCATAAAAAAACTTAATAAAACTTCTAGAAGACAGATGTTTTCATTTATATTAATTATTTAATACGGAGTTTTACATCATTGTTCAAGAAGAAATAAACAACAGAATTTAATATGTATTATTATAATTTTTTTATTTTTTTTTTACTTATTTGACTCTTGAAAAAATCGTTATTTTGGAATTCCGTCCACTCAAAGTCATTACTGCAAATAGAAATATATCGACCGAAGCAAAGATGGCAGTGCACAATGGAGTTCTAGTCCCGACCCTTATGTATGGAAGTGAAGCTTGGAGTTGGCAGAAGATAGATGAAAATAGGATAAATGCTGTAGAAATGAGGTCACTAAGAAGAATGTGCGGGAAAAACAATGTAGGATAGAATATCTAATGATGAAGTTAGAAAGGGATGTAAGGCGGATAAATGATAAAATTAAGAAAGGGTCATTAAGATGGTTTGGACATATGTAACGAGTGGATGAGGGAAGAATGGTTAAAAATATATATACAAGTATTGTGAATGGGAAAAGAAGTCAAGGAAGGCCAAGGAAGACATGGCATGACCAAATTAATCAATTATCTACTGAAAGGCGGCCATGTTCGAAGTAGGAACAATCGACTAGCGTACATGTCACGATGTGTGAATTTAGAAGAGGTGCGAGAATTATGTCAGGATAGAACAATTTAGCGGATCCATCCTCTCTGCCTACCCCTCCGGGAAACGGTGTGATTATTTGTTAGTTAGTAAATGCATTAAGTGTATCAAAAAATAAATTTTTGTTTTCATTATGTATCTTATATAACTAACAAGGTTAAAGTATTCGATATCTTTACCTGTATATTAAAAACTTTTGTGTATAATGTTTGGAATCTGATGTTTACTGTAACGTATTCAGCATTACCGTAATTGGGTTACCTTCCGCGATGAAATAGAAAAAAACAAATGACGAGGCTATATTTGAACGTATTATGAATTTTGGACTTTTATTTTATTCAAGTGGAAGCTTGATGAATCGGCTGATTCGGACTCGTCTTGCTTGCGGAGTCAGCCTTCTGCCCTCCCGCCGCCCGCTGCCGTGGAACACTCGCAGCATCAGCGGTTTCGTCCTCTTGCCATCGATTCCATTCCGATCGGAGCGTTCCATCGCCCCTAACTCGCCGTTATCGGAGTTTTATTGCTATTGTGATTCCATTTGCCCACCGTTCTACTGCAACGTGCGCGGAAAATAGGTCGGGCTTTTTATTTTTTTTACTCGCTCGATATCTAATGTAGAAGACCAAATTGTAAGTGTCCAAATCGTTTAATGAGGCCTGTTAGAAGATTCTTATTTTAAAATTACTAACCGTCACGCCGTCTCCCATAAAGGATGGGCAGAAAGAGTGGACTGTCACACTTTAACCGATGCGGCACTCCACCCTTCTCTTTTGTGCATAATGTTGGTAAAACAAAATATGGCAGTGCATAATGTTGGTAAAACAAAAGATGGCAGTGCATAATGGTGTTCTAGCGCTGATCCTTATGTATGGAAGTGAACCATGGAACTGGCAAAAGAAGGATGAAAGTTGAAAAAATGCAGTAGAAATGAGATCTCTAAGTCGAATGTGTGTTAAATCTGTAAATGATAGAGTGTCAAATGCAATTTTAAGAAGTGAATGCGGTGCGAATGAAAGTGTTAAGATCAATATAATGAAAGGGTCGTTAAGATGGTTTTCTACACATGGAAAGAATGAGTGAAGACAGAATGGTGAAAAAGGTATATGTACACAACGTGAATAAAGGATGGCCGAGGAAAACGTGGCACGATCAAATCAATAAAATATTAAATGTCGGTCAAGTGAGGAGTCGGATAAATCGACGTGCGTAACAATATGTATGAATGTAGAGGTATCGAGAGAGTATGTCAGGATAGAACAGTGTGACGGTCCATTATTTTCTGTACTTTAAATATAATGTACCGATTAGATTAGTTAGGTTCATTTTATATATAATATATCTAATTAAAATTTTGTTTTTTAATAACTACTTCCGCTTTTGTATTTATAACGATAGCGACCGGTTGCGCCACGCTGGCTGGCATCAACAGACTGATATGAGTGTAAAGTGAAAGAAGTTGTTAAAAAATATCGTTTATTTGAATTATTACTTTATTTAAAATCTTATCCCTGTTGTATTTATTGATCAATAAAATCAGACCTCTTATTCATTGACATCGATTATAAAACACGTTTCTTCAGAAGCTTCGGAATTTATTGCTACTTGAGCAATGATGTACAACTTCATATTAAATAATCAATACGAATGAAAACTTGTAGGAAACAGACCCTTTTCATTTGTATTAATTATTGGCTTTGGAATTATTTATGTCTATGTATGTATTTAATAGTTATATTGTATTATCTGTTATTAATTTGTTATTTTCTTTTATTTTCAGGTAAGCATCACTTCCATATGTCCCACTTTGTCTTGATCGAAGGTTTGAAGAAATATTTAATATTTTTCTTAGCAACTTACTAAACACGATTCGTATGTACAATAATAAAGGGCAATCATTGTTATCGTTAAAAAAATAATGTTGTTAATTGAAATTTTGTTGTAGAAGTTTATTGTAAAATATGAAGAAAAAAAAAAAAAAAAAATTTCGTAAAATATAACACCGATGTTTATGTCGTCTACTAGAAGACACAAAATATCGGTTGATTTCAACTAAGTATAAATTTAAAATTATGTTTTAAATTATTTTCATTGTAATCGTTATATTCATATTTTACAATAAAAATCATTTCCATCGTCTGACTGCTGGTCACTAGTTCAAAGTAGTGATTTGACGACTTGTCCACTTTCAAAACTTTCCACCGTTACCGTCCTTCGCTTTCGCGTAATTTATTTTACCGTTCCTCATACACATTCATCGTTAAGTGAATTTAGACGACACCACGTACATATTATATATTGCACTCACTATAAACATACGAGTAAACTGCCCTTTTGGATGACTTGTTATTGAAGAAATTGCATTTATCGGGTGGCATTTGTTCGTATGGAACGAATTGAAGGCAGGTTATTACAAAGGTGCTAAGTGGTTTTATCATAAAATAAAGAGAAAGAGAAAACAATGTTTATTGTTGCATATGTCATGTATGACGGGTGGCATCTTTAGTGTGATGTTTGAACTATACCATACTACAATAAATTATTCATTCACTTTGCATAATAATAATAATAAATTGGATAATATATAAAGCGCCATTTTTATGAATTGCTCATCTCAAGGGCGCTGTAGAAGATGCTCCGTTTTATCAACTAGATAATAATAATAATAGTAATGCATAGCTAATAGGCCTTTCTGTTTAATGCAAATTGGGGTCAAAACTCATTTTTGATATTTTTTTATTGATACTTTGCACCTTTGTTATGCCCAGCTCTCAATAAATACTCAATTGTCTAAGATCGAGGAAAACGTGGCACGATCAAATAAATTAAATATTGAATATCGGCCAAGTGTGGAGTCGGAGAAATCGACGTACGTGCACGATACGATGTATAAATGTTGTGAAAGCAAGAGAAGTATGTCAGGAAAGGAAAGCGTAGCAGTTCATTCTTTCTGCCTACCCCTTCGGGAGACGGCGTGATCGTTATTTATTATAGTTAGTTAATGCTTTCAAATGACAAATACTTTCTCGCCACTGTGGTTTCCTGGGAAGTGTTGCTGGGAGAGTTTCCCGTTGTCTTTTCCAGATTATATGATTCTCACAAATCCGAAGTGCACACAAGACACGTAGTTAATCTTATGCCTTACCGTGATATAAAATGGCTTGATGGTTAAGTTAGTTTATCGCCATTTGCTTTCTTCCATACTAAGATGGATTAATTTCCTTTTTTCATCTCTTGCACACTCTTGGAGTTTATGGAGTCAAGGAACACCGATATTATAATAAGTAACGCGTTCAGAATTTCAATGTGAAACGTACCGCCTATTTATGCGGAGGGGTTGGAAAGCCTTTTCGCTCCACTTTACCCTATCTACAGATATCGACTCCTTCCCTAAAAAGGATCATTTTGCCACTCTGATATTAACCATCGTAATTTCCGACAGTAGATAGTCGTATATTAAAAAAAATCGTTATTTACGTAAGAACTCGTGTTTTTTTTTTAAATTTGTGATTATTTTAAGTTTCTCTAGCTAGTACACAAAGAGATTCTCACTATTCTATTTTCCGGATTCATCTGGCGATTCTTCTATAATTCTATCGTAATAGATGTATTGCAATATTATATATTTAATGGATACCTTCTACATGTACTAGATAGAATTTTTTTTATTGTACTCGTACATATTTTTTTTCTATTTTGTTTGCTTACATAATCAGCCTGCTTTTCATGGTGTTGTTATTAAGAGCATTCAATATAACTATAAATCCTGCAAAATAAGCCCGTCCGTTTATCGCTTGGTGCGCCTTCATGGACCAGGATCACACAACTGCACCTAGAATCGGGAATCCCGATGACAGATAAATTCATTCTGAAACTTGCCGAACGTTTTTACAAAGGACTCTCTTTCACATCCTAACCCCACGATAAAATACCTCTCAAATTACGACCCAAACACCTCCAGCCGCCACAAGCGCCCAAAATCGATCCTCCTTCAGAGGAACACTCCGGGCCACACAAATCATGCCCCCGCATACACTAACAACCCACCAAATCACCTTCCAACAATGTTCTCATCAGACGTAAGAAGAATAGGCACATGAGCTGAACCTCTGTAAGCCAGAAGATCCAATTCCAAGTTATTGATCATTTACCAAGTACATGGTTTTTATACCTCCCAACTGGGATAACCCGTTCTCGGGAGATAAATAATAACGGTTCTAATAAAAACTGTTTTATTATAATTGTTATGGAAGATATATGTTTCGCCGTGATAGGGCATTATCAAAAATTTGATTGTGTCCTTTCGCAGCCTTAATCTCTTCACTCTCGGATATAAGCCTCTTCCAAAAGTTTACCGCTATTGTTTACCCGCTATTTATACTATATCGTCGGCCATCTTCTGTGGCCTTTGACACCTCTTGATAACATCCTAGCAAGACCAAACATGCCACTCCAATACAATCAAAGAGATTACTAGAAAACGAACGATTTTATCAATATTATTTACTATATTTAGTGCTATACCCGAGGAGTCGGAGAAATCGACGTGCGTGCATGACACGATGATGAACGTAGAGGCGTGATGGTTAGGTAGTTAGTTTGCTTAATGTAGTGTTTTATTTCACTATTAAACGAGCAATAAATATAAATAACAAGAGATAATCATTTTGATTATCTTAATTATTCTGGCTTCTTTAACATCGGACTGGCATTGAATTTCAGGTATCAGGTGTATTGTAAACATTAAATTATTTAATGAATATGAATGAAAACGTCTGTCGGAATGTTTACATTTGATAATGCCTAGGACAGGCGAAACATGTCATTCGCATAAAATATAATAAAACTTCTAGGAAACAGACGTCTTCATGCGTATTAATTTTTAAAATAGAGTATAACAACAATTTATCCTGCGTTTATCCTGCTTTCATCCTTCTTTTGCCAGCTCCAAGCTTCACTTCCATATATGAGGGTTGACACTAGAACTCCATTGTGTACTGCCATCTTTGCTTCTGTGGATATATTTCTATTTGCAGTAATGATGACTCGAAAACATAACGAATAAATTAAATTTTACAACCATTTACAAATATTCCCAAAATGTTTATTATTATTAAAATTTTAAATAACGCTTTAATTCTTATCGCATAACATAATATTAATTAAATCGTGTCTTAAATACTTTTTGTTCCCCTTCAGAACTTTCTCCGTGATAATCGTCGAGTCTTATTTCTTGTGTATATGGAACGCTGTTATGAAATATCTACCTCGTGTGGCACAGACTGTTCATAAAGTATATTCGTCTTGATTATTTACGCTCGGCCCGAAGTTATGCGATAAAAAGTTGGCACGCTATTCCAATTTTCGAACCGCGCTGTTCCGATAGCCGACTATGTGAAACCATTTGTCAGTTGTTATAATTTTTTAATATTATTTATAATAATAAAAAAATACGACCCTGGCACTGAAAACAGCGTTTCATGTGTGAAAACAATGCTTTTATATTGGTTTTTAATTATCTTTATTAATGTTCTATTTGTTTTTTATTTTAATTGGATATTTTCAAACACAAATTTGTAATTTTTTGTAGCGCATTTACGCTACGTAAAAGCTGATTCAAAGCGATGTGATGTGTGCGAATTTTATAGTTTTGTTTTATCATAGATACGACCAAGTACACGATACAAAAAAATATTTGCGGTAAAAGCATTGTATATATTATGAGTCACAGAGTCCTCATATAGGGAAGAATAGCATGGAAATGGCAAAGAAAGGATGAAAGTAGAATGAATGCAGTAGAAATGAGATCTCTGAATCCACGAGCGTGTGGAAAAACTGTGTATGATTGTGTCGAATGATAGTATAAAAAGTGAATGCAGTGCTAATGAAAGTGTTATGAACAAAATAATGAAAGGATCATTAAGATAGTTGGGACATACGGGTAATGAATGAAGATAGAGTATATGTAACGATGTAAATAGAACTTAAAAAAGAGGAAGACCGAGGAATCCATGGCACGATCAAATAAATGAAATATTGAATGTCTACCGCGTTAGGAGTTAGTGAAAGCGACTAGCGTGTGTGATACGATGTATGAATGTTTAGGAATCGAGAGAAGTATATAATAAAGTCAAAGCCGCGTCAAGAGCAATCTCAGCCCTCTACCCAATGTTAGCTAGAAACAGTTAACTTAGCACCGACAATAAACTCCTGAATTACAAAACGGTCATAAGGCCGATCTTCACTTACGCAGCCCCAATCTGGGGCTATGCAGCTTCGAGTCACATACGAAAACTACAAATCCTGCAAAATAAGGCTATCCGTTTATCGCTTGGTGCACCTTCATGGACCAGGATCACACAACTGCACCTAGAATCGGGAATCCCGATGATAGATGAATTCATTCTGAAACTTGCCGAACGTTTTTACAAAGGACTCTCTTCACACCCTAACCCCACAATAAAATACCTTAAATTACGACCCAAACACCTCCAGCCGCCACAAGCGCCCAAAATCGAACCTCGTTCAAAGGAACACTTCGGGCAACACAAATCATGCCCCCGCATAAACCAACAACCCACCAAATCACCTTCCAACAATGTTCCCATCAGACGTAAGAGGAATAGCCACAAGAGCTGAATCTCTGTAAGCCAGAAGATCCAAGTCCAAGTACAATCAAATTCATGGTTCGTTTAATTTCTGATAATTGGTAGTCAAGCATACTTATTAAGAAATCGGTTGGGTATGACCAAGGGTAACAACCATTTTTTTTTAGGTAAAACGTAACTTTTTCTGTACCCTCTCAATTAAAAGACAATATTTTGTGTCATGCGGCGGCGTCCACATCTGTGTAGTATGTACTGTGTGAACAGTTTGTTCCAAATTGTTATGAACACAATTATTATAATAGCCTCCTGTTATTTTAAAGCATACAATACGGCAACAAATGGACGAGCATTAAATACATACATGACGCGAAACGGACACGTAATACGTGTGACAATGGCGACGAATGTTTTTGACTTTTAATTGATATCTCGCGTGTTATTAAACAAAGCAAATTATTATTTATACGCTTTAAATATTTACGTAACCGGGTTTTTCCAATGATAAGAATTGCAAGTACCAGAAGAAGCTATATTCTTGATACTTGTATTTTGTATATTGTCGAGATCATCTATATTTTGATTAATACGAATATAAAGATCTCTTTTCTAGAAGTTTTATTATATTGTAAATAAAACACATGTTTTTCACCACTTGAGTATTATATTTTACACGACTAGTTTCGGAAGCTACAGATGCTTCCATCTACAGATTTAAATATAAACTCATTTTAACATTTCAACAGTTTATATTTAAACCTGTAGATGGAAGCATCTGTAGCTTCCGAAACTAGTCGTGTAAAATATAATACTCAAGTGGTGAAAAACAAGTGTTTTATTTACAATTTAATCATGTCCTACCACAAAGTGAATGCCGAAACAATAAATAACATAAGTTTTATTACATTTTATGTGAATGACATGTTTCGCCTGTCTAAGGCACTATCAAATGTGCCCTTAGACAGGCGAAACATGTCACATAGAATTAATTAAGTTTACATAAAATATAATAAAACTCTAGAAAACAGACATTTTAATTTGTATTAATGATCCAAATGTATTTACTGTTAAATTTACAGCACTTATAATATCACATTTTTTTTTTGAGAATTTTGCGACAGCTGTTTCGCCAACCGATGTTGGCATCATCATATGTTACCAACAAATGGATCTTTAGGTATTAATGTCGGGTGACGTATTTAGACTGTAGTCAATGTTACACTTTTATTCAAGTCCTGTTTTTTCTAGCTTCATATACTGATGTTGATTGAATAAAATTGAAATTTTCTAGAAAATTCTAACTATTACGCCGTCTCCCTAAATGGAGGAAGAAATAATTGACCGTCGCGCTGTTCTTTTCTGATATACCTGATTGCCGAATAATCAATTATGCAGAATACAAAGCGTATTCAATGTTGCTGCCCGATTGATTATGGGGCAACAAAAATACTGTCATATCACGTCGCTCCTGAGGGAACTTCACTGGCTTAAAATCCGAGAGCGAGTAAAATACAAATTGTGTTTGACAATGTTTAAGATACCAGAGAGCGCCAGCGTATATTTCGGACCTCTACATGACACTCATGCCAACGGAACGTCAACGTTCACTGCAATCAGTTAAAACAAGTGCAAACAACATACCAATTCCAGTCAGAGCCAATAAAGTAAGTGTCACTTTGCTTTGTTTTCAGCGTTGTGGGTCCGTTGGCGTGGAATAGCCTCCATGTTAATATTAAGTATAAGGATAGTGTCGTTAAATTTAAGAAACTTCTAAAGACAATAATTTCCTAGTGCGCCCTTGGAGTTATTGATTTTACAAAAATGCGCACTTAAAATATAAGTTATCAAAAAAAAAAAAAAATACTTTCTCAATATTCATACATAGTGTCATGCACGCCCGTCGATTTCTCCGACTTCTCACGTGGCCGACACTTAAAATTTAAATAAAAAGTCTTGTCCTATAAAGGGTTAAAGTAAAAATTGAATACATCAGGATTTGCGTTTTTGTGTTCGAATGTCTCCGTCGTGACTGTACCGATACGCATCCGACACACGAGACACTTTAAGAAATTGAATTGTTTTACGTAACCGGAATGTGCGACGTAATAAATCTAACTTTTTTTACCCTACCGTGTGAGCCGTGACACGATCTAAATAAAGCATCGAAACACGCCGAATTGAAATGAATTCGCACGTTTCTACATTTTAGCTTAGCACGCGTATTTTGGTAACCGTTACATTTTAAACCCGTTGACTCCAACCATCGATTTTGCATTTAAACCCTTATGCCTTCTGATCAAAACGAATATCGTCATCAGAATGACATGTTACGCCTTGCTTCTTCTTCTTCTTCTTCAAGTGCCCTGTCGGGTCCCCCTAACGTTGGCGATCATCTCGGCGAACCTGTCCCTGTCCTGTGCCGCTCGGAACAGCTCCTCCACACTTCGGATGCCGGTCCACTCCCTCACGTTTCACAGCCAGGACATTTGTCTCCTACGCCTTGCTTAGGCATTATCAAATTATCTTCATAAGGCCAAATATATCATTCTCATAAAAAATAATACGGATATCGTCATTAGAATGACATGTTCCGCCTTGCTAAGGCATCGTCAAATGTCTTCAAAAGGCCAAACATATCATTCTCATAAAATATAATACGAATATCATTAGAATGACATGTTCCGCTTTGCTTAGGCATTATCAAATGTCGTCAAAAGGCCAAACATATCATTCTCATAAAATATAATACGAATACCGTCATTAGAATGACATGTTTCACCTTGCCTAAGCATCATTAAGAGTCTTCAATAGGACACACTTGTCGTTTCCATCAAATGTAATAGATCTTCTAGAGAACAGATGTTTTCAGTCGTATTATCTGTTTCATAATACCGAGGAAAATGTATTGCATCATTGTTCAAGAAACAATACGAAATATCGTCATAATTAAATTACGAATGAACTCTTCTCTTGCAATATATTTTATGGGAATAACTTGTTCCGCTTCACTGAACCATTATAAAATAATTAATACGAATGAAAACGTCAGTTTTCTAGTACATTTATTATATTTTATGGGAATGAATTTCGCCCTTTTAAGGCATTATCAAATGTCTTGATAAGTCTATAAAATGTCTTGATAAGTAATCCTTTAGACGTGTGTGTGGTAAAACTATGTACGGCAGAGTTACAAATGCCGATAGCAGAAAGGAATGTAGAGCAGAATAAAGTTTTAATAACATTCTAAAAGGATCACTTCGTTGTTTTCGATTTATGGAACACATATATGAAGAAACTTCTTCTTCTTCTTCTTCCTCAGCCTATCCCCGTCCACTCCTGGAAAAAGGCCTCCTCCATTTGCTTCCATGTCATTCTGTCCTGTGCAGACTGCATCCAGGTTATTTCGAAGTGTCTGTTTAGATCATCCTTCCACCGAGTTGCCCTGCACTTCTCTTCGCCGTCCACGGTCTCCAAGTCTGCAGTCTTCTTGTCCACTTTTCATCTGAGCTTCTGGCTACGTGACCTGCCCATTGCCATTTTAGAGTCGTCACCCGGTGGATGATGTCAGTGACCTTTGTTTTTTCTCTCACCGTATCGTTTCTGACTCTGTCTCTTGGGCTTATTCCTAACATGGCTCTTTCCATGGCTCTTTGGGTCACTCGTAGTTTCTCGGCACTTTTTTTGGACAATGTAACAGTTTCAAGACCATAAGTACCAACTGGCAGAACGCAGGCTTCATAGACTTTTCGTTTCAGGTTGATCGAAAAACCTGAAATGAAGAAACTAATGGTTAAAAAAAGTATACTTTAAAGTTATGACTAGATTTAAAAAGTCGAGGGAGACCGAGGAAAATACTGGACTTGGATCTTCTGGCTTACAGAGGTTCAGCTCTTGTGACTATCCGTTTTACGTCTGTATGAAATATAGTTGGAAATGTGATTTGGTAGTTGTTTTATGCAGGGGCTAGATCTGTGGCCTGGAGTGCTCCTCCGAAGAGGGCGAGGGAGGATTTAGGGTTAATTCTAAAGTCCTACATTATTCCATCCCTAATGTATGGAAGCGAAGCATGGAACTGGCAGAAGAAGGATGAAAGCAGAATAAATGCGGTATAGATGAGGTCCCTAAGACGTACTCGTATGTGTGGGATCGCTGCGATGGTTCGGACATATGGAACGCATGGATGGAGAAAGAATGGTTAAGAAAGTATTTATGTTAATGATGTAAATGGAGTACGGAGTCGAGGCTGACCGAGGAAAACATGGCATGATCAAATTAATCAAATTTTAATGGTTGGTCATGTTATAAGTCGGAGGAATCGACGTTCGTTTATGACTCGTTGTATGAATGTGGAGGAAGCTAGAGAGGTTTGCCAGGATAGAGTAGTGTTGCGGTCCATTCTCTCTGCCTGCGAGGAAACGGCGTGATGGTTTGTTTGTTTGTTTTTCCTACATTATTCTTGGTCAGGGAATGGAAGATCAGTTAGGGTTTGCATTGTAGAGTATGATGGGATCAGTCTTTTTTTCCTGGCATGACCTAATTCATCAAGTTTAAAGGTCGCTCGTGTTAGAAGTCGCAAGAATCGACGCGCGTGTATTACTCGCTGGAAAAGATATTTGCTTATGCGTTTATATTATTTTTTTGAACTCATTTTGTTGAACTCATTTTTTACCCGTTTTACTACAATCCATTATCTCTAAGTACCCTGCCCTTCTCTAATGTCTTTTGTAACTTCGGAATAAAGTTGTTTTTGAAATAAGAATGATAAAAAAGTGAGTTACTCCGGCAAAAGTGTTTAAGGATCGCGGTCACGTTCGGCATCCGTCCGGCCGGTTATTATATGACCAGAAGCGGACACATAAAATAAGCCGATGTCACATCAAAACAACAAAATACGTATAATAATCGATTACGATGATACGTCCAAAATATTTTAATGGATTATATAAATTCTGGTTTAAGCCAATTTACAATATAATAACACCACACAAACTAACGAGAATATGGGACCGCCATGCTCTGTTGAATTGTATTTTACTTTGTCATAACGTTGTCATGTTTTCCTTTAATTTCGTTTATAACTAACTATCACGCCGTCTCTTCGAAGAGGTAGGCAGAAATAATGGATCTCCGCACTGTTATTTCCAGACATACTTCTCTCAATTCCTTAACATTCATAAATCGTGTCATACACGCACGTCGATTCTTAACGTAAACATTACGTATTTAATTCTGCATTAATAAAAATTTCTCGTGTGTATTTATTGTTTCTTGAACAGTGATGTAAAATAATTAATACGAATGAAAACGTCAGTTTTCTAGATGTTTTATTATATTTTATGGGAATGACATGTTTCGCTCTTCTAAGGCATTATCAAATGTGATGTAACATTTGATAATGCCTTAGAAGGGCGACACATGTTATTCCCATAAAATATAATAAAACTTCTAGAAAACCGGCGTTTTTATTCGTATTGATTATTTAATATGGAGTTTTACATCATTGTTTAAGAAACAATAAATATTTATGTAAAACAAACTCCATATGAAATAATTAATACCAATGAAGAATAATTAATACGAATGAAAACGTCTGTTTTCTAGAAGTTTTATTGTATTTTATGCGTACGACTTGTCTCACTTGTCTACCGCATTATCAAATGTCTAAAAAATATTTGTAATGCATTAGACAGGCGATACATGCTAATCACATAAAATATAGGTAATATACTTAGGGAATTGAAAAGCGTTGCTTAATCCACTATTTATTAAAAAACACGACATGTTTCGGAGGATATCTCCATCTTCAGCTGCAAAAATATAAGTAGTAAGTATATTACTATGGAATTCCACATTCGTTTCAGACGTATTAAATATTTGCTCGTGTGGTTTTGGCGTTGATACTGCCCACACTCGGTTGGACGCTACGGAAACCGGTCGGAAAACGAGAATATAACTAGGATTTAGATTGAATTAAATTGTTAGTAATTATGAAACATCAAATTGATTGATTTTAACAGGCCGTTTGTATAAATATTTAGTTGAACCGGAAACTTTTGAACCTTTGGCGCCGAGTGTTGCATTAATTAAGAACGAATAAAAATCCACCGCTGGCAATACATGATTGCACAAGTCGCGTATTCCGTACGTGCCGAGGAAAACGAGATTCGTATCTTCCTAACGAAATCGGTTGACAGCAATAATAGCACTTTCTAAAGCCAGCAGCGCCGTCCGCGGTTACTCACTATTACACCTGTATCAATACAAGAGTATTTTCATTCCGCACGCCCGTTCGCCCGTTCGCCGGGTGAATCTTTTTACTTTTACTACACACTCGCACACACTCTCGCGATCGCACACACACTCGTACCTGTGTAACTCGGGTAAGCACAAGGGGTTCCGAAATAATGTGTACCATTCAAATATATATATTTTCTGAGTAAATCATTTTATGTTATGTCTAAAACTGTGTCCCGTTGTTTCTCGGAGCCTATTCCTGGAATATTAGGTCCTTACATATGAAATTGGCGTTTTGCCGTACTGGCAACTTTGATCTCAAATATCTTCTCTTTGGTTAGGAATTCCAAATTCAAATTTATACAGCTATTTACTCAAGTATTTGTGTTTCGAAAATTATAATTCATTTGTTTTTTCCTCAATTGTTTTTTTTCTTTGCGTCACTCAGTTTACAAAATGGAAAACTTGAAATATCGCGTTATTTACGAGTACGAGTTCCACCGTGGCACCAGTGCTGCAGAAACGGCTCGAAGGATTAATGATGTGTATGGCGACGGTGCCGCAAAAGAAAACACAGTGCGTTTTTGGTTCCAACGTTTTCGTTCTGGAAATTTCGACCTGCAGAACAAGCCCCGTGGACGGCCGGAGACCAAAGTTGATAATGAAGAATTGAAGGCTATTGTGGAAGCGGATCCATCGCAAACCACGTCCGAGTTAGCTGCAGGCTGCGGTGTTAGTGATAAAACTGTTTTAATCCACTTGAAGCAAATTGGGAAGGTGAAAAAGCTTGAAAGGTGGGTACCTCACGAATTGAGTGAAGCAAATCAACAAACGCGCGTTGACTGCTGCGTTGCATTACTCAACCGGCACAATAATGAAGGGATTTTGAATCGAATCATTACCTGTGATGAAAAGTGAATCCTGTATGATAATCGGTGATGAAAAGTGAATCGCTCATCGCAATGGCTGAACCCTGCCGAACCAGCCAAACCATGCCCCAAGCGAAAATTGACTCCAAAAAAGTTACTTGTGAGCGTTTGGTGGACTAGTGCTGGTGTCGTTCACTACAGCTTTCTTAAATCTGGCCAGACGATTACGGCAGATGTCTATTGTCAGCAACTGCAAACCATGATGGAAAAGCTAGCTGCTAAACAACCGAGGCTGGTTAATCGCTCTAGGCCACTGCTGCTTCATGATAACGCTAGACCACACACTGCACAACAGACGGCTACCAAATTAGAAGAGCTTCAATTGGAATGTCTAAGACATCCACCGTACTCTCCGGACCTTGCCCCAACAGATTACTATTTTTTTCGAAATTTGGATAACTTCTTGCAAGGGAAAAAATTCAACTCCGATGGGGCAGTCCAAACCGACTTCAAAGATTTTATTGATTCCCGTCCGAATGGTTTTTTTAGTAAAGGGATCGATGAACTACCTATGAGATGGCAAAAGTGCATAGATAGCAATGGTACATACTTTGATTAAATAAATATATTATATTAAAAAAAAATCAACTTTATGTTCCTCCCATACAAAACGCCAACTTCATATGTAAGGACCTAATATATGATACATGTTCTATTGTCTTATATTTTGGATGGTCTTGCTGGAGGTCGATTGCTCGTTAACCCTTAAATGCATGATTTTTCCAAATTCAAAAGTAAAAATATGTTTATAATACAATTTTGTTGAAAATGACGGGAAAAATAATAAAATAAATATTTAAGTTTATTTGTGGATTTTATTCATAAAAAATGGCTTGTGGCAGATATGATTTATTACAAAAAATATATATCAGATATGCAATTATTACAAAAAATATAAATCAAAAATTAATAAACAATGGTAGGCTCACCTTTATGGAGTATATAAATCATAAATTATTTCATTTTATATCCCGTAGCACCAATGAATATAAATGTCGAAACTCTCAGAAATGTGAGACATCTACACCCAACGTTTTTTTATTATTATTAATATGTCAATTTCTTGCTTACAGAGACATCTACTCGAATAATTTAAAAACACGATGGCTCGGCGTTTTGTTACACTTAAGTTGGAGTTCATTTATTGCGTGAATACAGAGTTATAAGCGCTTAAATAATTTTTTGCAGATATGCAACAGAATGCATTTAAGGGTTAAATCGATAATGTTTTCTTCTATATTCGCCATAACTTTTTGTTGAAGATGTTTAATGTTTCTTTTTATATACTTTGTATACAACACTCACATTGATTAAAAAAATAAAATTTCAAACGTTTAATATTAAAATAATAATATAAATATTTATATAATACCACTGGCTGGTTAGTCCGAAACATGTTTAATATTTTATTTTATTTCTTTTAATGAATGTGTCAGTGTTGTATACAAAGCATATAAAAAATTAAACATCAGTTATGTTTTATTTCAGTGTTCGAACTGCACGAGAAAATAATTGGTCTTGGTTAGATTCAACGACGACCTTCGTAGCCGAGTGGCATGTGATATGACTGTCTCACCGAAGGTCCCGGGTTCGAGTCTCGGTGATGGCATTGTGATTGTCACACTGTATTTGGTCTGTTATTATCCGAGAAAATTGTATTTCCTTTCAGCTTCCCTTTAGGAATTTCTACTTGTATATATGTTGGCTAGATAATACTAAATGTTTTGGTATGTAAACATATACACTTCAAATCATATAAGACGCAAACAGTGATCGAATTTAATAATATAATGTTTGCAGATTTATTCCACAAGTTTATCAATGTGATCAGTTTCGTCTGCGAGCTGATATCGTCAACCTGGTTATTAGTATGTTTTTCTTCCAAACCCTTCTAAATTCTTCGATTAAAAATTATAATGTATGTTAACAGCTTTACGAATCTATCCGAATCGACTTGTTTTTTTTGTTTTTGCTATTTCGACGCAATCCATTCAATACATATAATATTTCTACAGCACATGCCTCACAAATAGTGAAATAAACACGTGTATGATTGTAGAATGGAAGTATTTCGATTAGAGTAATTTATTTGGAATCACCCTGCGTATGAATTATGTAATGTCGCGTTCAACAACGTTCCAAATTATTATAAAGCAGGTATAATAAATTATTGAGAAATTATCTTGATTCTGAATTTCTCTTTGCAAATAATACAACACGCACGATTTACAGTATGATTTTTTTGCTAGATGACGTATTTATTGTACTTTTGACTCCACATGAGGTTATGCACCGGAAATGGTCCGATGATGGTATTCGGAATAATAGAAAGCCTTTTGAAAAATAATTTAAAAACACTTTTCTACTTAATTGATATACGAATAAAAACGTCTGTTTTATAGAAGATTTATTATTTCTGTGCATGTGTGTGTATTTTGCTGGTGATTGGATGCAAAAAGGCACAAGATAATACGTGGAGAAGAATGGGGGAGGCTTATGTTCAGTAGTGGACGACAAGGGCTGTTTAAGTAAGTATGTGTGTGACGATTAATTAGTTAATTTTTTTTATAACACAAAATCGGAAATTTCCTTAATTATTATTGAATCCTACCAAATTCACATCGGAACAATCAAATAAAATAGAGCGGTCACTTTTATACTAAATGGAGATCGAGTTACGTATAAAAGTGGAAGGGGTATAATTACGATTGAGGAGAGGAGAGATGTAACGGGATAAAGGTTACTTGTAACCGAAACATGTCTGAGTTCAGTGAAAATAAAAAGTGTTGTAATACAAAGTACAATTATATATATTCAAATATGTATCCACAACACAACGTGAAAGCATATAGCAGAAAATATTTCAATTATTTATTTTTATCTCGCTCACAACCAAAATTAATAATATTTTATTCGGACAAGATAAATCTCTTGTTACTGGTTAGAAATATTTGAGATGAATTAACACTTAGTTACAGTTACCATCACGCCTTTTCTTTCATCGTTCACTGTAGGCAGAGAGGATGTACCGCCGTACTGGTCTGTCCTGAAATAATGCTCGAGCATCTCTGCATTCATACTACGTAACGCGCGAGTTCGGATATGGCCCTTTTAGTGTTTGATTAATTAGGTACTTCCAAAAGTAAACAAAAGCCTAACCAAAAAAGCTAAGATGGCAGTGCATAATGGTGTTCTTGTGCCGACCCTAATGTATGGAAGTGAAGCATGGAACTGGCAAAAGAAGGATGAATGTATAATAAATGCTGTAGAAATTAGATCTCTAAGACGAATGTGTGTAAATCTGTATATGATAGAGTGTCAAATGCAAGTATAAGAAGTGAATGCGATGCGAATGAAAGTGTTATGAACAAAATAATAAAAGGGTCGTTAAGATGGTTTGGACACATGAAAAGAATGAGTGAAGACAGAATTGTGAAGAAGGTATATGTAAATGACGTGAACGGAGCTAGAAATAGAGGAAGACCAAGGAAAACGTGGCACTATCAAATATTGGTCACGTGAGGAGTCAGAAAAATCGACGTGCGTGCGTGACAAGATGTATGAATGAAGAGGAATCGAGAGAAGTATGTTAAGACAGAACGGTGTGGCGTTCCATTTTTTCTGCATACGAGTCCGGGGAGACGGCGTGATGGTTAGTCAGTTAGTTTATTAATTAGGTCATGCCCTCCTTTCCTTGGTCTTTCACGGCTTCTCTTACTACTCACACTGCTTGAACACAATATTTTAATAATTTTTATCTCGAACATTCGTTCCATATGTCGTTGAGATGATAGATTAAAGTAATTGAAGTTGAAACACGTATTCGCCGCCGCGTTTTATTACAGTTTATGACGTACAAGGATTGAAGTATGCAGAACGATACTCCGCGGAGATTCTCACGGTCCTCCCCGGGCCGGCCGCCCCGTCGCGCCCGTGCCGAGTGTCGCCTGTAAACCGGATCGGACGCGAAGAAGACGGCCTTGCGGACACATTAACACAAGAAAGTCGGCGAAATCGTCCCGCAAACCGGCAGCCCTACCATACGCGCCCGGTGTCGCGTCGGTTCAATATAACTTTTTGTATTTATCGTTGACAATACATTTAAATCAGAGCAGGTATTTTTAACCCCCCCTTCCCTGTAATGGGTATCTTCTACACGTTACTTCTAATAACCATCAATAACTCTATACATTTAATAAATACAACGTTAAGATTTTAAGATAATCAAATGATTTTACTGAAATCTCTTGATGGAAGTTCATTTTAAATAATAATTAAATAAAACAATGTTTTTTAACTACTTCCACTTTTGTCTTTATTTAGACAGCGACCGGTTTCGCCAGGCTCTGCCAGGCGCCTTGGCTCGCCAGGCTCTGCCAGGCGCCTTGGCTCGCCAGGCTCTGCCAGGCGCCTTGGCTCGCCAGGCTCTGCCAGGCGCCTTGGCTCGCCAGGCTCGCCAGGCGACCAGTCTGTCGATGCCAGCGAGCCTGGCGAAACCGGTCGCTGTCTAAATAAAGACAAAAGTGGAAGTAGTTAAAAAACATCGTTTTATTTAATTATTAGTTAAGATTTTAGGTATTCCTCCATAATATATTTACGCATTGATTAAAAAAATATATAAATAATAATTAGAATTCATCGGGTACATCGGAGGTATTTTGTGTACATCGGAAACAAAATTCGTAGAGCTGAGTACGCGACACTATATTCGCATCTCACTCTTGCATATGTTCTAGCTCAATGTACTCACTCTCGCCATCCCGCCGCGCCAGCTGTCGCTTTCGGGCTTGCAACCAGAGCGGGTCTATGCCCGTTCCGTGAGCGTTCCAGATGGTTTTTTTTAATGTTTTTAGCAATCAAATCTCAATTATTATAATTTTTGACTTCAATTATAATTATGTAAGGGGATTAGCTATGAATGTTCCTATTTTTCCGATTTAAAATCTCTAATTTTTTAACGCGTACTGACCACCTTACACCGGAACGCACGTTTTTATTTTAGCACCATAAGGGAAAGGTTAAACTGTGCACCGGAAAATACTTTTTTGTACGATAGTTATAGTTGGAGAGAATTCAAAATAAATTCTTGAGAGCCCAGAAGAAACAGGATAAGTTTCTAAGGAAAAAACAGTCTGGCGGTCCATTCTTTCTGCCTACTCCTTTGGAGAGACCATGTGATGATGAGATTTGATATCGCTCCTGTAAGACTGCCTTCATGCTGCTCACTCGTATGTATGTATTAACTGACTAACTAACTGACCATCACGCCGTTTCCTCGGAGGGATAGGCAGAGAGGATAGACCGCCATACCGTTCTGTCCTGACATACCCCTCTAGATTCCTCCACATTCGTACATCGTAATATGCACGCTCGTCGATTTTTCCGACTTCGAATGTGGTCGCTTTCCGTATTTGATTAATTTGGTCATGCCATGCTTTCCTTGGTCTTCCACGGCTTCTCTTTCCACTCACACTGTTTGTATACTACATTTTAACCACGCTTCTCTCGACCAGTCGTTCCATATGTCCAAACCATCTCAGGGATCCTATTTTATTTTTACTTATGATACAATCATCTGCCTTACATTTCTTCCTCATTTCGTCGATCGGTATTCTTTCATATATCGTTTTCCTGCACATTCTTCTCTGTGATCTCATTTCTACGGCATTTATCCTACTTCCGTCCTTTTTTTGCCAGCTCCAAGCTTCACTTTCATACATAAGGGTTAGCATTAGAACTCCTTATGTATTATAAACCTTTTTTAATGTTTCATATGGAGTTTTATACGATCACTCAAGAAACAATAAATATGACATAATTTCCCCTTAACCGTCGCGTTGCCATGTGGTAAATTGAGTTTCCACTGCCAATTTAAAGTTGATTTTCTTAAAACCTATGGACCCTAATATTATAAAAAAAATTGTAATCCTCCATTGAAGTGTTCTCAATATTTCGTAATAAAAAAAAAGCAAAAAATTACTTCCTTCATCCCAAAAAAAAATATTTTCTAAGACTGCCCTCACCTTCATTCGTGTTAAGGTAGAATTTGTTTTGCTAATATTTACAACTTTATCAAAAGTGACAAATACTTACTCGCTGTTTTGAACGTATTATAAATTATATCTTTGGCTTTTTCAATATGTACGTAATAATACCGACTGTAGACGGAAACGCAGGACGCAACTTAATAATATCAGAACTGTGAAAATATTAACACTTTACCAAAAGGGACAAATATTAATACGTACTCGTTGTCGTGAACGTACTATACATTTTGCCTAGGTGCCTTTATCATACGTAAAATCTCGTAAAGTCTAGCCGCGCCGGCCGCCGCGCGGCGCTTGTCTTTACTTGCGTGTCCAGTCATTCGTATGCTATGACGCATTACATATCAGAAATCGCATGGTTCCAGAAAAAAATTAATAATGATATGTTTTTCAAATAATCCATGTATGTTATAGATATCGATCTATTCCTAATGAAATTCCCTACAAGATGACATAAATTAAATTTTGATTCATCTAGTCATATGCTTGATATTTAGATAAAGTTAGCGGTAAACTGAACTTACCACATGGGAGCAAGCGTTTTGTTTTGAACACGGTACGTTAAGGGTTAAATATAACCAGTTCTCTTACGCGATAATATGCGAAAAAATAATACAAATTAGTGTGATGTTTTTTTGTTAATATGTGTCAAGTTGAATTAGCGACAACTACAAAACGTCACGCCGTTTCCTTGCAGGGGTAGGCAGAGAGAATTAACCGTCACACTACCTATCATGACACCTCTCTAGCATCTTCCGCATTCATACAACGAGTGTATACACGCACGTCAATTCTTCCGACTGAGCATGACTAGCATGACCAACCTTAAAAATTTGATTAATTTGGTCATGTCACGTTTTCCTCGGTCTACCTAGACTCCGTATTCCATTTACATCATTAACGTATACTTTTTTAAACCATTCTTTCTCCATTAAAAATATAATTAATTCGAATGATAATTAATTTTTAATTATATTATATGGAAATGGCATGCTTTGGTAAGGCATTTAATAATTTTCTTAGCAAGGTATATATTATAATTAAATATCAAATTTAATTCAAATTAATTGTTCAAGAAATATTAAAAATGTGTTTTGTGCGGAAGCAGTGTTAATGCCTTTTTAAAACCACTCGTGAAGTAGTGAGGCGGAATATGATATTTAAATGGTAACAGGAACGTGAAAAAGTCTGTTGAAATTGATTTATTATCCGGGGCAGTCATTATTGTTGATCGTCGGCACAATGGCGGATCAAGCAATAAAATATATAAGAAATTTGCCGGAGGAATCCGAAGTCGTGTACGCGAAACAGAGCGGAACTAATGCGCCTAGGAACAGGTTGCGAGTCGTAAGAGATTTAATTGTGCCCAGAGTAATATCTGCCCGCCCTGGCCTTTGTTACTCGATTAGAACTGCATTTTATATCGAATCGGATGTTATACGATGATTTTGTCGATGTATAAACACTTCAACAGTTTAAATTATTTATAACACGCTCTCCACATTTTTTTTCCCATCCCGCGTTTGTCTCCTCTGCCTCTCCTGTTCTTCCCGCTGTATATTCCTGTGGTGTATCATTCTTTTTGTCTTTTATAAATGAAAGTGAATGAAATGAAAATATGAGATGTGAATTCGGTGCGAATGATGGTGTCATGAACAAAATAATGAAAGGATCATTAAGATGGTTTGGACATATGGAAAGAAAGAATGGTATTTTTTTTTATGTTAATGATGTAAATGGAACCAGAAATAGAGGAAGATCGAGGAAAACGTGGCACGATCAAATAAATCAAATATTGAATGTCGGCCATGTGAGGAGTCAGAGAAATCGACGCGCGTGCATGACACGATGTATGAATGTTAAGGAAGCGAGAGAAATATGTCGGGAAAGAAAAGTGTGGCAGTCCATTCTTTCTGCCTACCCCTTCGGGGAGACGGCGTGATGGTTAGTTAGTTAGTTTTTCTAAAATGTTCATGTATTATATATCATGCTTATTTATTCAATAAAATACAGCGGAGCATAGAAGTAAGATAGGGTAGATTAAATGCAGTCTGACACCCCCTTTAAATGTAAGTCCCGGATGGACCGGGGACAGGCCCAGGGATTAAACGAGCGAGGCTGACAAATGGGCGCCGCTACGCCCTATAACAGCCTCGGGTATGTGGCAGGAAGTTCTATGTTCCTTAAAAAAAATCTAACTTACCAACGCTTGGAAGTGAAGCTTGGAGCTGGTAAAATAATAATGAAAGCAGGATAAAAGCCATAAAAATGAGATCACTAAGAAAAATGTGCTAGAAAACGTTGTATGATAGAATACCGAACGATGAAATAAGAGAGAAATGTTAGGCAAATGACTGAAACATGGATAAAATTAAAAAAATATGGTTTGGACATATAGAACGAATGGATGAAAGTAGAATGGTTAAAAAGTTGTATACAAGCAGCTTGAGTGGAAATAAAAAGCCGAGGACGACCGAGGAAAACATTGCATGACCAAATTAATCAATTACTAAAAGGCGGCCACATTCGAAGTCAGAATAATCGACGTGCGTGCATGGTACGATGTTTGAATGTAGAGGAATCCCGAGAGGTATGCCAGGACAGAGCATTGTGGCGGGGAAATGGCGTGATGGTTATTTAGTTACGTTTACAAGAGATGGGCGAGTGGAGAGGGATATTGAAAGAAGGGTTGGGGCAGGCAACAAAGTGAATGGTGCACTTAAAGTTGTCATCGCAAACAAAAACCTAAAAAGCTAGAATGGCAGTGCACAATGGTGTTCTTCTATCGACCCTTATGTATCGAAGCGAAGCATGGAACTGGCAAAAGAAGGATGAAAGTAGAATAAATGCAGTAGAAATGAGATCTCTAAGACGAATGTGTGGATACTCTGTGTATGATAGAGGTCTTCTGTGATGGTTAGTTAATTAGTTAGTTATAAGATACCTCTTTGTAAGATAAAATATGACCAGGTCCCTTGGTTTCACTTATATTCTGATTCGTCTATACTGATGATGTGTCCGAAATGACGAATTTGTCCATTTCGTTGATCTGTTATTCTTTCCCGTGATGGTGCGCCAGACGCATGGCCGCGTATGCCTCCCCCTTCGCGTCGTGATCTTGATTACAATCGCGTAATGCCCGTGTTGTGACCGGCCATTAACAATGCGACATTATTGTCCTTCCTGATTTATTACCTGTTCACCGGGTCGTATCCACAACCCACGGATTCGTGAACTTCACCCACCTGAGAATCTGATTCACTCATTTTTATATACACACCATGTTTCATTTGAACTTATCTATTTGATTAATTTTTAATACAAAGTACTGTTTGCTTAGTTTTACTAACCATCCCATACAATACAATTACTTGAAATATGTGCTTAGATAGAGTTATATTTCTAGGGATCTTGTTATTCATTACTAATGTCGATTATAGAAAGCGGCAGGTATATATTTGATGGGTTTAGGGAAATTTGTGTTTGAGATGACTATACCATACCGACTTCGTGTTTGAACTTGCATGAGGAATTTCTGGAATGTTTGGTTTTCTATTTAGTTACTCCAAACAACATTTTAGCAAGTATTCGCGCAGTGGCGGTCTGTAAAATTTCAATCTTAATTATAAGCATTGGTTTTAATATTGTAAATTTCTTGAAATTCCTAAACTTTTGCTGATTTTTATTGGAAGCGTTCATTAACGATACAGTCTATAAATATTTGAATATTTTATGGATAATTTTGTATTTTTATATTTTTTCACGTCGCTGTCGTCGGTTTTTATAGGACGTTGCCTGTAACACAAAAAACTGTAGAATTATATAATAATGAAGAGACTTTATTTAACATTTTTCAAAAATAAAAATCATAATCAATGCATATGCGTATATTTTCGGGTTAGTAAAATATGAAGATATGATAATTGGTTTGCTTGTCTTGTGTCCTCTTCGATCATTGCCTCGGAAATCGTTGCAGTCTCCATCATCCACTCTGAAGATGACACCACGAGGCACAAACGTACCTGGGTTCCCGAGATTTTTTTTTTTACATCACGTCGTTTGAACCCAATTTGTTTTCAGCTACTATATATTCTCATGGCACGAGATAAGTAGCTAATCTGTCGCCATTTTATTGTCAGGTGAATTCGACACCAGACCAAAGACAGTGTGACAATTTCATTTTTTCATTTATTTTGATAAAAATCACAAACATTACTACAGACATACAATTCCAGATCGTTTGCAATTACATTATAAAAAGAGAAGCATTCATTACATCCCTGAGGCAACTCACACTATCACGAAATATGTCGACCTCCGAGGCGATCCGATTAAGCAATAAGATTGCCCTACCCACAGGCATAACCATTGGCAGGTTGGTTCTGCAGCGCGGCAAATAAAACAATCTGTGATGTCTTTGACGAAGGTATTCAGGATCGAATAGACCTACATCACTCAGGACATCGCCGGTTTCGAACCCGGTACCTTCTGAATGGCAGTCAGAGGTCTTACCACTCTGCCACGAAGGTCGTCATTAAAACAACCCTGAAAATCTACACACAATGATACACTTATTATATATTTTCGACTCACCGTATCTTGCTATTTTTGAAAGTTTTATATTAGTAATAAAAAATGAAGGAAGATTCCATTTTTAAATCGAAATCCTCGCCTCGCTTTCGCTAGGAGAATCCCTCGCCCGTCGCCCCGACACCCGACGGTCCGGCATCATTGCCCGCGCGATCGATACAGCTCTCTTTCTGTATTATTGCGCGCCTATCCGCTGTCATCTCCCGGCCTCTGTTGCCGCCGCGATTACCTGCGATGGCCATTGTGCCGAATTAATTATCGGGTGCTCCGTACCAGAAATTCCAAATTCCCCGGCGATTGTATGGAAATGACGTCTTTCCATATTTGCTACGGCCTGCCTATTGACTTTGTGTATTAGCGTAGGAACTGTACTTCAGTGTTATCCTTACTAATATTGCAATAATATGAATGAGAACGTCCGTCTTTTAGGAGAATTATCGTATTTTAGGTGGAATGACATGTTTCGCCCTTCTAAGACATTTAAAAATCCTTTAGGAGGGCGAAATATGTCATTCCATCTATATCTAAATGTAAATAAAATTCAATGTGTGTTATTGTGTGCCCATCTAAAATATGATAAAAGTTTTAGAATACACGTTTTCATTCGTATTAATTATTTAATATAGAGTTTCAGATCATTGTTCAAGAAACAATAAATACTAACTAATATTATTCATGCGTACAATATACCATATGCCATATTTAGTTTTCTAATTTAAGCAGCGGTAAAACTTGTTATAAATCTTGGGTATGTGAAAATCGAATAACAACCTTAAACACCCGCTTTAAAGGCGGGCCACACTGTTTTAAACAAGCTCTCCACATCGGTCTCCACCGGCGGTTTAAAACTGTGTAGACACTTGTTTGAAACCAAAATTCGTTTGACCTTCAACAAACTTTGTGGACGGACGCGCGTTTAAACACGCGTTCCACGTGTGGAGAGCTTGTTTACAACAGTGTGTGGATGCTACACCAACCGTAGGCTCCACAGCTCTCCACCAAGGTCACCCCTGTGGAGAGTTTGTTTCAAACAGTGTGGCACGGCCTTTAGGGTACTAAAATTATCATTTACATCAACAATAATAATAAGCCAGAGAATCGACCCCAACAATAATTTACCCTGACAAACCTTTCCAGCTTTCTTCACATTCATACAGCGAGTCATACACGTACGTCTCAATTCTTTCGACTTCTAAAATAATCGACATTTAAAATTTGATTAAGTTAATTTGTTTAGTTCCGTTTTCACGAGTAACTTATCTCAAGGGAGCTTAAATCACGGTGTCTGAAGAAGCAGGTTAAAAATATTTGTTTTAAATTAACTTTGATAATGCCTTAGACAAAATTGATTTGAAGTAAAAAGCTACACGGTTAATTATTGCAATTGGTTTTATCTTGAATTAAAGCCGAATAATATAAAATACGTGCACACGCACCTTACAGAACTCATGCCCGCACGATAGTCGCGACAGGAATGAATTCGCGCGTCACTTGGTATATATAACGTTCGGAAGTGTAAATATAATTCAATATGAGCTTTCTCGTTGATCAATCCAATAAATTGAACGGATCAGCCAGCTACCAGAGCTGAAGGTCTATTGCCCCCTCGATACGCATTGCACATAATAAGATTAGGATTGTTGTAAACCCCTTCGCATAACATGAAAGGATACACGAATCGGGAACAAAAGACAGCGAGGGGGAATGAATTTGAATTGCTTTGTCTTTATTTATAAAATTAATCATAAAAGTCCGTCGTCCGCACTGGGGTCTCCTTGCTTATACGTGTTTCTGTTTTTAAAAAAACTCGGAGAAATCGAATTACATGTAATACTGTCATCGGTTTCTTCTTCTTTTGGTGCCGTGCCAGGTCCCCCCAACGTTGGCGATCACTACAGCAAAGGTATTCGCCATAGTGATTCCTGGGAAAAGGTGACCAGAGTGGTTTCCCGTTGCCTTCTCTGGTGGATTTTTCTGTCGGGGTTACCTTCGCTTAGCTGGTTTGATCTTGTTTGGAGGCGCCAGAAACTCGCCTTTCATCCCCTCGTTATCTGCTGTGATCACACGGTTATGAGTGTGATCCCGTTCGCGACAGGGACGCTAACGAGTTGGACTAGTCAGTAGTGTTGCCGGTGAAATGCAACTGGGCGTTTCGCAAAATTTTATAGAATCACACCCTCCAGCAAGATGTGACTCGCCGCGACCCTACTGACAATTCGAACCCTCAGCCATCGGTTTATTATATTCAAATATACGAAGAATTGTTGTAGCATTTTTTATTATTGATCGATGATACATGCTTTTTTTTGGTGATTGAAAATGAAACCAAATAAAGGCAAATAAACATCTTAACTAAATTTAATACACGTACAAATATATTTCAAAAGAATTAAAATGACGATTACATTTACAAAACACCCCACTTTTTCATCATCGTGTGAACTAGGGAAATTTTCAACAGTCACGTAGAAATACATTACCTAGATTTTTGTAATTAACCGCATACGCAGCCCAATGGATCTGTCATTTTTATGCGTCATGAAGAACCCCCCAGTGGCACAATGGAGGGGGTGGTTGTAGTGACAAATTACAGAGGTCGCTCCCAACGGGAAAATTTGAAGAGGTGTGCGATGTCATGAACTGGGATTCATATGTTGTGCTGAAGAGGGCTGCGGAGGACCGAGCGCAGTGGTAAACTTATCCCTAGGATTGAAACTGCAAAGAAGAAGATTTATGTTTCAATTTATTGATATCGCACCGAAATTTTCATTTATTAACGTTCACTCGGAATTTCGGAGGGACACTCCGGGCTATACATTTAGCCCCATCATAAAACAACTACCAAATCGCATTCCAACAATGTTTCCTACAGACGTAAGAGGAATAGCCATTAGAGCTGAACCTCTGTAAGCCAGAAGATCCAAGTCCAAGTGTATTTTTTTTCACATACAGATTTCGAGTTGCTGCCTATTGAGTAATGTTTTTCTATCCGATAGAAATGCGGGTATGCGGCATCCGGGCCGGGTCCTTGCCAAACCTTCCCCGTGTTCGACAATAGCAACAGGGATTAATTAAGCAGGGCGGTCTGGGGAGGTGTGTTTTGTTTGGGGTGGCTTTATACCGAATGCAAATGTGGCTTTTAATTAAGTTCGCCATCATGGCGTGGCTTGTCGCCTTTGCTTTCGGTTCGTGTGCCCTCCCAGGGACGGTGGTATAGTGTTGTAAAATATGTATTTTACGATCATGCTCAAGAAAACTATAACAATAACAATTAGCATTAATGCCTTCATTTTGCACATAAAAATACGCTGGAGACTTTTCACTGAAACCGGTTAAAGAGATTACGACTAGAATAATAATGATAACGCCACATTGTTCTATCCTGGCATAATTCTCGCGACTCTTTTACATTCACATATCGTGACACGCACGCTCGTCGATTGTTCCTACTTCGAACATGGCGGCCTTTCAATAATTAATTAATTTGGTCATGCCGTGTTTTCCTTGGCCTTTGTCGACTTCTTTTCCCATTCACACTACTTGTATATATCTTTTTAACCATTCTTCCCTCATCCATTCGTTCCATGTGTCCAAACCATCTTAGTGACCCTTTCTTAATTTTATTTATCACGCATTCATCCGCCTTACATTCCTTTCTTACTTCGTCATTAGTTATTCTATCATACATTGTTCTTTCGCACAATCTTCTTAGTGACCTCATTTCTACGGCACATATCCTACTTTCATCCTTCATCTGCCAAATCCAAGCTTCACTTCCATACATAAAGGTCGGGACTACTCCATAGTGCACTGCCATCTTTGCTTCAGTCGATATATTTCTATTTTTATTTCACATATTTTCATTAATTGTTAGTATGTATATTATTATTATTAACTAACTTAGTTAAAATCGTCAATTTTTTAATATTCAATACTCTGATACTTATTCCCTTCTCTAGCCATCACTCCGCTGCTGAATGTAGGCATCTTCAAATAATCTCCAATTTTTATTGTCTTGGGCGACTCTTGTCCATTTTCTTCCTATGGAACGAATATACTAGGGAAGAATGGTTAAAAATATATACAAGTAGTCTGAATGGAATATTAAGTCGAGGAAGGCCAAGGAAGATATGCACAAAGGCGGCCATGTTCGAATTAGGAATCGTCGACAAGCTTACGTATCACGGTGTATGAATGAAGAGGATGCGCGAGAATTATGTAAGAATAGAACAGTGGAGGTCCGTCCTCTCTGCCTACTCCTCCAGAGAAACGTCGTGATGGTTAGTTAGTTTGTTATTCTACAAGAACAGTAAAACCTTGATATAACGGACGGATTGTGGGGAGGGGGTGTCCGTTTTAGCCGAAAGTCCGTTATATGAAAATAGGTTTAAAATATATTCACAAACTTTTTTTTTTTAAATGTGTAGGCACTGTATTTAGATATAAATAAACAATACAAAACACAAACAAAAATCTATTTATTGTCTTCGGACACTCGTCGTGAAGTGACGTTGCTGTTTGATATCGACGCGCTTGCTTTCGGTAATCCTGCTTTGAAAAAGAAATCAAGTTTTGTTTGCACTTTTGAAGTTTGGTGTTTTTTTTTTTATAATCAACTCTCTAAAATTACGAAAATGCGTATAATATACTTGAACTTCGTTATCTGACGAATAGTCAATAAATTTTATTAGATCATCAAAATGTGATTTTAACACTGATAACTTCATTTTTGGCAGTGTTGTTTCTTCTTCTTCTTCGCTATCTTCACTTCCATCCTCGGCATTATGTCTCAAATTCTTCTGCTAGATGTATGAAGTGATTATCATGGCTGCTAAAAATTGTTTAGATGCGGCGACACTTTAATTTTCTTACATTTGATTGGATTTTTTATCCTTTATATCCGAAGTTCGTTAAATGGGGGTGCGTTGTATCGAGGTTTTACTGTACTTGGTAATTGATCAATAAATAATCTTGTATTTCGAATTTCGCTATCAACACTTTGTTGTGTGTTTTTTCACGTGTTAGCTGATTTTGACTTTGTATTTTAGTGTGATGAATTGTATCTCTGTGTACCGTAAATTTTTTTTACGTAGACCCGCCCCTGACGTGCGTCAGTGGGTGATGTATTCGCGTGTCTGTCTGTGTGTGTCACCTTCGTGACAAATTGCTACGAGCCGGCGTTCGCCATTCTCGAACTTTTTGTGTCTTCAAACTGCCAATAAGTGTTAACTCTACAATAAGTACGTGTATAGGCCAGGTTATTCACCTTCTTAAACACATTTAAATCGTTGACCCATATTTAGAACGACGTTAAAATCCATTCATTTCAAATCTCGGTGTTTTAGACAGAATTCTGTTTTTATATGGTGGATATCGACTTGGGTCTTCTGGCATACAGAGATTCAGCTCTTACATATACAGGTGTTGGTGGACATAAGCCTTCTTCTTATTTCTCTATATATTCCTATAATGTGGCTTCTGCATCCAGTCATCAGGTTTTTTTCTAATGTCATCAAACCATCGTGAAGGGGAGGTCTTCCTCTATTTCTTCTATCTTCGTGAGGTCTCCACTTTACTACCTTTCTGGTCCATCTGTAGTCTCGCAGTCTGACAACATGTCCCGCAAATGACCATTTGACGACCTTCGTGGGCGAGTGGTAATTGCTGCACCGATGGTCCCGGTTTCGATTCCCGGCGATGGCAGTGTGATTGTCACACTGTCTTTGATCTGGTGTAATAAACACGTAAGATATAAACAATAAAATTGTGATAAAATAGCAACCTTTCAACTATCGGTAGAATTAATATGATTGCTATATCATTTTCATCGATTTATCTCGCGCTGTAATGATGTAAATAAAGTAATAATAATAATAATAATACATGAGCATAGCCATCCTTTCGACAACATTCTTTACTTCTGACTTTTTATCGTATCTCAGTATTTCTTATTCGGTATAAGAGACTTACATGTAGCATAGATTTTCATGTTTCCTTTGTGCTTTCGGAGTCTCATTATGGTCTACTTTGTGATGGTTAGCATTTCTGTTCGATATATAAATATGTAAAATTTAATTATGCTAATAAAAATGTGTAAAATGTTATTACACGAAATATTCATTTCATTCGCAGGAGTGTTAATATTCATTTCATTCGCACTATTTCATTTTTCATGCTAGCAATATTCAAATTATATTTTAAAAATTATTTTATAAATTTAACTAAAAAAAATGTGTGAATGTCGTATTCGTGTCAACAGCAGACAAGTCTTTTAGGGATGGCACTAAAAAGGTCAATTTCTTTTTACGTTTTGCCGACTTTATATCGTCTCCAGGGGCGCCGAATATTATTGAAAACTTGAAGGCACACCTATCGTACTGAAGTATATCTCTAATTAAACTTTAGTTAAAATAATGTGTGTGCTTAGTTCTATATTGTGTTATTAACATATGCACGACCGCAACGTGTCGGATGCGGTCTGCATTCCATTGTTAAATTATTCCGCTTTTGAATTACTTCACTCTGATATGACGCTTGGCGATTGGATAATCTGTTTAACCCTTAACGTACCGTGTTCAAAACAAAACGCTCGCTCCCATGTGGTAAGTTCAGTTTACCGCTAACTTTATCTAAATATCAAGCATATGACTAGATGAATCAAAATTTAATTTATGTCATCTTGTAGGGAATTTCATTAGGAATAGATCGATATCTATAACATACATGGATTATTTGAAAAACATATCATTATTAATTTTTTTCTGGAACCATGCGATTTCTGATATGTAATGCGTCATAGCATACGGGCGACTGGGACATCGGGTATAAACTTGTCTGCGCGCAGCGGCCGGCGGGGCGGGGATAAAGGCACCTAGGCAAAATGTATAGTACGTTCAAGACAACGAGTACGTATTAATATTTTTCCCTTTTGGTAAAGTGTTAATATTTTCACAGTTCTGATATTATTAAGTTGCGTCCTGCGTTTCCGTCCACAGTGGTATTATTACGTACATATTGAAAAGGTCAAAGATATAATTTATAATACGTTCAAAACAGCGAGTAAGTATTTGTCACTTTTGATAAAGTTGTAAATATTAGCAAAACAAATTCTACCTTAACACGAATGAAGGTGAGGGCAGTCTTAGAAAATATTTTTTTTTGGGATGAAGGAAGTAATTTTTTGCTTTTTTTTTATTACGAAATATTGAGAACACTTCAATGGAGGATTACAATTTTTTTTATAATATTAGGGTCCATAGGTTTTAAGAAAATCAACTTTAAATTGGCAGTGGAAACTCAATTTACCACATGGCAACGCGACGGTTAAATACTCTGTTACGTACATACTATCGGTAACTATTATAATAACAAGCGCGATCAGCTTATATGGTATACTGTATTCTCATAGTTAATATCATCATTGTTTTAACATTTGTTATGGTCTCCCAAGGGATTCTTTCGTACAATATAAATTTAACATTACATTAATGAGTATGTAATGAATTATAATCATTTTATACTTTCGTATGAAGCACTTAGATTGTGGTGTGGCATTATTAAAAATAAATTTAAAACACTTTTACTAGTTTTTCACCATTTTATTTTTATCAAAACCGATCGATTTCACTCCCGTCGGAGTTTCGTCAGGTTTACAAAAAAATAGTTTTTTTTTTGTTTTATAAAAATAAAGAGATGTAAAAACTAGTAAAAGTGTTTTAAAAATAGTTTAATAATTCCCGAAACATCTTAAGATACAGTGTTTTGAAAAAGTTGACGCTCTCGCCCTATCTATTGTTATACACTTGTCTGTGCCGAAATAAATAACTGTGCACCAACCAACCTGTGACTTTTCACTTGCACACCGAACCACCTCACTACAAATTTTGAAGAATTAAAATTCACTTTTAAACACAAGAAAAAACTAACTAACTAAGTAACCATCACACCGTTTCCCAGGAGGGGTAGGAAGAGATGATGGACCGCCATACCGTCCTATCCTGACATACCTCTAGATTCCTCCACATTCATACATCGTAACATGCACATTCGTCGATTTTTTCGACTTCGAATGTGACCGCCGTTCAGTATTTGATTAATTCAGTCATGCCATGCTTTCCTTGGTCTTCCACGACTTTTCTTTCCACTCGCACTGCTTGTATACATTATTTTAATCATACTTCTCTCGTCCATCCGTTCCATATGTCCAAACCATCTGAGGGATCCTTTTATGATGCAATCATCTGTCTGCCTTACATTTCTTCCTTATTTCGTCGTTCGGTATTCTATCATGTATCGTTTTCCCGCACATTCTTCTCAGTGATCTTATTTCTACGTCATTTATCCTACTTTTATCCTTTTTACAAGAATCGTTTTCATTAATTGACAGGAACCTTTCCTGGTGGTTATCTCTTGGAACGTCATTCGTAAACTCTTATTTCTAAAGATAGCCGGGAAGTCGTCGAAGCGGACCCTCCTCATCTGGGTCTCTGTCCAACTTCTATCTATCGTCGACGAACATCGAGAAGTGAAGGAGAAGGTTGGATAAACCTAAATGCTCGAGAATACAGACGCTTTGTTAGATACTAGGAGCCAATCTATTGGCCAAATCAGAGTTAGAAATAACACGAAATATGCATATAATGAAATCAGTTTGAGAAATCTCCGGCGCAGTGGCTAGGTCATGACTGGTAACTTTTTACAATTTATTCATGGTATTGTAATTGCCGGTAATATTATTTTATTATATAGTCAACATTACATCACTACCATTAGGTAGCAACCGATTAAACCGATCTTTGATCAGATCGTTTGAGTGTTTTTTTTATTTATTTTATATTTTAGTTCCAACGTTTCTTGATAGCCTCGTTTTATTTATATATGTTTATTGAAATTTTTGATTTGTAGTACATTATTTCTCCGAGCGCGTTCGCCCACAGCGGAACGTAAATAACGCCATCTCCGATTCAAATGAACGTAACTTTTTTTCCCGTTTTTTAAATGGTCAATAATTACAATACACATTTGCATATAATCGATGCTCGTGTGTGAAATGAAAATATTTTTAGTGCCAATACATTATGATGATTATAATAAATTGGATGATTTATTGAGCACCATTTTTATGAATTAATCATCTCGAGAGCGCTATAGAAAATGCTCCATATACAAACATATTCAGTAATATGAGGGTTGCAACTGTAAGAGAAACAAACCAAAAATAATAATTTATTTTAATTAATTTTTTACACGTTTTAACGAAACTTTTCTTTATATATTTTTTTGTTTTTTGGATATCGATTTATATGTACGGTACTAGTTTATCGTGGTATCCTCTTCGACCGACGTTTCAGAGGTCGTTGCAGTCTCCATATTATACTGAGTTATGCACTTATTTGCTTTATATATTTTTATTATTAAAATCGCCGTATGTTTATCATCGGCTTAACGTGAGTCTTTAGTAATCGCTCTGACAAAAATTCGAAAAGTGTAGAAACCGGTAAGCAGTAAACGAGATCAATGTTTTTAACAGTCTTAAATGAAATCTCAAATTAAACAATGAATGGCTTTACTCAATAAATCTGACTGTAATTAATTGTAGTAGAATTAATCTCTATTAATGTATACTTTTAATAACCCAATAATGTGAAGAATCGTATAAATATGACGACATTCGTGGCCGAGTGGTAATTGCATTGACTGCAACCCCGAAGGTTCCGGGTTCAATTCTCGGCGAGGCAGTGTGATTGTAACACTGTCTTTGGTCTGGTGTAGAATTCACGTGACAAAAAAATGCGTATAAACTACCTATCACATGTCACGAGAATCACTATGATAGCTATAATACCCTTTACATCAATTTGGCTCATGCTGTCACGATGTAAAGAGCGATTCAACAAAATAATAATAATAATAAAGAGATCTTGTTTGTATATCAATTTTGACTACTTCATATTCCATTATTTTTTATTATAAAATTACGTAAATATTATTTTGTTTGTGTAGTGAATAAAACCGATTTACGCCTCTTCGAATAGCAGGCGCGGAATAAGAGATGAGCGGACAACGTCAGCCTTGAACTTTTAAATCAACGCGGCTCAACTTTACGAGAGAAAATAATTTGTATCGGAGTGTATCCCTAGATGTTGACACACGACAATGTTCGGAATCCTCCGCCACGCTTCTCGGGAGAAAAAATAATGCGCACTGCCAAGCTTCTGATATTTGACCGAGTAATAAATTCGTTTTTGGTCGAACATTTATCACGCTGATATAATGAACCGCCGCCTTGATCTTTCGATTTCCTCGACATTCACACACCGTGTCACGCACGCTCGTCGTTTTCTCAAACTCCTAGCGTTGCCGACATTTAATATTGATTTGATCGTGCTACGTTATCCTCGGCTTTTTCGTTTTGTATAAACATTCAAACTGTACTTTTTTAAACCATAATTTAGCTATAATTTTTTTCCACGTGTCTAAACCACGGGTTCCTAAACCGATTTCTTCTATTTTGTGTACACGCCAAAAAAAGCCGGAACTCGTTGGCGACAGTTATTTTTTTTTGAGCTTATTGGAGAAAATCTGCTGGTCGAAACGTTTTGCGACCTTTTTTTTTTTTTTTTTAAAAAAAAAAAGGTCGTCAAACGTTTTGACCGGCATATTTTCGCCGAAGATCTCGATCGTCTCGACCCCTATTTTCATTTCTCAGACCCCCAATTTTTTTTTCACTGACATGGACCCCTTGCAAGTGTTCGTGGACCCCTGGGGGTCTATATAGACCACTTTGGGAATCACTGGTCTGAACCATCTTCATGAACCTTTCATTGTTTCGTTTATAACGCTTTTGTATCGAATTCACTTATTATACTATTGCATTTTTTTGTAAATTATAATTATACGAGTATATATTATTCCGAACTGTGTACGAGTATATGAAAATATTTTTAAATTTTAGATTTCAGTTTTTTAATGAATTTTTAAAATAATTAATCAATTACTTAAAGACGGCTATGCTTGAAGTAGGAAATATCAATGAATGTGTATGTCACGATGTATGAATGTATAAGATGCGCGAGAGTTGTGTCAGAAAAGAACAGTGTGGCGGTCCATCTTCTCTGTCTACGCTTTCGGAGAATCGCCGTGATGGTTTGTTAGTTAGTTAGTTTATTTTGAATAATATATTCACTACTTGGATTAATTAGAGCATCTCTTCAAAAGAGCAACCCCCCAGTCTCATATATTCTCAAAAGAAATGTGGTGGGCTTGAGTCATTATGTATCGTATTCTCTTAGAGACTTGTTAAATTTTATAAAACCCTTTCTAGTGAGTGTCTTGTCTCGTGCAGACTTCTATTTATACAACGCTAGATAGAACTGTAGCAGCTAGTATTGCAGCGTGCGATGCGTGTGTTGGAACCAACGTTAATAAGACACACGTTCCCTGGCCGTGGGTGGGAAGCACACGGCATAACGTGCAGGCAGAAATGGAGAGTCCTCGGATTTCCAGTGAAGTATACTAAGTTGGCTAATATTAAACGCGTTCGGTTCCTTCTAATTAGCTTAATTCCATGGATAGCTCTTGTGCACTGCTATCGAGCTGCGCGTTTCGAGAAAGCCGGCTGGAAAGATTGACATGAAAATGGAGCGGATAATTTATATCATCACGTATTTACTTTTATTTTATAAGCATTTACTTTTATTTTTCTTCCTATTCTTCTTTCGCCTAGCCATTCCCGTTATTTGGGGTCGGCTCTCCTAATACGGCTCCGCCAAGTCTCGCGATCCAGGGTCGTCCGGCTGTCCAGTCCCAGGGCCTTCAGCTCTCTTTATAGTAATTTACATAAATGAAAACGTCTGTCTTCAAGGATTTTTATTTTGGTTTTTTATGGAATGACATGTTTCGCCCTTCTAAGGCATTATCACACTCTTTATAGTATATATTTAGTTAAATTCTATTTTATTTTATTTTTATTTTATATCATTGTATTTTATATTATTTGTTTTAGATTTATTTTGTGGGGATTGGACGATCGAAGTGTGCGCGGGAGATGTCTATTGGTGGCGATGAGGTTCGGAACCCATTACACCGCGTCTCCCGCGGAGCGAAAAGAGAAGGATGGAGTGCCGCATCAGTAAAAGTGTGACAGTTTATTCTTTCTGCCTACCCTTTCGGGGAGACGGCGTGATGGTTAGTTAGTTAGTTAGTTAATTAGTTAAATTCTACTCAGGTTTATAGCTTCAACCGTTTTCGACAGCTCGCTGCCTTCTGGGATGATAGGCCAGAAGATGGCAGCCGAAATCAGTCGAATCCATAAACCTTAGCGCAATTAAACTAAATATATACTATAAAGAGATTTTCAATTATATATATTTTTTTCATTATTTACAATGAACTTAATCGTAAAAATTCACATACCAACATTAATATTTTGAACAAAAAAAATCACAATAATCTTCGTTATCCTTGCGGAATGTCTGCAGGCTTCCACATGCATACGTATTAGACCGTATTCGATTGTGGTGGTTCACACGACTCCACTCCGGAGTAACAAATGTTGTAAGTAATGACTTAATGTTTCGAAATTGTTATGTGCATTTTCGTTAACAACGATTGCACTTATCTCACGGAATGTGAGCCTTGTATTCGCTAAGTAATTGAGATATCAAGACAGTCTGTTACCACTAAATTAAATTAAGTGCTTACTTGACTTGTATATTAACATATAACTCACACTCGTCCTTAGACTCGGTGAATAGAATATTTAGCCAAATTATAAAGCAAAAATCTGCAATACTATATTATCTTAAAGAAAAGGTATGGGACACAGGAGAATGTCAAGGCTGGGAAATATTAGACTGTGGAGTGGATTGTTGACCGGGGGTCAACCTCATATACGCTTCGAGGGACAGGGATAAAATGGAGCAAGTGGTCGCAAAACATCCAGTTATGGATAAGGTGTGAGCATATACCCTACCAAGGTCCCCTCGTAAAATTTAATTGAAATTAGAGGAAAAGTACGTTTTCCTCTATATTCAATAATATACTAGGTAGCTTGATAAACTAACTAACTAACCATCACGCCGTTTCCCCGGAGGGGTAGGCAGAGATGATGGATCGCCACATTGTTCTATCCTGACATAACTCTCGCGCCTTTTCTACATCATCCACACATCGTGACATCCACGCTCGTCGATTGTTCCTATTTCGAACATGGCCGCCTTTCAGTAATTGATTAATTTGGTCATGCCATGTCTTCCTTGGCCTTCCTCGACTTCTTTTTCACACTACTTAAATATATCTCTTTAACCATTCTTCCCTTATCCATTCGTTCCATATTTCAAAACCATCTTAGTGACCCTTAGGTAGCTTGACAAACTTCTAAATATACATTGCTTCATTTAAACATTTTTTAAATGTTTCTTGCATACACTTTTCGCCCTGATTGAGCATTATCATGGGATAAGGACCTAGTAAGGCTTAACATTTGATAATGCCTTGGTTCGGTGAATCATGTCACCCCCCGTGTATCTACGAACATTTTCATCAATACTAAAATTTGAAGACTAGAAAGAACTAAATAATAATAAAACTCTAAAGAGAAGAAGATTTTTCTTTGAATAATTTAGTAAAATAATATAAATGCATACGAGTATACACTCATATTCATTTTATTATTTATTATATTGGTGGATGATGGATGCATTTGAATAATTGCAGAATATGAAATGCTACAGTTTACGGAGTTGTACAGGCGCAGAACGAGCGTAATGGCGAGTAGACTAGGCAGAACACAATGTGGTCCGAGGCATGTCCTTACATAGTAACCGTCGCCGTTTAGCACTGCTCTCAGAGCCGCATTATAATCCGCCGTAGAGAGAACACTGAAAAATGTTACGAATTCCGGAATACTCGGCCGGTGGAACATTCAAGCGCAGGGGACGCCAATCGGCGGTTGGCGTAAGCATTGTAATCTTAGATTAAATCATGTCTTAGCGCGCAGACTTAAAATCAATGCCGAATTAAAAAAAATCGGCCTTATTATAACATATCTTAGATTCATACCTAACGCGTCTGTAGATTTCTTTCCCGGGCGACAGGAATGAACTCGCGAGTCACTGGTCAACCAAAATCCATCACCGGCCAGCAAGTGTAAATCAGTTGCCTTTCGTAATTACGGTGTACAAGCATACGTTAAAATGTAAATGTAAATGGAGTAATTTTAAAGGCCGACCATGTTAGAAGTCTGAAGAATCGACGTGCGTGTATGACTCGCTGTATGAATGTGTATGAATCTAGAGAGGTGTGGATAAAGTAGTGTGGTGGTCCATTTTCTCTGCATACCTACCCTGTTGTTAATTTTGACGAACTTTATGGCCGAGAGGTAAGTGCTTTGACTGTCACACCGAAGGTCCCAGGTTCGATTCCCGGCGATGGCAGTGTGATTGTCATTCTGTCTTTTGTCTGGTGGAGAATTCACGTGATAATAAAATGGATATAGATAAGCTACCTATTACATGTCACGAGAAACACCGATGTGACTCGCGCTGTAATAAAAAAAAAATAGTAAGCATCAACAACAACAACAAACCATCACGCCGTTTCCCCGCAGGGGTAGGCAGAGAGAATGGACCGCCACACTACTCTATCCTGGCACACCTCTCTAGCTTCCTCCACATTCATACATCGAGTCATACACGCACGTCGATTCTTCCGGCTTCTGACATGACCAACTTTTAATATTTGATTAATTTGGTCATGCCATGTTTTCCTCGGTCTACCTCGACTCCTTACTCCATTTACATTGTTAACGTATACTTTTTTAACCATTCTTTCTTCACCCATGCGCTCCATATGTCCGAACCAACGCAAAAAATAGTAAGCAGAGTGTGAAAATTAGAATGGTCATATTTGGGTCATTAATCGGTTAAGTGGAGGGACGTCGGGGAATTGGTAGAAGGCAGCTGTCCTGGCTGCAGATCATAAAATAGTGGACAGGAATTACAAGAGTTTAGAACCCGTTCCAAGTGGCGCAGGATCGCCAACGTGGGGAGGACCTGACACGGCACCGAAAGAAGTATTTATAAAATGTGTTAGTTCCTCTGATTGCCGACCTCTGCCTCCCGCAGACCCTTTTCTGTAGGTATCCGAGTACAGGCATAATATCGCGACGCACGCGGCATACATTAGTGTTGGTGGTGTACTACGGGCTACGGGCGCTCGCTCCCCGTCTCTGTCCCGTCCCGGCCGCAGCTAGAGCGTACGTATGCAAATGGGGGACGCCCAGATCTCCTCGAGGCGATAAATCTACTGCTTACCGTGTAATTTTATACACAAACTACACGCAGACTCTCTCTCACTCTCTGTAATGTTGCATTGCGGAGCGTGTAGGATACTCCTGCGCAGACCGCGGTGTCCCTTTCGAAGGTTCAACATTTTCATCTTTGGATTTGAACATATTTTGTGTCAGTGAGGCAGTGTTCATAAAAAAAATATATTATAAATTCTGGAAAGAGACAATAAAATGACACCAGATTGGCTACCTATCACATGTCACCATAATCAATAGCTAAAAAGTTGTATACAGTAATTGGGTTCAAATAACCTGCCGAGAGAAGATGTTAGAATTTGCTGTACACAATCACTAGGATTAGACAAAAAAAAAAATCCTCAGCGTTAGTCTAAAAAAATAAAGAAATTCAAAGTGCGATGGTTCATCTTTTTTATTTCTTGATTATCTTCTAAATCACATTAAAGTTTTTTTTATCAATTATTATGTTTTATTAATCATATAAATTCTCTTGAATGATTAAGAAATTATACGTAAATGATGTAAATGGAGTACGGAGTCGAGACAGACCGAGAAAAACATGGCATGACCAAATTAATCAAATTTTAAAGGTTGGTCATGTTAGGAGTCGGAAGAATCGACGTGCGTGTATGACTCGCTGTATGCATGTGGAGGAAACTAGAGAGGTGTGCCAGGATAGAGTAGTGTGGCGGTCCATTCTCTCTGTCTACTCCTACGGGGAAACGGCGTGATGTTTTGTTGTTATAAATTCTCTTACGTTAGCCTTGTTTTGTTGACCCGTTTTGGAGGTAATAAAATTGATTAGATGTATTCTACATTTAAGAGTGTTAACAAATGTGGAGATGGTTATAAAATTGCTAAGATAAATTGAAAGATTTTTTTTTGTGTCGACAACAACAACAAACCATCACGACGTTTCCCCGAAAGTTTAAGCAGAGAGAATGGACCGCCACACAACTCTATCCTGACACCTTACTAGCTTCCTCCATATTCGTTCAGCGATTCATACACGCACGTCGATTCTTCCGACTTCTAACATGGTCTACATTTAAAATTTGATTGATTTAGTCATGCCATAATTTCATCGGTCTTTCTCGACTCCGTATTTCATTTACATCGTTGACATATACTGTATGTATGTTTCATTTATTTATAATGATTTATATACTTGTTGCATAATAAATGCCTTACTCAAGTTACGAGGTATGAACTCCATGTACTTGGTAAATGATCAGAATAATTACGTATGACTCATAATATTCATTTCTAATTATGTCTATTTATATCAAAGTTATTAATTTACTTTTCTTATTTTTTCAGGTGAGTCTTGCAATGTCTCCTTCTGTTGTCATCTAACAATCCAAGGTATGATTTCTTTCAATTTAAAATGTCGACGATAAACGGTATTTTTTCTTTAACCTCTTAATAATGGCGTGAAATTGCCTTTCTTGCAAGGAAGGTAACTTCCCGTCGTACAATCGAACAGAAGAAATTTTACAACTATGTAACACTAAATTGATTTCTTTAAATTCTTATTGCTTAATTAATTATTGAGATCAATTGTCTTTTATGAAATCACTGAAAAAACATTTTTTTCAGAAATTTGCATAGCATTTAATATTTTTGTCGATTTGAGAAAAAATTATGTTCGTTTCGGTGATCAATTTAAGGTGGTGACCAATTTTAATTCGGTGATCTCTACCGGTTTTATTAGACTTTTTCAGGATTTTGTTGTAATCGTACAAGAAATGTGTCATATTCTATGAGACAAGTTTAATTGATTTAATATTTAGCCGTTTTCGATAAAAAAAAAATTGTTATTACATTGCTTCCTTAACATTATGGTTATGAACAAAATAATGAAAAGGTCGCCATGATGGTTTGGACACATGAAAAGAATGAATGAAGACAGATTGGTGAAAAAGGTATATATTTATATTTGTAAACAATATAAACAGATCTGGAAATGCAGAAAGGCCGAGGTAAACGTGGCACCATCAAATAAATCAAATACGAGTATTAAATGTCACCCACGTGAGGAGTCGGTGAAACTGACGTGCTTACATGACTCGATGTATTAAGGTAGAAGAGCGAGAGAAATTTTTCAGGACAGAACAGTGGCGGTTCATTCTAGCTGCCTTAACCTTCCGGGGAGACGGCGTGACGGTTAGTTAGTTAGTTCTTAACATTTCTACAGCCTGTCATGCACGCACGTCGATTTCTCCGACTTCTCACGTAGTCGACATTTAATACTTGATTGATTAGATCGTGCAACGTTTTCGTCGGTCTTGCTCTATTTATAGTTTCGTTTACGTCGGTTACATATACTTTCCTTACCATTATTTTCGCCTCCAGTCGGACATCAATAATATTGTTAACTGGAGTCACAGTAATCAAATGCAATTCAATGTCTCTAAATGCGTTATGCTATCATTTACTAGAGCATTGAGAACTGTATATCATAGATACACAATGAACAACCAGCAACTGGCACATGTATCTACGATGAAGGATCTCGGAATCATCTATGAGAGTAGGCTGACTTTTCGTGCACATATCGAGAGGATTTGTGGCATTGCACTGAGGATGTTGGGGTTCATCGTCCGGACCGGAAGGGTTTTCAGGGATCCCAATGTGCTCAGAGTCCTATACAACGCATTGGTTCGGAGCAGGCTCGAGAGTGGTTCTGTGATATGGAGTCCTCACGAGGCGAGATATTCCGTTATGCTGGAGAGGGTTCAGAAAAAATTTCTGAGGTATCTCTACATGAGGGAGTATGGTAGTTATCCGTGGCTCTATCCCACGGCATTTATTCTGGGAATGCTCGGAGCCAATTCTTTACAGCTTCGAAGAGATGGACATCTAATAACCCATGTCTTCAGATTAATTAGGGGATACTTTGAGAACTCGGCCGTACTGGAGGATGTTGGTCTTTTTGTCCCCGATAGATATCTCCGACAGCGACAGCACAGATTGTTTTACCTACCGGCCGCCAGAACCAATCTGCCTCTGGTGACACCGGTGGGAAGAGCAATTAGTCTGCTGAACGCGGTCTCCTCGGAGATCGACGTCTTTCATGTTAGTGAAAGTACGTTCAGGGGGCAAATACTATTGACTTTAGAAAGTATCTTGTCTTCCTAATGTCGAACCATCTCTAATGCGTTCCTGGTACTTTGTTGTATTATAATAATATCTTACCTGTACTTAATAGATGCCTTAAATATTTTCCTGTTTGTAATGTCTATTGAGTTAATAAACTGATTTGATTTGATTTGATTTGAAACCATTTGATCCTTTAATTATCAATCGTCATCGCGAACCCCAAAAAGATTGCCGGAGTGGCACCCAGGTGGTAGAAGACCAATTGGACGACCAAAGCTGCGATGGGAGGATGAAGTTGGGAGAGATGGGACAATATTGTTACGAGTGTCAGATTGGAGGGTCGAAGCGGAGGACAGGAGGAGTTGGAGGCGAATAATACTGGAGGCTAAGGCTCGATATGGGCTGTAGGGCCATTGAAGAAGAAGATTTACCCACATTCATATGAGAATCTCACTTCTACTGCATTTATTCTACTTCCAGGAAGAAAGATATGAAATACCAACTTGTTAATATGTCAGATTACTGCAAATATATTATAATTGTATGTTTTATGTTTGTACAATACAATTTGCTAATCTCCAGCGGTTGTATTGTGTGCCGCGGGTGACGTAACGCGTTGACACATTATCCAATAGCCGATAAGTCGATCGTTCGTGACATTAATATCACGCACTTGCGCCTGTTGCCGGGCTGCATTGTTATTTACCTCGCCTGTTTGTCGGGCGCTAATCCCCCCTGCGGCTCGGTGACAGACCTTCTGATGACACGCCCGTGGTTCGTTACTGCCGATAACGCCTGATTCCCGATCCAACATTACAATCGCGAACCCTCTTGCGCAAAGTTCATATTCAACAATATTTCTTTTATTTTTGTTTATTGAATAAATATTTGAGATTTTTTCTGTATTCGCCATCACTTTGTGTAAATTCACATTTGAATAACTTTTGAAAAGCGTGCTATTTTCAAAACACTTTTTTTGTTCTTACAAATGGTAAATTAAGCTCCGTACAATATATATTTTTTAAAGGACACCACGGATTTAAATTAATGGTATTTAAATTTATTATACAATCTCCAATTTGAGCAGAATTCCAGATTCCTTCTTCATAACTTATCATTATGAAGAAGGAATCTGATTGTGTCCAGGCTTGAAAGTCAAATAGATCAGAAGCCAAGTGTTATATCCCCTGGACCACCACCGGGCTCGTTGTTAAATCTGTTAAAATTCACCGTATTTGGAATACATTTAATTAACTAACTAACCATCCCACCTCGTCTCAATCTAATGATTGGTCTGCAGCAAGGCGACGCATCTCCTCTTACACTCCGCTCGGTCCTCGGCAACTTTCTTCAAATCCGCATAAGAGGTGCAGCCCGTATCTCGGCAAATCTGGTCTAGGTACTCCCGGGGAAGTCGTCCTCTGGACGACCTGGAACTAGATTTTTTGCCTAGAATATGTTTTGACTGGCAACACGCACTGGTTGAAGGCTTTGGTCTTATGGGATTGAGGTGTATCACCCTTCATCAGTGTTAAAATCTTAGAAATACGATAATACAAAATCTTTTATTTTATTCTCAATATTTTCGATAATAATTAGGCTAATTTGTATAGCACCGTTTTCGTGAATAGCTCACCTCAAGGGTGCTTTGACAATGTTTTATGTCATGAGAGCTGCATTGCTGGTGAATCAGATAACCGTTGTTTACATTTTATGCGATATTTTGAAAAGGTGGGTATTTAGGTGAGATTTAAATATTATAATACCCCTTTTATTCCTATAAAATAGTTGCATGTAATACTACCTTAGTTAGGTTTTGTATTTTTATGTTTCCTTTGGGGATTGGGCTTGAGCGTCTAAAATAACTTATCAAAACATATTTTCTGATACGCCAGTACTTGGTTGTCTCTGTACTCCCCAGTACTCGATGGTATCGATCCCACGTCTCGCGTCTAGACGTATCCAAAAGATATTTATAAATATTCAACCTGTGGAAGAAGGTTCCACGGGTTTTTATTCTTATTATTGTTACTAGCGGAGCGCGCCATTCCGATGGTTATCTGTTCCACGGCTGTAGATAGGCATTTGTACTCCGCCCATACGTAATGTCTTGCGGCGGAGACTAGTTGCCCGCCAAGACGAATGCATTTATGCTCATTACGAGCTTGTATCGCCCGCTTTGTGCAAAACCAATCGATTCGAGTTGACTTTGTCCGCTGCACACTGTTATCTCAATATTACACTGCCGATCATACTTACCGTTACACTATAAAATAACATTAAATTTCATATAAACCGAAATAATTTATTGTAAACTGGTTTATGAATAAATCATGTAAAACTTCTTGTTAAATAATCATTTCTAATGAAAACGTCTATTTTATTGATGTCCAAGTAAAACCACTAAACAATCGTGTTTACTATTATAAATTAAGTCTATATTTAAATTTATGGTAATCAATTTCTTTCAGCGAAACTTCTGATAAACAGACGTGTTCATTTTATTAATTTAAAAAATGTTTTTAATTTGTAATTCTACTATAATTCACGTTTATTTGATTATTTTCGGAGTAGTTTATTTTAGTTAAACAAAACTTCTGAGAATTTTTTATACGTTATCAAGTTTATGCTTCATACTTCTTAGATCTTGAGTATGAATGTCCGTGTCTTATGATATTCATTTAGACCGACGTAGATGTATGAAATGATATTAAGAACATGATTCGGATATACGGATATTTAGAACATGAACGGCAATAGGCAGATCAGTTGAGCTAAAGCGCAATCCCCGGACAAATTTCGTAGTCGGGCTTTCGCAGTGGCAGGTTCGTCCGCCTGGAATATGCTTCCTGCACGCCTCAGATGCATTGATAATCCGACAGATTTTAAATCTCACCTAAAAACCCACTTTATCAAAATATCGTATAAAATATAAACAACGGTTATATGATTGCTGGTGTCAGATGCAGCTCTTATGATTAAAAACATTGTCAAAGCGCTCTCGAGGTGATCTATTCATGAAAACGATGGTATACAAATTAGCCTTATTATTGCTACTATAAATATGCAATTTTTCTAGATTTCACATCAGACAACAATTATCTTCCTACTCTAGTTCTGTGTAGCACCTCATTGTTGGTGACCATGTCAGTCTATGAGATTCGCAACATTTTGCGATGGAGTCACATTTCAAGTTCTTCTATGCGGTTTATTGTGTTCACTTTAAGGGTCCAGGTCTCCACTACGTAAAGTTATTTGAAATTCCACAACCTTCTTCTTCTCCTTATAGACCTTTGGTCTATTCCGGAAATCAGGCTGGCCTCTCTTGGGAGGTTGACTCCCAACTATCTCTCCATCTCTTCGGCGGTCTTCCGGGGGGACGGCAGCCGGCAGGAATCTGATGCGCCACAGCGTGTGGGATTCTGGTGGGATCCATCCTCTGCACGTGCGCATTCCAGTATCTTCTGCGTTGTCTGCCCCATCTCACGAGATCCTCCACCTTGCAGATCTCGCAGATGGCCGTGTTCCTCACTCTATCTCGGATAGTCCTTCCTGCTATCATCCTCAGCGTCCTCATCTCTTTTTTCTTCGATCTTGTACAACCTAAAATTTATAATTAATATATTTTTTAATGTTTTACCGGTCCGATTGATAAGTACGTTAGTGTACGCGTAGAACAACAACTGATAAAGAGGATTAGTTTGGTAATATCTCTAGTACCGAGTGGCCCCTACTTCCCCCAAACTATTGTAATAATCGCCGACTCCGTGCCCAATGATACAATATCTACGAGTTGTGTAATGTTTTTGTTGACTTTGGGCGGTTGTTCGCCGCTGAGGATTTATTTTTGGGTCAAAGTCGGAACTCCGGATAAACTTTTCGAATAAATAAATATTTATTTTGCGAGACTTTAATAGCTTTTTATTTGCCTCAAATCTGCTTTTGCTTAAAAGGAATATGTTTTACGTTTTGCATATCTAAACGTTCTCGTGTTGTTAACCATTTTAGCATAGGTTTTCAATCTTTTCTGGGCCACCGCCCCCTTTACAAGAAAAATAAACGTTCAACGCCCCCCTCCCATAAAAGTTATTCCAAATATTTAGAAACACATAGTTAAATTTTAAAATATTCAATCTTTTATGTATCTGAAAACGACATATGGTAGAATACCGAACGAAGAAGAGGAAGAAATGATTAGCGTGTTTTATTTTTGGTCTTTTTAGATTATTTTTTTTCTGCCCACGCTCTCTTATTTTTTCTGGGTCTTCTACTGCCCCCCTGAAAGTCACAAAATTCCCACAGGGGGGCGTTATCGCCCACTTTGAGAACCTAGGCTTTATAGGTAGATAAATATTTATAACACTAAAAATAAATGTTATTATTTTTAAGTAATTTCCATCTAAAAAAGATTTTTATGTGCTTGATTTGATTTTATGCCGTGACCTACAAAAAGTACACCTTTATTAATGTCCCACTATGTTTCCTAGCACCATAGGTCTATTGGATTAAAATATGTTTCCTTAAAAATCCAAAATAAAATGTCATGCATTTGATAAAAAGGCGATACAAATCAGTCATGTTGCCTACTACGATTTTATTAATTTTTAATACATAATTTTAACATTTTTTTTTCTTAATATTTTTTTGTTGATTTTTCAAGATTATTAATTTTTTCGGGAGAACCCAACTTCTACCACAGCTGAAATTTCTCCTCTATCTTCTTACTCGTGGTGTTTCTGATCTTGTACAGCATCTCTCGCTTCAGAATCTCCCATTCCTTTCTTGCAAAGTTTTCCCTTTGACAACTTATTGTTCCTGATCTACACAGTGTTACGTACTTTAAGTTCTAATATGCGGAGAAGAACCCTAGACTCTGAAGAAAGCCACAATCTAATGTCTGAATGCATTCTGAACGTAGATCTATCGTAACGAGTATTAATATAATAGCATTCGTATTAACAAGCGTTGAAGTGCTTCACTTGTTCATAAACTACTAAGAAAATTGAAATAGAAAAGTTATGGAAAGGTTATTAATATTAATAATAATATGCTAACTTTTAAAAGCGCCGTTTTGTGATAATATATATAATCATATAATCACCTTACGGGCGGATCAATACGTGTTTTTAAATCTAGAAATTTAAATACGAACAACTCACCTAATATTCGCGATCGGTTACAAAGTAAATTGAAACATGTATACACGTTACATTTTAATTTGGGTATTGCATTGAACAATGATGTATAACTCCAATATAAATGTTTAATATTTTTTGCTATTTTTTTATAGAACTTTTTATGAGATTGACATGTATCGTCTTGCAAAGGTTAAATATGTCATCCATAAAATATAATGGAGAAAATCGTGGCTCGATCAAATATTAATTGTCAGCCAAGTGAGGAGTGCGAGAAATCGACGTGCGTGGATGACACGATGCATATATGTAGAGGAAGCGAGAGAGGTATGTCAGGAAAAACAGTGTTGTCGTCTATTATTTCTGCCTACTCCTTCACGGATACGGTGTAGTAGTTAATTAGTTAAAATATAATTTTAGAAACTCACGTTTTTAATTTTATTTTATAAGAGTGACATGGTTCGTCTTGCTTAGATGAAATACATCATCTTCATCAGGTTTTCAGAATACTTTGTTATCTATAAAATATACTAAATCATCTAGAAAGCGTTTGTTTTCTTCAATTATATATTACGTATTGACAAATTGCTAGTAACGGTAAAATAAAATTTCACTTTTATGCATTTGAATACTCTAATCTTACATAGATCGCTTTGGGATTCATTTTTAATCAGATAATTTTATATTTTAAAGATGATTTGGAATGTCTCCGATAAATGAACTACGTAATTATTATTTTTGTGTTTATACGCTATATTAAAAGAAATGCTTTCCCGTATATGTACGCATAATTAGCCAAAGCAATCTTAACTTGCAAAGTTCCCAACGAGCCGTGAATCATGAATCGAGACGCAGGTTCTACTGACTCATTGTTAAAATACACTTCCCATCAGCAGCCGCTACACAAGTGATACGTATTATTACGTCGACTGCCTCCAGTCAGAAGGGAGTAAGTGACAAATCGACCCTATTCGCGAGGGTAAAAATTTCAATGTTTCTCAGTTCAGGCATAAGTTTTGTTATTTCCTTGTTTTTGCGCCTTAACCCTTAACGTACCGTGTTCAAAACAAAACGCTCGCTCCCATGTGGTAAGTTCAGTTTACCGCTAACTTTATCTAAATATCAAGCATATGACTAGATGAATCAAAATTTAATTTATGTCATCTTGTAGGGAATTTCATTAGGAATAGATCGATATCTATAACATACATGGATTATTTGAAAAACATATCATTATTAATTTTTTTCTGGAACCATGCGATTTCTGATATGTAATGCGTCACAGCATACGGGCGACTAAACATCGGGTATAAACTTGTCTGCGCGCCGCGGCCGGCGGGGCGAGGATAAAGGCACCTAGGCAAAATGTATAGTACGTTCAAGACAACGAGTACGTATTAATATTTGTCCTTTTTGGTAAAGTGTTAATATTTTCACAGTTCTGATATTATTAAGTTGCGTCCTGCGTTTCCGTCCACAGTGGTATTATTACGTACATATTGAAAAGGTCAAAGATATAATTTATAATACGTTCAAAACAGCGAGTAAGTATTTGTCACTTTTGATAAAGTTGTAAATATTAGCAAAACAAATTCTACCTTAACACGAATGAAGGTGAGGGCAGTCTTAGAAAATATTTTTTTGGGATGAAGGAAGTAATTTTTTGCTTTTTTTTTTATTACGAAATATTGAGAACACTTCAATGGAGGATTACAATTTTTTTTATAATATTAGGGTCCATAGGTTTTAAGAAAATCAACTTTAAATTGGCAGTGGAAACTCAATTTACCACATGGCAACGCGACGGTTAAATAAAAAACTGCAACATTATCATTTTCAAAAAATGTATATAGTTTTATATGAAGACAGTTGACAAATCGGTGAGTTTGAGGGGCAAGAAAGATGTCCCACCCGTGGTCTTATAACATCCGGCGCCCCTGGCAACGACACAAAGTCAACCAAACCTACCATCACGAAACCATATTTAGAGGTCGTCCCTACGAGACTGGGTTGCCATTGACACGAAGAAGAAGTCTTTAATCGTAGTAAAAAAATCTAATCAAGTTGAGCACTTCGTGTGATTTTAGTCTTATTTATTTCCGTTGTTCAGTTTACACAACAAATAACATTCAGTGCATATGGTTTGGTCATATGGAAAGAATGAATGAAGAAAGAAGGGTAAAAAAATTATATGTTGACGATGTAAATGGAACCAAAAATAGAGGAAGACTGAGGAAAATGTGGCACGATCAAATCAAATATTGAATATCGGCCATGTGAGGACACGATGTATGAATGTTGAGGAAGCGAGAGAAATTTGTCAGGAAAGAAAAGTGTGGCAGTCCATTCTTTCTGCCTACCCCTTCGGGGAGACGGCGTGATGGTTAGTTAGTTAGTTCGTCATATTGTAGAGGATTTATTTGTTTTATTTTCGTTATTTATTGTAATTAGGCTATTTTGTATAGCACCGTTTTCGTGAGTAACAACTCATCTATTGTTGCTCTGGTTTATTTGACTCATTCGCGTTGAATAAGAAAATATGTAACATATATTGTGTGTTCCTTTTTGTGAATATATAAGTAGAATCTAAAAAGAATCCGTGAAAATGTGACTTAACCCATTTTGTGGTCGGGTGGTCGCATCGCGTGTTCTCGGCTCACAGGTTGCGCCTAACTTTACAGCCGCCTGGAAGTTTGGCTGAAACTCGATTGAAAATATTGTTTAGGCATCGCCCGGACCGAGTTTCCAACTCCCCTCGCCCCGCCGCCCCTACCGCCAGACAACTTTTCATTTTATCTAACTTTGTTGAATTTCCCCATACAGGGTGAGTCCCTTCATGTTTCATTTGTTATCATTCCCAGTTAAACGCAAACATTTAATTTTATATCGTATAACGAAATAATATATCATTAAGAATTTATTAGAAGAAGTTGGAACTGGCAGAAGAAGGATGAGAGCAGAATAAATGCGGTCGAGATGAGGTCCCTAAGACGTATGTGTGTAGAACGATATACGACAGAATCTCAAATGCTGATAAGAAAGGAACGTAGAGCGGACGAAGTTATTATCAACAAAAATAAGAAAGTATCGCTGCGATGGTTCGGACATATGGAACGCATGGATGGAGAAAGAATGGTTAAGAAAGTATACGTTAATGATGTAAATGGGGTACGAAGTCGAGGCGGACCGAGGAAAACATGGCATGACCAAATTAATCAAATATTAAAGGTTGGTCATGTTAGAAGTCGGAGGAATCGACGTGCGTGTATGACTCGTTGTATGAATGTGGAGGAATCTAGAGAGATTTGCCAGGATAGAGTAGTGTGGCGGTCCATTCTCTCTGCCTACCCCTGCGGGGAAACGGCGTGATGGTTTGTTTGGTTTGTTTTGTATCTCAATAGAGACGAAGATGTAAATTATTTGGAAAACAATATGGTGGTCGAGGCGTTCACATGACTTATGACCTGTCACTGGTTGGGTTAAGCGATCGCTTTATGCAATACAACATTACCCATTCCGCCCTTCTGCGAACACCAAACAAAATGTTGAAATAATATATGATCTGCACTTTATTTGTTAACTTGAAAACTATTTGACTAACCATCACGTCTTCGTGTCGAGAATATTTTATATGATGGTGTATGGAAGGCAAACGATTTAATGAGCTTAATTCAAATGTGATGATTTTTTTTAATTGAAATTACAGTTTGTAACACGACGACCATCGTGGCAGAGTGATAAGTGCTTTGACTGCCATACCAAAGATCCCGAATTCGTTTCCCGGTGATAACAGTGTGATGGTCACACTCTCTTTGGACGGGTGTAGAATTGACGTGACAGAAACATGGCGATAGATTAGCTGATCACGAAGATCAATATTTAAAAATTTGTATACAAGTAAATGGGCTAAGATAACGTACTGTATATAAATGTGGAAAGCAACGGGGAACTACCACATTAAAAGATCCAAGTGGCATCCTATGAACCAGCAAAAATATAACAAAAAAATATTAACACACTTTCATTAGTTTTTACACAACTTTATTTTTTGTTAAAAATAACCGGTTTCCCTTCAGTCGGAGCCTCGTCAAGGTAACACAAAGACACCTGATAAACAATCAGAGAACGCAGTGTATAAACATATAAAATTTGGGAGGGGGGGGGGGGGGGGATAAGAAATATTACACTTGCTACAAACCAATCATTTGGACTGAAACTAACGGAAAATAAGTCGAGTAAGGGTCCATTTACACTGGGCAGTGACCGTTACGCCACCGACGTAGCCTTGAATCTCACTGACTGGTTATCTCAAACGCTATAATAAAATCGCCGTCAGAAGAGTTGATAAGAGACGCTCAGACGTAAAACTGACTATTGTGAACTCTCCCGACGGCGATTTTTCTATAGCATTTGACATAACGAGTCGGGGAGATTCAAGGGTTACGTCAGTGCCGTTACGATCACTGTTCAGTGTAAATGGACCTAAAGTTTTGAGCGAGCTGTACACCCTGTGCAGTAAGTACGTTCCCAAAATTATGTAGCTGGGCCGCCCGGTCCTCTCGGGGTCGGCCGCACAGTGGGCTGAAAATGAAGCTCCATAGACTTAGCGTCGCTTGAAAATCAAGTACCTTATTTTGAAGAAAAAAAATATGCCCGCGTATTTCTTTACTAAATAGCAATATTTTATGTCAAGTAACTTTTTTTGATAAAGCTATTATTTAATAAGTTATTTGCGATTTTATTTTTTTATGTATAACAGTTTTTTTAATTTTATTCCTTATCCTTAAATTTCTTTAAAAATTGCGCTCTGTATCATAAAATGCATATAAGCTATATTATCACTAAAGCCTGAATTTCGGAAACCTTCAGAACATTGACATTTTCAACTTTAATAAAAAATATATATTTTATGCACGCAAAATAATTGTTAGTACCTACTTATAACAAATAGCCCAACTTAATTTTTAATTTTTGTATCGAATTTTAAATGCGTTTTTTATTAGTCTTTCTTTGTTTAGTTTTTGTTAAATTTTTACACATGAAGATGGAGGTATCCTCTGAAACATGTCGTGTATTTTAATATTTTTATTTATTAAAAAGTGGTTTAATCAATGTTTATGTAATTCCCAAAGTAGATTATTAATAACCTTTGTGCAGCCGTTGATAAAACTTTGTGCTGCCTATAAAGTTTAGGTCTTTTTGCCGATAAAGTCGATGGAGCTTCATTTTCAGCCCACTGTCGGCCGGCCCCGCACCTCTATACGGCAGTGTACCGCAGCACCGTCCACGGAGCAAGCGATGCCTACAATGGCGGACTTGTGGATCGCGGCCGGGCGGGCGGGCGGGATGATTTATAAAACGCTTATCTGTGCGGACTCGGCCCGTTTGCACAAGTTTAGCCCCGGCTGGAACAGCGGTAAATCAGCGTTTATTACGCCGCTCTGAAAGTTCATCACTTTCGCTGGAATTTTTATACCCTCGCCCGCTAACGGCCCCGTAATGCTAGCGAAATCTCTATTTCCACACCCCCTTCACGTAGTTTTTAGGGGTTTACACTGCAATTTCCCAATTGAGGATCGTTTTAACAAAGCGAAATATCTACAAAATGAACATTTTTCAGGAAAAGGTTTTTTCATGTTAAAAATAATACGTTTTGTAAAAATTCGCGATATTTGAACCGCTACAACTTCGCACATATGAAGACTACAGGGGAAAAACAAGGAATGTCAGTAGAAGGTTCTTCTCCTTCTCTCTCTTTCTCTTTGCCATTTCCCATCATCTGGGGTCGGCCCTCCTCGTACGAAAACGCCAAACTTTCCTATTTTCACTCATTTCCACTGTCAGGTTCTCGCGTTGGAGCTCCTTTTCCATGTTGGCCCACCATGTTGCCATTGGGCGACCTCTTCTTCTTGGTTTTGTGGGAATGCTGAGGGATTTTTGGACAATGTGCTCGCTGTCTCTTCGCATCACATGACCGTACCACCGGAGTCGAGATTCTCTTAATTTTGCCGTTATTGGGGCAACCTTAAAGCTACCCCTCACGTATTCGTTCCTAACGTGGTCCAGCCTTGTGACGCCTCCAGCCCACCTCAAGTAGAAGGTTAATTTGAATAAATTGAGAATAAAGCTAATCAAAGTCTATATATTTCTTAGCAATTAGCAATCGATTATCTGGCCATAGTCGATGACACACATGATTTTTTAATATGAAAATTTTACTGTGGATAGATACGTACAAATGCCGCTATATGGCATTATTACATTTATTTTGAATTTTAACTGACATTCCTTGTTTTTCCCCTGTAGTCTTTATATACAGTTTTGTTAAAATTTTATTTCACCAATCGATAGAGCTCACATGGAGAACCCAAAACGGTCCTCAATTATTCATGTATGTAATTATTATTTTTATCGAACTAATTAAATAAACCTGTGTTTAAGATATACTTCCGCTTTTGTCTTTAATTTCACAGCGACCAGTTTTGCTCTTCAGACTCGCTGACATCGACAGACCAGCCTGTCTAATTATTTTTTTTACATGGACTTTCATCGTGAGATTATTTTTATCATACTGCAAGGTGGCGCAATATGATTTTTATGGCTTGATTTCTGTATGACTTAATATCTGATGTATATTTTTCAATATTAACACAAAGTGTCAAAATAAGTATTAAATACGAATAAAAACGCCCGCTTTCTAGACGTTTTATCTTATTTTCGAAATGTTTTACCTTGCTTGGGCAATATCAAATTGACATTAGAAACGCCGTAACAAGATGAAACGCGCCCTTTACATAAAATAATAATTTATAAAACATTAATTATTTCATATCGTCACCTCCGCGCAAGACTCGCAACTCGAAAAATATCGTATTCGTACTAAACTCATAAGAAGTGGTGTAGTGTGGTCTAACTTTTAGGGGAAAATTGTCCCAATTGTAACTTATAAGTCTGGCCGCTAGAGAGACGATTGATTTGTCTTACATTGTACAAAAGTCAACTAACACTAAATGTTCGTATACTTTAAACGTGATTTCCCAAAATTCAACATTTTTTAGTTGTGCTATCTTGCACCGAGGTGACGAAATGGAGTTTTACATAATTGTTCAAGAAACATTGAATAAAACAGTAAATGATAATAGAATTTTATTATCGATCTCTCATATATTCATAAGCCAAAATAATTGCTGATTATTATGAAAAAGGAACCGAGTTGCGTCCTAGATCAGGAGTCAAATTTTCAGCCCCGAACTTTATCGATTTTTTTTATAATAAAAAACAATGTAAAATGGTTAATTTAATTAATTAATAATAATAAAATCTGTAAATGATTTTAATCGTTAAGGCCTTGAGACACCCTGTACCACTGTTACTACCTGGTTAGAGAGTTATTAAACTCTGTTCAAGAAATTACTGATCATCTCGCCCTCTCGGCCCGAGGGGTACCATTACACTTTACTTCTTCTGTTTCTTAGTTAAGGTTGTATGATCTGTTTATGATGGTGAGCTATCCTTGGATGGCGATGTCTAGCCATTTATCCATCTTTTTGGCGGCCTTGCAATCATTGTATTCTCCATTCGGTCCACGTGGTCTCTCCAAAAGCGCCTTATGCTTCTTGACTATCTTACTATGTCCTCAACACCACAGACAGACTTTATCGTTTAATTTCTAATCCGATCTCTGAGGATTTTGCCTGCGATGGAGCATAGTGTTCGCATTTCTGCTACTCTGAGATTGGTATTGGCTCTGATTCCATACACTTCTGCTATTCTGACATATTTGTCTCGTTTCCTGCACACATATATTGTAAAATTTTAATATGTGCTTTATTGTAATCGGTTTTATTCGGTCATATAAATAGTAATTCCTTTTAAAATATTTTGAAACACTTTTATAATAAGTATCTTCTTCTTTCGGTCCCGTGTCAGATCCCCCCAACGTTGGCGATCGCTGCAGCAGAGGCATCTCTGTCCTGCGCCACTCTGAACAGGTTCAGAACTCTTGTAATTCCTGACCACTCTCTAATGTTCCGCAGCTAGGACAGCTGCCTTCTACCAACTCCCCGACGTCCCTCTACGTTACCCATTAATATCAGTTGAAGGAGGTGGTATTTTTCTCTTCTTAGCAGATGACCCAAATATGAGACCTTTCTAATTTTCACACTCGACAACAGCTCTCTATAGGTTTTCTTTTTAAAGTGCCCTGTCAGGTCCCCCCGACGTTGGCGATCACTCCTGCGCTGTCCGGAATAGCTCCTCCACAGTTCCGATTCCCGTCCATTCCCTCACATTGCGCGGCCACGAGATCTGCCTTCTCGCTGCCCCCCTGCGGCCCTCTATTTTTCCCTTCAATATAAGATTCAGCAGGCGATACTTCTCTCCTCGCAGAACGTGACCCAGATATTAAATCTTGAGGACTTTGATTAATGTCAGCAGCTCTCTATTTACTCCTGCATGATTCAGGGCTTCTGTGTTCGTCACTCTGTCTGTCCATGGGATCCTGATCACTCTTTAGTTTTTTTTCTTTATTTTTATTTTTCTTCAATCTATAGGTATTTCACCCACCGTGGGTTACCAATTCATGATTTAATTGTATCTCAATAGAGACGAAAATGCAAATTGGAAACTGAATATGGTTGATCAAGGTGTTTACAGGAGTTAAACACATTGAGTTAAAAAGATGTTGTGCTTAATGCTTAATAAACATAAATATCCATAGATGGCGTTAGTATGTAGATTATATCGTCGGTTTAAAGGTAAAACTCACTAAGTGACATTTCAAAATATTCTCATTTTTTTGCAACTTCCGCATCAGACTTGTGAATTCTACGTCAGAAAACAATCACCAAGTGTATTTATTAAAGAATAACAGTTATTCTTTAATAAAAACACTTGGTGATTACTTTCTGACGTAGAATTCACTAGTCTTGATCAGAAATTGCAAAAAAAAAAAAAAAAAATTCAAATGTCACTTAATAAGTTTTATCTTTGAACCGACGATATATAGAATAATCTTAAAAAAAGATTAACATATGTTATCAAAATCTTCATAGATGGCACATTGAAACTGACATGTACATAGAACTTTAACATATATACAACTTCCAAAAATTTGTCATGCATGGTCATAAAGAAAGGTGGAATGGGGAATGTTGTAATTACATAAAGCGTGCGCTTAACCCAACCAATGACAGGTCTTAAGTCCTGTAAACACCTTGATCAACCATATTCAGTATAAATATTTTATATCATTACTTTTATGTTTCCGTGGATAATTGTCATTTTTCGTTGGGAATATGAAAAATCAATTTCCGTACCCAAAGGGTTAAAATGCCTTATTCATTTTTCATCAGTAATTTCCTTGCCATGTATTGTTACCAAATTTTCCCCGCGCGGAGCATGCTCCGCTCCAGCGGGGCTTATTTATTATGGCCATTAAACAGAATATACCCCTAATCATTTGGGATTACGTTCGACCCTCATACGGTTATCCAAGCTTTGTTAGCCGGCTTAAAATATTACCAATTATTTATTTTTATTATGTCCGACACACTTACGCAGTAAGCTTCGTATATCTGGCTAATTTCCTAGCGAACATGTGCTTTATTTATCAATTGGTTTCTAGAAGTGATGATTAAGTTACCATTACCCCGCTTCTCCGAAGGGGTAGACAGAAAAAAATGGACCCACACTGGTTCATTCAAATCAAATCAGTTTATTTACTCTAGACATTACAAACAGCATAAATGTTTAAGGCATCTATTGAGTACAAAGATGAGTTTAATATGAATGATCCATCGCAAACCACGTCCGAGTTAGCTGCAGGCTGCGGTGTTAGTGATAAAACTGTTTTAATCCACTTGAAGCAAATTGGGAAGGTGAAAAAGCTTGAAAGGTGGGTACCTCACGAATTGAGTGAAGCAAATCAACAAACGCGCGTTGAATGCTGCGTTGCATTACTCAACCGGCACAATAATGAAGGAATTTTGAATCGAATGAACCTGTGATGAAAAGTGGATCCTGTATGATAATCGGAAGCGCTCATCGCAATGGCTGAACCCTGCCGAACCAGCCAAAACACGCCCCAAGCGAAAATTGACTCCAAAAAAGTTACTTGTGAGCGTTTGGTGGACTAGTGCTGGTGTCGTTCACTACAGCTTTCTTAAATCTGGCCAGACGATTACGGCAGATGTCTATTGTCAACAACTGCAAACCATGATGGAAAAGCTAGCTGCTAAACAACCAAGGCTGGTTAATCGCTCTAGGCCACTGCTGATTCATGATAACGCTAGACCACACACTGCACAACAGACGGCTACCAAATTAAAAGAGCTTCAATTGGAATGTCTAAGACATCCACCGTACTCTCCGGACCTTGCCCCAACAGATTCCTATTTTTTTCGAAATTTGGAAAACTTCTTGCAAGTGAAAAAATTCAACTCCGATGAGGCAGTCAAAACCGACTTCAAAGATTTTATTGATTCCCGTCCGAATGGTTGTTTTAGTAAAGGGATCGATGAACTACCTATGAGATGGCAAAAGTGCATAGATAGCAATGGTACATACTTTGATTAAATAAATATATTGTATTTAAAAAAAATCAACTTTATTTTCCTCCCATACAAAACGCCAATTTCATATGTAAGGACCTAATATTAGTGCCGCATCAGTAAAAGTGTGACAGTCCATTCTTTCTGCCTACCCTTTCGGGGAGACGGCGTGATGGTTAGTTAGTAGTTAGTTATAAAAATCGTTAAAGAAATCAGTCGTGGAATTGTTCTAGTAGCAGGCACGGACCATTAAACCCCCTGCAAAATGTAAAGTGAGAGGAGATTTGAACGGAGAATGGAGCCGAGAGCCGTACGCACCGCCTCGCTCCCCTATTGATCTGACGCCCGCGGGGAGCTGCCTGCCCGTCTCCCGCGGGCCGGGACCGGCGGGACCCGAGATTTATATATTTTATACAACAATACTTTTCAAGTGATTCTTTAGTGGAGAAGAAAAATTGAGAGCTGCGCGCGCACCCTGTTACGGAAGTGCGACATAAATTATGTTAGCCGTCAATGATGAATAACGGCCGTACATTTCACGCGTGCCATCTCACAAATTGACATGAATGAAATTAGTCGTGATTTTTTTTTTATCGTCCTTTCTAATAACGTTTAAGTATTGGTAAGCGGGATAATATTTTTGTTTTGTTACACTAAATAAGTATAACTTCTTTCGTGCGTACGTAAGTACACAATTAAAAAAATATATATTAACTGTTTCTTTTTTATATGCTTTGTATACAACAATAACTTTAATAAAAACAAAAATTAAATATCAGACATGTTTCGGACAACCTGGTCCTTCCTCAGTGATATTATAAAAATATATAAAATTGTTTACAAAAATGATCAGTTTTGACAGATCTTCTAAAGATTATTTACTGTTTTAATTTTGAAACTCAAAAAACATCAATAATATTGTAATAAACAAATACAAAATAAAAACATCACGCCGTTTCCCCGGAGGGGTTGGTGAAGAGAATGGACCGCCACACAACTCTATCCTGACACACCTCTCTAGCTTCTTCCACATTCATGCAACGAGTCGTACACGCACATAGATTATTCCGAATTCTAACATGACCAACCTTTAAAATTTGATCAATTTGGTCATGCCATGTTTTCCTCGGCCTACCTCGACTCCGTACTCCATTTACATAATTAACGTATACTTTCTTAACCATTCTTTCTCCATCCATGCGCTCTATATGTCCGATCCAACCCAGCGATCCTTTCATAATTTTGTTCATAATACCTTCTTTCGCTCTGCATTCCTTTCTTATATCAGCATTTAAGATTCTGTCATATATCGTTCTGCCACACATACGTCTATTCTAATAAAACTTGTAGTTTTCATTCGTATTAAAAACGGTGGATGCGTGTAACATAAATTAAATAAACACAAAAGTCCGGATCGTCCATGTCAACAAGTGCACCATCTAAAATGAACATTATGTGTTAATATATTATTATTTTATTTTATATCATTGTATTTAATATGATTTGTTTTAGATTTATTTTGTGGATGTTTCACGATCGTATTGTGCGTGATTGGTGGCGATGAGGTTCGCAACCCATCACACCGCGTCTCGCGGGGCGAAAAGAGAAGGATGGAGTGCCGCATCGGTTAAAGTGTGGCAGTCTATCCTCTCTGCCTACCCTTTCGGGGAGACGACGTGATGGTTAGTTAGTTTAATTATTAAGTATAGAGTTTCACATTATTGTTCAAGAAACGGTAAATATGAAAAATATCGAACTCTGATCCTATCGCGTTCTGCTGTTTGATTGCTCTTCCCACTTGCATCTCCAGAGGTAGGTTAATTCATGTTGGGAGATAAAACTGTCTGTGAATTCGCTGTTTAAGATACCAATACGGAACATAAGGGCGCTCTCCAAGATAACAGAGTTTCTGAAAACATAGTTTTTGTATGTTTATACGAGTACATATATACGTACAAAGTGAGGTCGACAACTATGAATGTTTAGATCGTGATGTTTTAAAACTTTTAAACATCAACACCTGTGAACTTGCCTTGCGGAAAGTTTCTCGTTTGTATTTTTAAAAGGCGCTAGCGCACTAGATCTCACTTCCTTCGAATTGTATGCACGACCGGGAGATGAGACAGATTATCCCCCTGAACTTGTGTTAAGTTAACCCTTACTTTAATTTGCGTTTAGCTCGAGTGCAATTCTTGACGGTCTCTCAGGTCTCTCTTGAGATAACTATTTATTGGAATATTCCACTGATTCCGCAAGCATTCTCAGAGGAGGTAGCTTTGATATGTTTCTGTTGTTAATTGTTTTTTATCTCTTAATTTTTTTATTTTTTATTTTTCGCGACAGCTGTTTCGTCAACCTATGTTGACATCACCATTTGTAACACCTGATGATGTCAACATAGGTTGACGAAACAGCTGTCGCGAAAAATTTAAATTGTGATACATAGACAGAATTTTGTAATTTATCAGTTAATAATGTTGAGGTATCATAGTGTTTCGGCCAAAACAATTTACTAAATATATTTTCTTCTATATTCGCCTTCACTTTGTGTTGTGGATTCATATTTGAATAAATATAGTTACACTATGTGTTACAACACTTTTTATTTTTACTGAACTCAGACATGTTTCGGTTACAAGTAACCTTTATCAATGTATACAATTTTAACACAGTTAATTTTGTAATTTATCAGTTAATAATGTTGAAGTATCACAGTGTTTCGGCCAAAACAATTTACTAAATATATTTTCTTCTATATTCGCCTTCACTTTGTGTTGTGGATTCATATTTAAATAAATATAGTTACACTTTGTGTTACAACACTTTTTATTTTTACTGAACTCAGACATGTTTCGGTTACAAGTAACCTTTATCAATGTATACAATTTTAACAAAGTTAACAAAGTTAAAATTGTATTCATTGATAAAGGTTACTTGTAACCGAAACGTATCTGAGTTTAATAAAAATATTAAGTGTTGTAATACAAAGTGTAACTATAATATAATTATTCAAATTAATATATTTTGCCTATCCTAATTTTGCATGTGGTAAATTTATTTTCATCGTATTTATTGTAATCATTTTAGATAAACTAAGGCGTTAACACTGTGGAATTCCATAATGACGAATTTTTATGAATTAAACACTGTTTTTTTCCATTTTTAATTTTATTTTTCTCGTTTATATCGATCTCCCGATGATGAAGGTGGAAAAAGTGGAAAAACAGTGTTTTAATTCATAAAAAATCGTAATTATTTTATATATTGTTTCTTGATCAGTGGTGTAAAACTTCACATTAAATAATTAATATGATTGATAACTTCTGTTTTCTAGAAGTTTAATTATATATTATAGGAGAATGACATGATGTGTGTTAAAGCTATGGCCAATATAAAAGTGATTTATTGTAACCTACTATCTCAACCGAGACGAGAGATATATGGTCAGGAAAGAAATTTGTGGCTGTCTATCCTTTCTGCCCGCCCTTTAGGGAAAAGGCGTGATGATAAATATTTGTCTTTTAATATTGAAAAAAAAATCTGTTCACAGATTAAAACATATATAGGTGTGACATAATTCGCCTTGCTAGGGCATTACCAAATGATTGTTATGTGGTTCGAGCTTATGGCCGCGTTCCTCCATATTTGTTGTCAATATATTATATTTTAACCAAACAGTTGATTGAAAATAGATAAGACACATACATGTATGGTTATTTTCCGCTCCGTATTCCGAGAAGTATTCATCGCACGTATCGTATTTGCATAATAATTATCACACTTTGTACTTGAACGATTTTTACACATAAGGTATGAATGGCGACTTATTATCATAAGCAAATCGCTGTTCCTCTGTCTCGAAGTCTGCTCGGCTAATGGATGGAGTGGAAATCTGAACCGTAGACATGTGGTGTGCACATCACAATTCACGATTAGCCTAATTACCGATACTATCACAGTGGCGATTTTTAGTAGAATATATAATTCGTCTACCGACCCTTATGTATCGAAGCGAAGCATGGAACTGGCAAAAGAAGGATGTAAGTAGAATAAATGCAGTAGAAATGAGATCTCTTAGACGAATGTGTGATATTTTGTGTATGATAGAGTGTCGAATGAAAATATAAGAAGTGAATGCGGTGCGAATGATAGTGTTATAAACAAAATAATGAAAGGATCGTTAATATGGTTTGGATACATGGAAAGAATGATTGAAGAAAGACTGGTTAAAAAGTATATGTTAACGATGTAAATGGAACTAGAAATATAGAAAGGCGTGGCACGATTAAATAAATCAAATATTGATGAATGTCGGCCACGTGAGGAGTCAGAGAAATCGACGCGCGTGCATGACACGATATATGAATGTTGAGGAAGCGAGAGAAATATGTCGGGAAAGAAAAGTGTGGCAGTCTATTCTTTCTGCCTACCCCTTCGGGAGACGGCGTGATGGTTAGTTAGTTATAATACTAAATGGTTTTTATAATATAAAAAACAATTAATAGCTAAATAACTTACCTTCACGCCGTCTCCTCTAAGGGGTATGCAGATGTAATGGACACCCACACTGTTCTTATTTGATATATAATACTATTACTACATTCATACATCGTATCATCACACACGTCGACTTCTCTGACTTCCCACGCGACCGTCATTTCATTTCCTATTCCGTTTGGGTCGTTTTATACATATTTTTAAAATTGTAAATAAAACACTCGTTTTTCACCACTTGAGTATTATATTTTACACGACTAGTTTCGGAAGCTACAGATTCTTCCATCTACGGGTTTCAATATAAAGTTTATACGAGTGTTTTATGTACAATTTAATCATGTCCTACCACAAAGTGAATGCCGAAACAATAAATAACATACATATTTTTTATTTACAATTTTTTCTTTATTCAATCTCTCCATGTATCAGATCCATCTATATGACCCTTTCGTTCTCACTGTGTTCACTTATTTCTCGTATTCGTGGTAGCATTGTCTATTATCGTTAAAAAAAATATTGACAATAGATATTGGAGTCCAATAAAGACATTACGGTGGACTGTTTAACCTTAGCCGCCTTAAAGCAAAGTCATGCAAAACTAGGTACATAACTGACTAGTAATACGCCGATGACTGCGCTCTGATTTCACACTCTGGCGAGGAGCTACAAGAGATTCTGAACACACACTTATGCATGCACGGCGTTGGGTTTAAAGCTTAACGAATCTAAAACGAAAATTCTCTCTTTTCCACCAGGTCTCGTACTTTCGTTTTACTGTCAATCGGGTGGTGGTCTAGGGGATAGAACGCTTGGCTCCTGATCCAGGGGACTCGGGTTCGAACCTGGACACGACCAGATTCCTTCTTCATAATAATGAGCTATTTTCTGCTCACATTGAAGATTGTAAAATAAATTCTAATATCATTGATTTAAATCTTTGATGTTAGTCTTTTTAAAAAAAAAAAAAAAAAAAAAAAAAAAAAAAAAAAAAAAAAAAAAAAAAAAAAAAAAAAAAAAAATAGAGTATATCGAGGTGACATATTTTAATTACATGGGTAGTGTTGTGAATGATAAAGCAAACATGGATGACGAGATTAAGAATAGGCTGAGTGCAGCCTCTCGTGCATTCTGGAAATTACGAAAGAGAGTCGTTGACTATCACGACCTCACAATAGCTACCGAGGTCGCAGTATACAAGGCTGTAATCATTCCAACACCCACCCACGGATGCGAGACATAGGTCAGTTATAGACGCCACACCAAGTCCCTGGAAAAATTTCTACAGGTCATCTTCGCCAACTACACAATATTCGCTATTTCCACAAAGTCTCCAATGCCGAGGTGCTAAGGAGATCTAACTGTTTCATGCCCGTAGCACACCTCCGCTGCGAAATACGAGTAGCGGAACTGCTGGAAGTGTAGATTGACTAGCGGAACTGGGCGGCGGAACGTCACGCGAGTTAGTTGAGTTGAGGCAATCGAAGATCGTTTCTATACATATTTTAGAATGAGCCCAGAGAGTTTTGAAGAATTACATAATCTTTTGAAGCCATTTATAGTCTGGATGATTTAATAAATAGAGAATAGGGCTATTTCTGACCTCTTGAATTAATTTTTCTGTAAAATCAACGTCCATTTTATGAAAAAAATGTGGTTTCGCTTTTTATTTTTGTCGATTTCCACAAACACGTGCGGACACAATGCGGCACCGCAACTAAATGGCGGCCGGAGCGCGGAGGTGTGGCCGGCGTCGGAGCAGATCGACGAAACCGCGCGGAGAAAGAGATAGAATTATAGTCAAATGTATGCGTTAGAACGCTCAGTTCCGCTAGTGTTCCGCTTCTCCTACATACGGACAAGACGTGGCGAAATTACTGCGGCACCGCTGTTATGGTTTCGCAGCGGAGGTGTGCTACGGGCCTCAATACGGAGACGCTGCTCACTCGCGCTCTCTTGCGCTGGTCCGGTCATGTGCTACGCATGAACGACAACAGGCTCCCGAAAACATCTTATATAGTGAACTAGTAGAAGAGAAAAGGAAGCACGGAGGACAGCGCAAGAGATATAAGGACAACTTGCATACTGCATTGAAGAGTAGACAGACAAATGGATAGGGAGCAGTTGGCAACCGATAGGGCGGAGCAGAGAAGAGTCGTCGCTGCGTGCCAGGGGCCGAAAATACGGAGAGGACGGGGTTCAAATCAAATCAATTTATTTTCTCAAAAGATATTACAAACAACAATTTTAGTTTAAGGCATCTATTGAGAACAGGTAAAACATAAAAATATATAATACCAGGAACGCTTGAGAAATGGTTCGAGATTAGGAATACAAGATACTCTCCAAAGTCAAGAGTATTTGTCTTCTGAACGTACTTTCACGAATATGAAAGTCGTCGATCTCCGAAGCGATCATGTTCAGCAGTTTGATTGCTCTCCCCACCGGCATCACCAGAGGCAGGTTGTTTTTGCATGCTGGGAGATAAAACAGTCTGTGCTGACGCTGTCGAAAATAACCATCTGGAACATAAAGATGGATAGCCTCCAAGATAACGGAGTTCACAAAGAATTCCCTGATAAGTCCGAAGTAATGGGTAAGTGTGCACCCATCTCTTCTTATCTGCAAACTATTGGTCCCCAGCATTGGGGTTAAGCCGTGGGGGCAGAATATCCTTTACAGGAGTATGACATAGTCGCTCTATCTAAAATAGAACTAACATATTATATAGCCACACCAGGTAGCACAGAAGACAGATTTAAATACGTTTGTGTTCCTTGTGCTCGTACTCACGGGCAATGGGCATTTTTTTACCACACTTTCTAAGACGAATAAAAAAATACAATTAATTTCTTAAACGTGTGTTGACGTTTCTCTTTTTTGAAGTAATCCTATCCGACATTTTCGTACCTTTTAAATCCCGCAATAGAATTTTGCGAAACGATAATTTTCGCACACCCTTCCGAAAATTTCCGCATTAATACGCAATGTATCGAGGTATGTCTACAATTGACTTCGAGTATTAAGCGTACTGGGAACAGCCACATTGACAAAATATCCCTTATTTTGTGTTAAAATCCACGAATACGAGAGAGTCCACGATATAATTTCAACTGCGGGCAAATTTGTTTATCGAAGAATAATATCTTTTGTGCTTTATTCGAAAACGGCTCATTGTTTGAGAACACTCGATTCGTTTTCACAAAGAAATCGTTCTGTCTGCCCAGATTATTCGTGGGGTCTCCCCGTAAAGGGGGCTGCCTCCCCCAAAGAGGACATCAAAGGAGGCCGGCGCTGGGGGGGCTACCCTTCATAAGCCCCCCGAAAGCATTATAATTACAGGTGGACTCCGAGTAGCGAACTGCCTGCCACAAGTGGGAGTCGGAGCTGAGGTAGAAATACGATTTTAAATCTGGAACAACTCGTACAAATTTGTATTTATGAATTGCGCAGATTGAGTATAAAAACTGAAACCGTTGAATATTTTAGATTTTTTTTAATGAATATTTTTTTGTGAATTCTTGAGCACGTTAAATAATTCATAAGAATGAAAACAACGAAAATAAAATAAAAAAATACTGCCGAAACCGTTCGAAGCCACAAATTTAATGGATTCAATCTAAATATATAGGTACTCTGGGGGCCTTTTTCATATAAAAAATGTATGTATTTTTATTAATTTATAATGGTAAACTCGATTGTTTAGTGGTTTTACTTGGATTTAATTTATATAAATTGTGACAAATTTTTTTCGCCTTCCCAGTGAGTTCTCAAACTTTGAGTTTGAGAACTCCCTGGGAAGGCGAACAAAATTTGTCACAATTTATATTAATGAAATCCAAGTAAAACCACTAAACATCGTGTTTATTATTATAAATTAATAATGGAGTTTTACAATATTAATACCTCAACCATCAATAATGTATTTTTATTATTTACCAAGAAATTTCAGTTAACAACATTAATATGAATGAAAACTTTAGTTTTCTAGAACTTTTATTATGTTTTATGTGAATGACACTTTCGCCTTGTTAATAATTTAGATAATTCCTTAGCAAGGCATGTAATTCTCACAAATTATAATGAAATTTCTAGAAAACAATAGTTTTCATTCGTATAGCGAAACATAACATTCGGGTGGTAGTTTTTGCAAGGGAACAGAACGCTTGAGAACTCCAAGCCTGGACACGGATCAGTTTCCATCATAATTAATACGAATGAAAACGTCAGTTTTCTAGAAGCTTTATTATATTTTATGGGAATGACATGTTTCGCCCTTCTAAGGCAAATGTGACGAAACTTCAACTCGTTGCAGTTTATATATACTAGTAAATGGAGCAGAATATGGTAATTAATGAAAATTGATGTGACTTTATACATTTTTAACAAATAATGATTTGGGTAGGTCCAGAAATATTGGAAAGTGTTTCTTGGTTAATAAATTTTATGATAATGGTTGCATAGTTAGGCGATACTAAATGATATTATATAAATCAATAATAAGTTATTTGAGGTGGGACGAAATTTAGTTATTCTAAGAAAACATATTTTTACAGATTGTTTACAAATGATTTTGCCGATTTCTTCATAATAATCTATTTTCTGCTCATCTTGAAGATTGAAAAATAAATTATAATACTATTCCCATAATTCGTAATAATACTTGTAGAAAACCGACGTTTTCATTCGTATTAATTATGTATGTAGTATTTACCGTTTGTCCGAAAGTTCGTAAGTCGAGACCACCTGTAGGTATTTCGTACATTATTGTTGGCTCCACAATTGGCCTGGATACTAATACCCCCCTAGCCCACCCCGTGCACGTGAAATAACATTACTTAATCCCTCTGTATAAAATATTCCTCAAAGCTCATTTCAGACCCGTACGGCTGTACCGCGGGTCGGGTGGCTTTCCCTTTGTTCGATGTCACTTTATTTTGCCAGAAGAGCCAAAGGAATAATAGGCATACACATTCATTTATATTTCGTACTGAGATGGAAACAAAAAATATATTATATTTCTATTGTTCATGTCAGATCTTTATTAGATTCGTCTCTTTTGTATGTAAGTACTCTTTTGTTAAATTTATTATTACCCTTGGTTATGCTAAAGATGTATGCTGCTTAGTTCGATTATTTCAGTTAGATTGCACAACCGATGCCTTAAGCGGTGTCAGCCCTTTAGTCTACCTAACTAACTAACTGACCATCTTGCCTTCTCCCCGGGGGGGTATAGGCAGAAAGAATGGAACGCCACATTGTTCTGTCCTGACATACTTCGCTCGATTCCTCTACATTCATACATCTTGTCATGCACGCACGTCGATTTCTCCGACTCCTCACGTGACCGACATTTAATATTTGATTGATTTGATCGTGCCACGTTTTCCTCGGCCTTCCTCTATTTCTAGCTCCGTTCACGCCGTTTACTTATACCTTCTTTACCCGTCTTTCTTCACTCATTCTTTCCATGTGTCCAAACCATCTTAACGACCCATTCATTATTTTGTTCATAACACTTTCATTCGCACCACATTCACTTATACTTGCATTTGAAAGCGAAAAGTGCATCATTTACAGATTTCCCACACATTCATCTTAGAGATCTCATTTCTACTGCATTTATTCTACTTTCATCCTTCTTTTGCCAGTTCCATGCTTCACTTCCATTCATAAGGGTCGGCACAAGAACACCATTATGCACTTTTCGCTTTCAACCGTATACGACCAAAAACCGATTACTCGTTTTTTTTTTTTTTTACCATATTGCTACTGAAAATGATTCTCACAATTACGTAAATCACTATATCAATTTCAAATTCGAACTATTCATTTTAAAAAGATATTTACCACGTATTAAAAATTTAAAAAAATAAATATGCTTACACTTTAAAGTCGTTATATATGAATGGTTGAAGAAAAATATGTACTAGGTACAAACAAAAATATATATGCAATTACGTTCTATAAAATATGATATGTAGAACAAAACTGCGTAATTATTATAATCATATTCTTTCTACTTACTGTCTATTTTTCTTCAACCATTCATAAATTTTGTATATCTTTTAAAACAAACAAACCACCACGTCGATTCGTCGGAAGGGTAGGCAGAGAAAATAGACCGCCATATTACTCTTTATTGACACATCTCTATAGCTTCGTCCACATTCACACATCTATTCGTACACGTAAATCGATTCTTCCGACTTCTGACATGGCCTACCTTTAAAATTGGATTAATTTGATGATATATGGAGATGAAATTCAAAGCATTGGAAAATGGTAAAAATTTTCCTCTAGTTTTCAGGTAATTTTAAGGTTTACTTTTTAGGAATTTATTTTAATACCCGAATCGATACAGCTACATATCTTTTTAATAAATTGAAAAGGAAAAAAAGCCTGGTTCCGAATTGTCCCGAGATTCTTCTGCTCAAATTTGTCTGCTGTCGTTTTTTTACGATCTCTGGTATTCGGAGACATTTTCTCTTAGTTAGAACCGGGGTCCCACATTCCGATGCAGTGGCGGCTAGTTGTGATAAGTTCATTATATTCATGTTTGCTTTTTACAAAATATGTATTTTTTTAAATTGCTGGAATGCTCATAAATTATATCCTGGAGTATTACTGGAGTGGTTTCCCATTGCCTTCTTCATAGATGATCTGTGAAGGTTACCTTCATTCACTTGGCTGATAGATTTCAGTTTTGTGGCTCCGAAGTTACGTCACGCATCCTCTTCCTGTCTGCAATAACACTGACAAAGCTCCTACTGGAGAGAAACCGGCTAGTTGGATATGACAAGTGGTGTAAAAACCAAATATCTATCTGTCACTTTGTTGAAAGTTACGGCGTTTACACCACCAGTTGTATTTACACCTGAGTAAAATATTCAATAAATAAAATGTTTCATATTCTCCTTCCAAATACACGAGCGCTTTAAATTATTAGTCTCTAAAATATTTATTTTGTACTGTTAAATTTATGCCATACATTTTAACCGTAATAACTCATATAGTCCGAATTGAAATATTTCTAGATGTTATGATTATTTTTATATACGAGTACGTTTAGTTAAAAATACTATTCGAAATGATATAAATCTTTACACTTGTATCACATTTAAATTGGGCTCATTAAATGGCTTATGGAACGAATGGATGAGGGAAGAATGGTTAAAAAGATATATACAAGTAGTGTACATGGAAGAAGAAGTCGAGGAAAGCCAAGGAAGACATGGCATGACCAAAATCAATTGCTGAAAGGCGGCCATGTTCGAAGTAGGAACAATCGACGAGCGTGCATGTCACGATGTGTGAATGTAGAAGAGGCGCGATAGTTATCTGCCTACCCCTCCGGGGAAACGGCGGGATGGTTAGTTAGTTAGTTAGTTTTTTTTTACATATATGTGATTTAACAATTTAATGACCAATTTTCTTCTTAATTTTGTCGTCCTGCCACTGGTCCCGGGGCCAATTTCATTTATTTAACAGGCCCTCTTTCGGTCGGCTGAATCTACGCTCTCGTAGAGACATTGTCGGTTGAATAGAAAATTCCCTTTCTTCTTTAAGTTTACACGGAAAAAGGTTCGGCCCTACTGAACTAAAACAAAGTACGATGCTTTTGTTCATTCAAACGTAATTCCAAGTTATCAGTGGCCGTTAAATGACCATTCAATACGAAAGGAAAGAGTCTCGTTGCCGCAAGTAAATGGAGAATTATTCAAAACTAACTAACTAACTAACCATCACGTCTTCCCGCCACACTTTTCTTTCTTGACATACTTCTCTCGATTCCTCAACATACGATGAAGGATCTCGTAATCGTCTATGAGAGTAGGCTGACATTTCGTGCACATATCGAGAGGATTTATGACATTGCACTGAGGATGTTGGGGTTCATCATTCGGACCGGAAGAGTTTTCAGAGATCCCAATGTGCTCAGAGTCCTGTACAACGCATTGGTTCGGAGCAGACTCGAGAGTGGTTCTGTGATATGGAGTCCTCACGAGGCGAGATATTCCGTTATGCTGGAGAGGGTTCAGAAAAAAATTCTGCGGTATTTCTACATGAGGGAGTATGGTAGTTATCCGTGGCTATATCCCACGGCATTTCTTTTAGGAATGCTTGGAACCAATTCTTTCCAGCTTCAAAGAGATGGGCACCTCATTTCCCATTTATTTAAATTAATCAGGGGATATTTCGAGAACTCGGCCGTTCTAGAGGGTGTTGGTCTTTTTGTCCCTGATAGATTTCTCCGACAGCGACAGCACAGATTGTTTTACCTACCGGCCACCAGAACCAATCTGCCTCTGGTGACACCGGTGGGAAGAGCAATTAGTCTGCTGAACGCGGTCTCCTCGGAGATCGACGTCTTTCATATTAGTGAAGGTACGTTCAGGAGACAAGATACTTTAGAAAGTATCTTGTCTTCCTAATGTCGAACCATCCCTAATGCGTTCCTGGTACTATGTTGTATTTTTATAATCTTTTACCTGTACTCAATAGATGCCTCAAACATTTTCCTATTTGTAATGTCTTTTGAGTTATTAAACTGATTTGATTTGAATATTTCGTCGTCAACAAGTCGACTTCTCCAACTCCTCACGTGGCCGACATTCAATGTTTGATTTATTCGATCTTGTAACGTTTTCCTCGGTCTTCCTCTATTCTAGTTCCGTTTACATCGTCAACGTATACTTTTTTTTTTACTATTCTTTCTTCATTCATTCTTTCCATGTGTCCAAACCATCTTAATAATCTTTCATTATTTTGTTCATAACACTTTCGCACTACAGCATTCACTTCTTATATTTTCATTCGACACTCACTTCAAGTTCAATCATACAGTTTTTTCACACATTAAAATGTAAACAAAGGTTAAAACAAAGGTTAAACCTTTGTAAACAAAGGTTAAAATTATGTTATCTTCAAAGGGGGTCAGAAAACTCTTCCACAGACATGCCTGCTCCTTACAAGTCTTCGTTATGTTTTAGATAAACGGCGTTAACACTGCGGAATTCCATAATGACGATTTTTTTCATGAAATTTATTTATATTTTTCTCGACAGGTTTGAAGGCCCCTTCATCATCGCCTTAAAAAAAATCGTCTTCGTTATGTTTTTATGTTTTTTTTATCGATGATGATAAATACTCGGTGCGCATATCTTTTGTTACTCCACATTCAGACTTCTTCCGTGTTAGTTTTGTCCGTGAGTTCTCGCATTCCAGACATTGTTCCACTTGTAAATCAAGTGTATTTTTAAGTATCTTCGTGTTGATGTTTGGATTTGGGCTATTTCCAGGTATCGTTTGTTATTCGCCTGACGTCACGTTACATATTTTACACATGGATGCCACCTGAGATTGAAGAGCCCGACTAGCATTGGCGCTTTCGAACGCTCCCCCCTTCTAGTCTAAAATGATGTTAATCTTCCTAACCATAACATTCTCTCCACGATTAGGTAGGGGTATGAAAAAATGGAGCACACTATTATTTCCTGACATGCTTCTCTCGCTTCCTTTACTCTTATCGGACGCCAGCTTTTGTATATTTTGTATATGTTATTCTATCGGCACTGTGTATGTTAATGGCTCCATTAGTAATATTCACCTGACAATGTTAAATAATAATAATAAATTGGATAATTTATGGAGCGCCATTTTTATGAATTACTCATCTCAAGGGCGCTGTAGAAGATGCTACTTTTTATCAACTAGATAAAAATAAAAATAATAATGATAACAATAATAATAAACATATTTAGTATGAGGGCTGCACCTGACGTAGTCGATCAGCCCTTCCTGTCAGTCAATGATAATTTGAAAAGGTGAGTCTCGATCTAAACTCAATTCTCAATGCACTTAAGGTCTGCTGGAAGATTGTTCCAGGCTGAAGGGCCGGCTACCGCAAAGGCTTGGTCGCCAAAGTTTGTGCTTGGACAGCGTTTTTGCAGTCAATCTACCGATCGCAGAAGATTTAGCTGATCGCACAATGTAGATTGTCTAGCATTCAGGTTCTCGTTGATGCAGAGTTCAGATATATAAGCTGGTGCCATTCCATGCAACGCCTTATAGACCGTCCAGCAGAGCTTGTATTGTATCCTTTCTGGACATTTCAGCCAGTGGAGCGGAGCTCCTTAAGATGCTGTGTTATGTGACAACTCTTTAGCACACCCCTTATCAGGCTTGCTGCTGCATTGAGTGCAGACTGGAGTTAATTTCTTTACTGTTTGGGGATGTTGACGTAGACTCCATTGCAGTAATCTAGCCGGGAAGAAAGTAAAAGTTACACGCAGATTCCACAGACAAGATTTAACATGATTCATCGTGTCACCTCACATGTGCCGTTTACCCACGCGGCAAATTTCTGTTGTCACGTCTGAGGTGACTTATGTTACGGGTTAATATTCATTCATCTTGTCATGCACGCACGGCGATTTATTATTAGAATTGTTCTTAGTTTATCCACTGTTATAGCGTAAACACTGATGCTTCCACATTGTTAACTGTTTTATTTAAACTTGGACTAAATTTAATATTTAAAACTGAAATTAATGGCTCCAAACTCTTTGTGTCGTGTTACGACACACCACTCCACAATAGTATGTTTCCGCCGTAACTCGTACATTATTTTCTTTTAATCATCCGTGAATGTGATATATTTTTTACACGTGTCTCGTATTTAATTAATGGTACAACAGCACTCTAATTGGATTACTAGTCTGTTTCCGGCTTAGTAACCTGTTGTACTAAAAAAAGGCTTGTTTGATCCCGTTGGGTGTTTAGCGAGCTTAAGGATAGGATGGATTACACAATCGCTGTCGATGCTATCCGCGAATCCACTAACGAACGACTCGTCATGTATTTGCAAAGTCCGATCGTTTCCGGTACCCGTCCTTTGTGATTCGCAAAGGATTTTGCTAGTCCGATTTAAATAAATAAAAAGTAAAATTTAATAATAAATAAAAAGTAAAGTAAAATTAAAACAAAATTACCATTTTTTCAAACATTATATATGAATATGTAAGAGATGATAAAAATTAAAACACATTGTATTAAATACGAACCTCCAAGAATACCTGTAATACCAATAGTTAAATTCAGAAAATTTTAAATAAATATTTGAAGATTATTTTTGTATAGAATCATGTTTACCACCCCTGATCTGTATGTATATAAAGGACTAAGTTTACAATAGTGTTACCAGTCTGTCGATGCCAGCGAGCCTGGCGAAACCGGTCGCTGTCTAAATAAAGACAAAAGTGGAAGTAGTTAAAAACATCGTTTTATTTAATTATTATTTAAAAAGTAAAATTTGTTTAATATTGTGATTCATGAACCCTTTCATGCTCAAATTATTTTAAACAACGAACTAAGAAGAAATCACAATCACCAATAATTCAATCTTCGATATTGAGGAAAATACAATGTCTGCAGTAGATCATGTTCTCAGAACGGCGAGCCATCACTGTCTAGTGAGTAAATCTTGTAATAATATTGGTTCATCTGTTTTTATAACGTAATACAAAAATAAAGCAACAAAAAACCATTTCGCCATTTCCCAGAAAGGGTAGGCAGAGGGAATGGACCGCCACACTACTCTATCCTGACACACACCTCTAGATTCCTCCACATTCATTCAACGAGTCATACACGCACGTCGATTCTTCCGACTTCTAATATGGCTGACCTTTAAGATTTGATTGATATGGTATGCCATGTTTTCTTCGGTCTTCCCCGACTCCGTACTCTATTTACATCGTTAACGTATACTTTCTTAACCGTTCTTTCTTCATACATTCTATACTGATTATTTTTTAGAAAATATAAATAAATTGAAGATTTTTTAGCGTTAAATAGAATTTACATTTAATCTAAATAAAAAATTAACTTCTTTCCGAAATCTCCAATGATACATATTTGATTCAATGCTGTATTCAGTGGCTTTTTTGGAAACTTCCGCCCGTAAATCACCTCGATGGGGTCCATCTCGCATTGTTCAGCGCCGACTTTCATCTATAAATCACACTTCGGCGGCCAATGTTTCCTCTCCAAGACGAAATAACAGATCGAATGGAAGTTCAAAGGGTGACATCGGCCCCGTTGAAAGTGCGCAATACGTGTGTTGGATTTGCCCACGATATCGATCCTCACACTGAAAATATTTAATGTTAGTGTTTTTTTTACCAAGTATCATAACATAATATGTAATAAGTTTCTTTCGTAATTGTATATGGTCGCATGCAGCTACATTTTTTTTATTGTTTACATTGAATTTCTGTCGTGATCAAATTTTTTTGGCTCTAAATCATACGTTCTTTCATAAAATTACGGCGCCAATACTGTATAATTTGAATAATGATGTAAAACTAGACGAACACTCCGGGCCACACAAATCAAGCCCCCGCATAAACCAACAACTCACCTTTCCAACAATGTTTCCATCAGATGTAACAGGAATAGCCACAAGAGCTGAACCTCTAAAAGCCAGAAGATCCAAGTACATGTCCATATTAATGGAGTAATATTGGCTTAGCAAGGACCGCTAAGCAAGCGTTACTCTATCTATCATTGCTACGCGCTTAGTCTTCATCGCCGCATTTTTTATTAAATGTCCCTTTGAACTATTTTCTTACAAACCTAATCATCATAGCAATAATTGATTATAAAAGTATTTTCCATGAATATCGAAGATTCAGGGTGCGGCCACACCGAAGTGCCAGAGTAGGAGTTAAAATGAACACCCGGCGAATCAACGTATGGCGCATTATGGGACGCCACACTATACGCTCCGCGCCACAGGGCGTGATCTCAAGCGAACTATGCCTTGACTTCCTATCCAGACACTTGTGTGGCCAAACCCTCAATAAACACACTCGATATCCTAATGCGCAAGACTCGTTGATTTGACTTAAGTCAGCCGTAGCGGGCAAAGAGGTAAGTATTTGAAATCGAGGAAAACACATGGATCTGTTTGTCAGTGCCTAAAGTACTAAAAAATGTGTATTTTTCTCTGTAGGCTAGAAATAGTAAAATAAGCACCGACAATAAACTCTGATATTGGAAAAGGAGCTCCAACGCGAGAACCTGACAGTGGAAATGAGTGAAAATAGGAAAGTTTGGCGGTTTCGTACGAGGAGGGCCGACCCCAGATGATCGGAAATGGCAAAGAGAAAGAAGAAGAAGAATATACTCTGATATACAAAACGGTCATAAGGCCGATCTTCACTTACGCAGCCCCAATCTGGGGCTATACAGCTTCGAGTTACATACGAAAACTCCAAATCCTGCAAATAAGACTCCGTTTATCGCTTGGTGCGCCTTCATGGACCAGGATCACACAACTGCACCTAGAATCGGGAATCCCGATGATAGATGAATTAATTCTGAAACTTGCCGGACGTTTTTACAAAGGACTCCCTTCACATCCTAACCCCACAAAATACCTCTCAAATTACGACCCAAACACCTCCAACCGCCACAAGCGCCCAAAATCTATCCTCCTTTAGAGGAACACTCCGGGCCACACAAATCATGCCCCCGCATAAACTAACATCCCCATGAAATCACCTTCCAACAATGTTCCCATCAGACGTAAGAGCAATAGCCACATGAGCTGAACCTCTGTAAGCCAGAAGATCCAAGTCCATTCATATTAATTACTGAATATTGAGTTTTACATCATTGTTCAAGAAACAATAAATAATTTGTTACATTCGTTTTAAGTAAAATACACACATCGCTCCGTAGGTCGCGGCTCTGTCTATTTTCATTCCTACACTCCACAGAGAGAGAGACGGAGATCAAAGAGTTGGGAAAGTGGCGTCGCAAGGCCGAGTACATTCCGCGAAGATTTCTTTGTCCCCCCGAGTGGCAGTGGGTAGGTATCGAACAGCGGATGAGAAAAGTGCGCAATTACAGCTAGGGCAGCGCGGGAAAATCAATGGGACCCGCGGAGGGCGGCGGGCGACGGGCGGGGGGCAATAATAAATAACCCGGCCGGGCCGGCGGGTCACGTGCACGTCTTGAGCGCCGAATTGTAATTTATTCATTGCCCGGCGAGATGCTCCGACCTCGGCCGTGTGTGTACTACATTTTTCTCGCTCCAGACACACACTAGACGCCCGCAACTTTACTTTTTAACCCTTCTTACCACTCCATTATTTTTTGATATTGTATGTCAGCCAGCTCTAAGTTAAATAATGTCATAATATTTTTATTGATTGGTAGTTACAAAATAATCGTTAAAAATTCATTTGCAATGATTTATTCTTCCATTGATTTGCCACACATTCGTCTTAGAGATCTCATTTCTACTGCATTTATTATACTTTCATCCTTCTTTTGCCTGGATAAAAGTAGAATAAATGCAGTAGAAATGAGATCTCTAAGACGAATGTGTGGCAAATCTGTATTAATAAAAAACAATTTACAAAAAACATTATGGACTATGTACTTATAGTTTTGCATAGTACGGTACTATTTAAAACAATCTCCAGCATGGAGACCAGGTTTTCTGGAATAGGTCTCACAAAACCACACTGTTTCCCGTCTTCCCCCTGGAATCATTCTGTTACTGCACACAGTACAGTCTTTAGAACCTTTGTCCAGTTTCGCAATGAAGTGGGGCTTGTACTCTAATTGCTCCTCTGCATGACTATCACGCGAAATTCCCGCCATTTTTGGTTATGTGAATTTGCAAGGTAAATATAGTAAAATAAAAACTTAAACAGTCAAAATCTTATTAAAACGTGAAATTAAATGTTTTTTTAAACGAATATTCACAAGAAAACACGACACGGGTCAAGTTTTGCGCGCGAATATACACCGCGCGCGCAAGTCTTATCTTGTCGGCCGCCAGCCGACAACTGAGTTGTAGAGTACATATAGCGATGTCGGCTGGCATTCGACAAATGAGTGGTAAGGGTTAACCCATTTGGTATCGTTACAACTAATTTTACCTAGAGCACAGACTGACTATACACACTGCGAGTGGCTACTTCTTTACTAGTATAATTAAATAGAATTTTTATAATTATATTTTTCTATATGAAAGAATATGTTAATGTTGTAAACGAAACTAGAAATATAGGAAAACAGAAGAAAATGTGACACGGCCAAATATTGAATGTCGGCCACGCGAGGAGTCGTAGAAATCGACGTGCTTGCATGACACGATTTATGAATGTTAAGGAATCGAGAGAAGTATATGTCATGAAAGAAAAGTGTGACAGTTTTTTCTTCTGCCTATCCCCTTTGGGGGACGGCGTGATGGTTATTTATTTATATTTTTCTATATTGAATGTCGTCCGCGTCAGGTGCTTGAGAAAACGTCGTGTGTGCATGACATGATGTATAAATGTTAAGGAAGCCAGAAAAAATTATTTGTATTACATTTTTTATTACGGAATTATTTATTTATTTTATTTAATCATTTCAATATTATTTTTTTGCTACCAAAAGCTGTAATCATTTTTGATATGCATAACGTGTTTTAAATCTTAAAGAAAAACGAATACTTTGGTCTCTAAAGGGTTGATATTCTCCCGACTTGCGGTAAAATGGTTCCGTCTACTTAGTTTTATAGTTTAAACTCGTGCTGTGTAAGCCCTTTGCTGCAGAACTTGAAATCCTTTCCTTTATTGAATAGTGATAGGACTCCATCTCTCTCCGATAATGTATATTCTATGGATAGACGTGGAACCCACGAGTGCCTTTGTTGATTTTGCAAGCACTCAAGACGTTACTACAATATCCATTAACTAATTTAACAAGCTGCAGTGATATTATCATATTCCAATGCATCAAGATATATACCAAGTAGTGTGAATATAAAAATAAGTCGAGGAAGGCCGGGAAAGACATTACGTGACGGATTTTTTTATTGTTCGACAAGTCGTTTGAACCTGATTACTGTATACAATTTGTTTTTAGCACATTGTGTTGATTCTCATGAGATGTGGTATATTGCTTATATATTTCCATTTTATTGTCATGTGAATTCTACACGAGACCAAAGACAGTGTGACGATCACACTGCCATCGCCGGGAATCGAACCTGGGACCTTCGGTGTGGCAATCAGTGCTCTTGCCAGTCGTGCTTCATGTTATGCACGCACTTCGATTACTCGGACTTCTCTGACATTTAATATGTGATCGTACGTTTTACTCCGTCTTCCTCTATTTCTTGTTCCGTTCACATCGTTAACACATATACTCCCTTTATCAATCTTTCCTAATTCGTTATTTGTGTCAAAAATAATAAAATAATGTCTCTAAACTATCAATATTACTGTTTTCTATTAATCCATTTGACTCCGATATCAGTCACTCTGTTTTTCTGACATCTAATCTTAAGATCGTCACCTGAGAGTAAGAAGGTTGGAACTGACAAAAGTATAAAGCTGATAAAAATGAAGTCAAAGTTTTGTTGGTTTCGGGTGTGTATCTTGGAATAAAGGGGTTTTATTCCAATTTCCAGAGATTCTTTAACCGAGAAACGTGTAAATTTTGTCTGGCAACAGTTGGAATAATAAAGTTCTAAGTTTAAATGAATCCTTCTTCAGTGAATCGTGTGTTTTGAATGATCAGATGGAACTTGATTCTTTTCGTAACATCAAAATGACGATACTATTACATGTTTTTTTAATTGTACGTATAGATAAGGTTAGTAAGAACCCTTTTCACGAAAAAAAGCCAAATGTGAAATTTTGTTAGTTGGAACCCTCTTACTCACAGGTGACGAGATGTAAATGTGTGTTTATCTGTTAACAACGAAAACATCAACAAACCATAGAGAGAATGGACTGCCACGTTTCTATATTCCTCCACATTCATGCGCGAATCATAAACGCACGTCGATTCTTCCGACTTCTAACATGGCCGACCTTTAAAATTTGATAAGTTTACTCATGCCATATATTCACATATAAAAAAATCATCACTTATTTGTGTGTCTAGCGCTGCGCGCATATAAATAATGTTTTCACATCGGATTGCGATTCTCGGAGCGTGTCCGACCTGCGCCGATCCGGCCATTTATTTCGGGCATAAACCCGACAGTTACCGCCCAGGAGACATTTGTCAGAATCATCAATTTGTCGGCTGGAATTTTTTATCGTGTCGCTTGTAAAACATCACGCGATTATTCTGTGTTTCAAACTATTACGCCGCTAATACGATGAACAGACACTCTTATATTATTCCTTTCAGTTTTGACTATTTCATACTGTGTATTGTCTGTCGCCTATATTAGAAGTCAAAAGATCAATTCAAAGGCATATAGATATAACTAACATTTCAATCCTTCTCGTCCTATCATACATCCGTTGTGTGTAGGGCCTCAAGGATTCTCCTCCACCCGACTACAGCACGCCTGGTCCTTAACACAATTCCAAGCGAGTCCTGCTGCTTTAACTTCGTCCTGCAGGATTCTTCATCACTCACTCCTCTAATACACAATTTTCTACAAAAACCCATGTTTTTATATTAAATGTTTGATATGGAATTTTACGCAATATTCCAAGTGTATCAGTGAAAAAATAAAACTATTGAAATCGTACGTTTACCTCAATATTCAATCATTCGGTAATTCTTATTTATAGGAAGAAGTTCTTTGTGTGGTGGTGGAAAATAAAAAAGGTGTTTTTTTAAATATCTGTTCAGTTTTATTCCACTTGTTATTCTAGTTTCGACCGGTTTCGGAAGCACGCCTCCAACATCCGGTTTATCTTCACTTGAGGATGGGATCGAGCTGTAAAAATCTAAAAAAAATATCCATAAAACAATAAAAAAAAAATATTCTCTCACAATTTGTTCATTAAATTTTACACAGCTGTTTCTTGGCAATCAATATTGTCATCATCAAGTGTTTGTTTTTAACAGCTTTCGCGACATTTTCTTAAAAATTAAATACATAAATTTTGATATTATACAACGTTCCAAATTAAACAGTTATATGTTTTTATTTTCACGAAATAAAAATAAATAAATAAGATCATAATGTACATTTGACTTTATTTCGACAACGACCGGTTTCGCGAGACTAGCTAGCATCGACAAACTGGTCCAGCTGTGTCTGTAGTCTGTCGATGCCAGCTGTCCTGGCGAAATCGGTCGCTGTCGAAATAAAGACAAAACAGTTAAAGTGGTCATTAAATGTATATTGTTATGTTCATTTATCATTTGAAGTGAACTTGCATCAAGACATTTCAGTAAAATCATTAGATTGTCTTAAAAATGAAGAGATGTCTAACTTAACCATATTCGTAGGGTCTTTTTGATATAAGCTCAGATGTTAACTTTCTGATAACACACATATTTTTTCTTTCCATTGTTGCAATAATACAATTTATCCAAAAATATAGTTATTTTTGTATAATAGATTATTAATAAATCTTACAATTAGAAACCTTTTTGATGTTTCCACCTCCATCAATTAGTCTTCTGACACGACGATAAGTCAGTCAGTCACAGGCTCACTCGCACTATTTATAGTCCCGGGTCGAGAGTCGTGTATTATTCGCATTTCGCTCTCCGCTTTATGGGCCCGTCTTTTATTACAAGGCAGCAACCAGTACACGCGCGTAATGTGACGCACATGGGAAAGTTTCCTATACGGTTTGTTTATGCGACAAATCCAGAGGGAGACTTATCGATACCACCCGAATTCCCCTTTAACATCCGCATCATACTCGTACTTCGCATTTACTTACATCCAAGTGCATCTTAGATTTAATCGTAGCATTTCACAACAAATATATTTTTTTTGTGAATTGCTTTGCTTGTAATAATATTGTGTGTACGAGTATACAGCAATACATTTTATTCATTTAAAATTTATGGGGATTATCTTATATAATAATAATGTGATAATAATAATAATAATAATAATAAATTGGATAATTTATAAAGCGCCATTTTTATGAATTGCTCATCTCAAGGGCGCTGTAGAAGATGCTCCGTTTTATCAATCTTAATGTTTTGGCACATAGTAAAAGTTCACAAATTATTTCCAAGAATTTGGGCGTTCCCTCATAAATCATCCTGTTGCACTTCACACAATTCACTGGACACTCGGACACTCGGACACACATGTGGCAACCATCTTTGAGGTCTCGACTCGGAAATAGCCGTTTAGAGACGTTTACACGATGCACTTTATATTTAAAACTTTCACGTATTTCAACTTAATTTGTTCTTTTCACTGAAACTATACGTAAATAATTAATTTTGGATACACAGATTTGTTTGATTAATTAAAAGGTGATAATAGATGTTAAATAGACGTAAATGGAGTACTCAGACCCTCAAAATTTTATTTAAATGGGGAGCTATTTAAAAAAACGTCCGGCAGCTACAGAGCGCCAGGGTGATATAATAATAATGACAATATATGTGCACCATCTAAAAAGAACAGTATGTAACATTTTGAATGTATACAAATACTGGATTTCACCCATTGCGGATAAATTATTTTTAATTTATAAGGATTAATTGTATCTCAATAGAGACGAAGATGTAAATTGTTTTCTGGGAACATAATGTGGTGGCCGAGGCGCTTACAGGACTTATGACCTGTCATTGGTTGGGTTGAGCGATCGCTTTATGTTTAACAACATTCCCCATTCCGCCTTTTTTCTTATGACCACCACGTCTGACAAATTTTTGGAACTTGTATATATGGTAGGATTCCACGCCTATCTTTACATATTTAAGTTCACTCTACACTAGCGTCATCTATTAAGATTGGAAAGCATTAAGCAGAAAATCTTTATTAATGTACTGTGAAAGTCTCTGCAAATCATACAGAACTAGACTACGCCTAGAGATGTCTCTCCAATTTTATGCCTACTTGGACCAGTTATTTTATACAAAATTTTGAATGTATACCAATTCTTGTAGACAAATACATTTCACCCATTGTGGATAAATTATTTTAATTTTATAAGGATTAATTGTATCTCAATAGGGACGAAGATGTAAATTGTTTTGTTTATACTATATTAGTATTTAGTACCAACTCTTTCCTTGTTCTTAAATATTTGTTTAGTTTAATTCCACTGTTTGGCTTTCTAGATCTTGGACTTCTAGAGGCCAGATGATACCGAAACCGGTCAGAACTCAAACCGATGGAATTAATCTCAATAAATATATTGTTCATAAAATTTTCTTCTTATTATTTATTTTTTATTATAGAGGAAGAACTTCAATGAACATGTTAGTAATTTATTTTTTCTTTTATTTTAGGTAAGCTGAACATTCTCTTTGAATCCCCTTTCACGTGATATATTGCTGATTTTTCTACTGGTAAGATATATTTTTTTATATCAATTTCTATATAAAGGGTTGTTTTGTATTATGTATTCATGCATTTGAGATGTTTTTCTTTAGTTCTGTAAGATATTTGATGGGATCGTATATTTCTCAAGCGCACAATATTCGTAACAAGTGTAGCGCAATGCCACTCCCAGAAGCTTCCGTAATAAGGCAATTTTATTTTCGATATCATTAGGTCCGAGATAGAGACGGTCGTATCGCTCCTTCTCTATCTTACACTATTTACTTGTTTTTTTTTCTGATCTGTCGGTTAAGCGTTGCGTGAAACAATTATATTCCGATATGGCGTGGACCTTCTGTATAAAAAAAGCGTATTCATCCAACTATTGTCTTCCCGGCGGGCAACGGCGCGTGTCGGAAGGAAAATCGGATTTGGTACAATTTTTTTAATCACCACCAATCGGTGTTCAATCAAATCGAATTTGAATTGTATTGTTTGTTATTTTTAATCCATTATTAAATAATATTAGAAGTGAATGCGACGCGAATGAAAGTGTTATGAACAAAATAATGATAAGGTCGTTAACCCTTAACGTACCGTGTTCAAAACAAAACGCTTGCTCCCATGTGGTAAGTTCAGTTTACCGCTAACTTTATCTAAATATCAAGCATATGACTAGATGAATCAAAATTTAATTTATGTCATCTTGTAGGGAATTTCATTAGGAATAGATCGATATCTATAACATACATGGATTATTTGAAAAACATATCATTATTAATTTTTTTCTGGAACCATGCGATTTCTGATTTGTAATGCGTCATACCATACGATCGACTAAACATCAGGTATAAACTTGTCTGCGCGCAGCGGCGGGCGGGGCGAAGATAAAGGCACCTAGGCAAAATGTATAGTACGTTCAAGACAACGAGTACGTATTAATATTTGTCCCTTTTGGTAAAGTGTTAATATGTTCACAGTTCTGATATTATTAAGTTACGTGGTGCGTTTTCATCCAGTCGGTATCATTACGTACCTATTGAAAAGGTCAAAGATATAATTTATAATATGTTCAAAACAGCGAGTAAGTATTTGTCACTTTTGATAAAGTTGTAAATATTAGCAAAACAAATTCTACCTTAACACGAATGAAGGTGAGGGCAGTCTTAGAAAATATTTTTTTTTGGGATGAAGGAAGTAATTTTTTGCTTTTTTTTTTATTACGAAATATTGAGAACACTTCAATGGAGGATTACAATTTTTTTAATAATATTAGGGTCCATAGGTTTTAAGAAAATCAACTTTAAATTGGCAGTGGAAACTCAATTGACCACATGGCAACGCGACGGTTAAGATGATTTGAACACTTGAAAATACTGAATGAAAACAGAATGGTGAAGAAAGTGTATATGTAAACGGCGTGAACAGAGATCGAGGAAGGATGGGGAAAACATGGCACAATCAAATAAATTAAATTTTAAATGTTGGTCACGTAAGGAGTCGGATAAATCTAAATGCGTGCGTACATGACACAATTTATGTAGAGGAATCGAGAGATGTTTCTCAGGACAGAACAATGTAGCGGTCCAATATTTTTGCCTACCACTCAGTTTTATGTAGGATAAGAATTCAACAATGAAAGCAAAAATAACCATTCACGAATGGAAGCGATGCATGGAATTGCCAGAAGAAAGATGAGAGCAGAATAAATGCGGTAGAGATGAGATCCCTTAGACGTAAAACGATGTTTTTTCTTTTTTGAGATTTTTAAATATTAAATGCTAAAAAAGGTTTTATGAAAAAATTCTAGTTAATACTACATTAAACATGTACAGCTTCATTCTCACTAATATAACTTCTTATATTGGTATTTGATACTTTTTCACAGAACCGTTCAAATCATGGCCTGTTTTTGATCTACTGCAAATACGAAGATTTTCCTTTTACAAAATTTATTTCGTGGAACATTTAATTTTTAGGGCATCTCAAATAAATGAAATAATGAACTTATAAACTTAATCATATTACAACAATGACATCCCCGCATTTTTATTTTTTCTTTAAAAATTTGAAGTATTTGTTTCTGCGGCCCTCCAATCTATTTACTTTGGATTAGCCCGGGATCGAATTTGGTTTGGATAGCTCTGGTTTATCATATACCTACAGAGTTAACACATATTCGTCTAAGATATTTAATTTCTATTGTATGTGTTCTTTTCCAGTTCCGTGCTTTACTTCTGTAGTCGATCTTCGTGGCAGAGTGGTAAGAGCTTTGACTTCCATACCGAAGGTCCCGGGTTTGATTCCCGGTGATGGCAGTGTGATTGTCACACTGTCTTTGGTCTGGTGTAGAATTCTCGTGACAATAAAATGGCGATAGATTAGCTACCTATCACATGTCATAACAATCAATATAAAAACTAAATAAATCGTATACAGTAATTGGGTTCAAACGACCTGTTGTGTACAAGAAAAAAAAAAGTGTTCGATTAAATGTGTTTGAAAAAAAAAATAGTATCGGTACAATTTCACTACTGTGCACTACCATAATATTGTCATTTTTTTTTAATAACATATGGTTAGGCTTGTCTGCGGTGTCAACGGAAACGTTATAATGTTTTTTAATTCTGGGAACAACGATGTAAGAATCACTAATCTCTGTAATATTTTATACGTATATAAATCACACAGCGAATTGCAGTTTATCACATTCAGTTAACATTGCATAAGATATATGTGTGACGTATACAAAATGTCTTAGCCGACTGGTTGATGCCATCTTAAATCTCCACGAGACGTGCACAAAGCGATTGCCGAGATGAAAGCGGGACTGATGAGCATTTGTGAATTATTATTGCAGTCAGGATGCATAATTCATTGCTCCGAGAAGTTTTTATTTCGAAGTATCGTATACGAATGTGAATTTGAATTAACAAAACTATCGATACCCGTGCAAAGAGTGTATCAGCGTGACGTTTCATACGATCTCATCGAGAATCACGTGACATCTAAATGTGGATTTATTTATTTAGAGAAGAGATGGCCAACCATTTCTAAACCCCTCATCTTCATTACAATAAAAATATATTCCAACGCTCCCTCTCCCATAGTGGTTATACCAAATATTTGAATGGTAAATTTTTAAAAACGTGGCACGATCAAAAAAATCGATTATTGAATGTCGGCCATGTGAGGAGTCAGAGAAATCGACGCGCGTGCATGACACGATGTATGAATGTTGAGGAAGCGAGAGAAATATGTCGTGAAAGAAAAGTGTGACAGTCCATTCTTTCTGCCTACCCCTTCGGGGAGACGGCGTGATGGTTTGTTAGTTAGTTAAATTTTTATGAATTAAAACACTTTTCCACTTTTTAGTTTATTTTACTCGACACGTTTCGAAGGCTTACGCCTTCATCGGGAGACCGATATAAGTTTATATCGATTATACGATTATAATACGAGTTTATATCGTTCTTCCGATGACGAAGGTGTAAGCCTTCGAAACAAGTCGAGAAAAATAAACTCAAAAGTGGAAATAACAGTGTTAAGCCTCCGAAAAAAAACGAGGAAAATAAACTCAAAAGTGGAAAAAACAGTGTTTTAATTCATATAAATTCGTCATTATGGAATTCCACAGTGTTAACGCCTTAAGTTTATCTAAAATTTAAATGGTATTTGTTTTATCAATTAAACTCACATCCTGACAAGCCCTGCTTTTACTAACTAACTAACCATCACGCCGTCTCTCCGAAGGGGTAGGCAGAAATAATGGACTGACACACTTTTCTTTCCTGACATATTTCTCTCGCTTCTTCTACATTCATACATCATGTCATGCACGCGCGTCGATTTCTCTGACTCCTCACATGGCCGACATTCCATATTTGATTTATTTGATCGTGCCACGTTTTCCTCGGTCTTCCTCTAATTCTGGTTCCATTTACATCGTTAACATATAATTTTTTTACCATCCTTTCTTCATTCATTCTTTCCATATGTCCAAACCATCTTAATGATCCTTTCATTATTTTGTTCATAACACCATCATACACAGAGTATCACACATTCGTCTAAGAGATCTCATGTCTACTGCATTTATTCTACTTTCATCCTTCTTTTGCCAGTTTTACTATTTTAAAATATGCACTCATGTAATTAATTCATAAATAATTTGACAAACAAATACACAAGTCGTCCTTTGATAAACAAATTATCATATTCGTAGCTCAAAAACGCGCAATCAACAAATGAAAATATAATTTCAGACGTGTGTGTATTGTATTTCAGAAGTAGTTGATCTTCTCGGAGTCGCATCTTGGTCGCTGAGTCAGAGAAAGATTCAACCACCGTCTGACGTGAGAGGTCGTGCTGGTTAAATAATCCAACGTAAACGGATATTCGGTACAGGGAGTTACGATTCAACGAGGGAATCGAGACACGGTACGGCGCCTGATTAGTCACCAGACGTAGAGATGCAAGTGTGGAGTAAGAGTTCGTAGTAGTAATAAATAAGCCGATTTGTGGATACTCTACAAACAAGTAGGTACTTAAAACTACTTATGACTCAAGCATTTCATCGTATGAATAAATGCTTATTTAAATTATTTTGCTTGTGATTTTTTGTAGACTACCTCGTCTGTGGTGGTCTAGGGTATAAATAGTTGGCTCCAAGGTATCACGAGCTTGTATAAAATTACTAGTATTTACTTAATTAATACGAATGAAAACGTCTGTATTCTAGAAATTTTTTGGGAATAACATGTTTCGTCTTGCTAATGCATTATCAAATATGAAATTATTAATGCCATAGTACGACGAAATATGTCATTCTCATAAAATATAATAAATGTTCTAGAAAACATTTTTTTTGTACTTATCGTTTTCATTCGTATTAATTTATTGAATATGGAGTTTTACATTGTTGTTCTAGAAACAATATATAAGTACTTACTTCTTATTTTGCCGTACGACAATATCATGTATGTATGGGGAAAAAGTAATTTCGTATTTTTCGCTTAATTTCAATGCTTTATAAAAAGTGTTACAATCATCCGATTTAAGTCAAATATGCGCCGTTATGTTCGATAACTTATTGCCAACGAGAATCCAACTTCATAATGCCCCTCTCGTAGAAGCCCTTGTCTCTATTGGCAAAAAACTCGGAGAACCAATTTTTACAGACAGGCCTTTATTGAGGCCAAATTTGTACCTCCAAGCGCGTTGGCCATATATAGGAACAGGTGGTAGTCACTTGGTGCCAGGTCCGGACTATAGGGTGGACGCATAAGAACTTCCCATCCGAGCTCCCGGAGCTTCTGGCGCGTCATCAAAGATGTGTGCGGCTTGGCGTCCTGATGAAACACTATTCCTCTTCTATTATATTTGATCATATTTATTGTTTCTTGCGCAATGATGTTAAACTCCGTATTTAACAATTAATATGAATAAAAACGTCTGTCGGTCGGTCTAGAGGTTTTATTATTATATTTTACGGAAATGACATGTTTTGCCTGTCTAAGGCATTATCAAAAGTCAAAAACATTTAATAATGCGAAAGATGTGTAATTCCAATAAAATATATTAAAACTGCTAGAAAACAGACGTTTTTATTCGTATTAATTCTATTTTATCATGTTTGTATAATACGCAATAACATATATTTCTACAGCACGACACTTGAATGTAAATTTAATACGAGCAAGTCAGATTTCTGCGTACAATAGTTAGTTTTGGGGCAAAAGTTTCTTGTATCCGCTCCGACACCGCCCCGGGGGCGCTCGCATCCCGCAGCCGTCGCGAGGGCGCCCCCCTCCTCCGCGGTGATGTGTTATAATTGCCGTTCGCCGACGGACCGGAGTTAACTTGGAAACTCCCCCCTCCGGGTAATTGGAAACAAACAGGGATGAATTTTGAAGTTATAATTAAAATAATCAGACACCGACTAACGAACCCGAATTCGGGACATTCACAACTATTAATGTGATTCCATACAAAGTTTTTAGATAGTTGGTAATGTCTACCATTCCAATTATTGACTAACTTTGGAGAGCTCTGATGTTAATACGCCTTCATATCAGCTTGTGAATGATTATATAATTAACTAACCAACTAACCATCGCGCCCTTTTACTGAAAGGGTATATAAGGTTCCCACCACCACCCGAGACTGTTATAGGACGCAGCGACGCCCTTTCGTCAGTCTCGCTGCACTATCTAGGCCTGTTCCTTTTCCATCCGGGACTTACGTTAATTTAATTTAGCCTTTTCTTTCATCAATCAAAAGGATGTCAGACCACATTTAATCTATTCTTTTAACCTTATATATCTCCCGCGCGGCCTCACATCTCTTTATTATTAAATAAAAACAAGTAAATATTATATAAAACTCACTTTAAATTAGAAAAAAACACATTTAAATTGTAAAAACACACATTAATTCACTATAGGACAAATATATAACAAACTAAATTTTAAAACAGGAAGAAGATAGTGTATGAGGGAGGCGGGAAAATGTAAAGTAAGAATGAATGGAAGTGATGGAAGACAGGTTTTAGAAAGTTCAGAAATTAATTAAAAGGGTAGGTAGAATGAATGAACCGCCACATTGTTCTTTCCTTACGTACTTCTCTCGACTCCTAAACATCATTCATTGTATCATGCACGGACGACAAATTCTCTGACTCCTTACGTGGCCGATTTAACACGTTGACTGCCGCGGTACTTTTCAGGATTTCGGTATAAAAGCCATTTAACATAACCATATTATCATTAAAACCCCGTTAACGCGTGACTGATGGCGCTTGAGGACTTTTGCTTTAATTCAACCGTTGGCAGTCACATACGACCGCCACGGCGTGATACATGTTAATCTTAAGATTTTTTGAATCTCTAATTATAACTAACTAACTAACCATCGCGCCGTCTCCCCAAAGGAATAGGCAAAAATTATGGACTACCACACTTTTCTTTCCCGACATATTTCTCTTGCTTCTCCAACATTCATACATCGTGTCATGCACGCGCGTCGATTTCTCTGACTCCTCACATGGCCGACATTCAATATTTGATTAATTTTATCGTGCCACGTTTTCCTCGATCTTCCTCTATTTCTAGTTCCATTTACATCGTTAACGCATACTTTTTGTGTCATTCATTCTTTCCATGTGTCCAAACCATCTTAATGATCCTTTCATTATTTTGTTCAAAACACCATCATTCGCACCGCATTCATTCGACACTCTATTAAACACAGAGTATCGACACATTCGTCTAAGAGATCTCATTTCTACTGCATTTATTCTACTTCCATCATTCTTTAATTATATATTTTTGTGTGTTATATTACATGTTGGCCACGTGAGGAGTTGGAGAAATCGACATGCTTACATGACACGATGTATAAATGTTGACGAATCGAGAGTATTTCAGGAAATAACAGTATGGCAATCCATTATTTCTGCCTACCCCTTCGGGTCATGGAAGGTCATTATAAATTAAAATGAAATAAAACAGTTCTTACTGAACTTTTTTAAACAATAGTTAAAAAAACTCGTTTGCCGGCAATTATTATTAGAAGTACATAATAGCACTTCGTATTTGTAAAAGCACGTGACCAGGCG